>SRSE01000255.1:1200000-1599065 GCA_005024645.1 Planiliza haematocheilus
TTATTCAGTATTATTTAATAAGTGTCCACAACGTCAGAGAGTGGAAAATATAGTATCATCTTTCAAACGAAAATTATAATTAAAAAAAAAAGAAAAAAAAAAGAGAAAACACAGTTATTCGACCACTTTGAGGTTGAGTTTAGGCACAGTGGTTCTGTGAGCTACAAATGTCAAGCTGCTGACATCTGTACTATAGTCATGCTAACATACGGGAGTTACGCGGTAACATCTTGGGCCACTACAGAAGTTACAACAACTGCAGTTCCACAACTGACCACTTGAGGGTGGTTAAAAAATTAAGTAAACCTCCACAGACTTCTCATTTTAAAAAAAAAAAAAAGGTTTAGAGCCTGATGCAGAAACAGTTTTGGTGGCTTTGTTCCCCACTGATTTACTGTCCAGGCCTCATCTACCCGGGCCAAGCTTCACTCCTCACGCTTACCGTCTTTGACCAATTCTAGATTCACTGCAAGTTTAGTGAGTCAGATGTGACTATGATGACAGAGAATGGAAAATATAATATCATCTTTTAAATGAAAATTATAAAACAAGAGAGAACTGTCAAGCTGCTAACATCTGGACTATAGTCATGCTAACATACGGGAGTTACATGGTAACATACCATGCCAATACAGAAGTTACAAAAACTGCAGTTCCACAATTGACCACTTGAGGTTGATACCAAAATCACGTAAACCTCCAGAGATCTCCATATTAAAAGTCAGATTTACAGCATAAGCAAAGTGTTCAAAATAAATTTTGGTGGCTTAGTTCCCCGTTGATTTACCTCACCCGCCTGGCCCCAGCTCCACTCCTCACGCTTCTCTTCTTTGACCAATTCTGGATTCGCTGAGAGTTCAGTGGAGTCAGGGATAATGTGTATGGTGGGCAGCTGTGTCTTAGCAGGTTGCACAGGTAGTCCACGAACCGGAAGGTTAGCATGGAGGTGTTCTTGCGCAAGACACTGAAGCTCAGGTTGCTCCCAGTGGGTGGGCACTGGTATGAGTGTGTTATTGTGACTATAAAACTCCTCTGAGTAGGTAAAGACTCTTTATGAATACAAGACCATAACATTTACTGAAAATAAACAAGTCAGGCTGATGGAAATATTTGTTTGGCAGGTACTTTGGTCATAAACCAAAGTAGGGAACGATCTAAAAATGCAATCAGATGCTGGCGCTCTGGTCTGCGAAGGTATCACCAAAGTTATTAAATTCCAAGGGCAACGTGACTATCAGCTTTTATTGCTGTCCTTGGAAACACCCATATTTTAAAATGTTTGCTTCTCAGAGGAGCTAGAAGGAAACGGACACGGATCACCAAAATCCTCAGGATACACCATGAGGGAATCACGAACACCGGAGCAGATCTATCTTGCTTTCTTCAAGCATTCAATTAGTGGACTGGCCGAGCAAAGAATTACATTCCCAGAGCAACGCTGCTAGAATCTGACAAAAAAAATGTCCGCATAGCCAGTAAGTTCAGATCCTGACTAGTCCGTTGGCAACTGTGCATTATTATTGATCAGTGTCAAGAAATACCAACATATGGTTCGATAGTCCTCTGCTGCTGCTTTGTTTTCAAAGTATGTGCACATTTGATGTGTCACTGCTTTTATCTCAATTATTATTATTATTTAAAATCCAACAAATGCCCCACAAAACCCTCTGGTCATCTGAGTGTGATGAGCAAGTGTAGTTCCAACCGCACAATTCAAGCGGTGGATTAGCATTACTCATTAAGAGGTGGCCGTGACCAAATATCAAAATTCACTAGCAGTAGCTATGAGTTTATAAATAATGCAACAGCAACTACCCGACATCCTGGAAACATGGAAAGGCTAATACCATAGAAGAAGTAGTCTCAAAATATCACTCGAAATCACACAGAAAATAAAAAAGAAAAACTAAACTGCATCTTTAAGAGGTAATTACTGCGGTGGAAAACAACAACAACAGTCTTATCACTTTGGCTCTACTTCGCTCTTTTCTTGCCCCCCTTGTTATGTTGATGTTGCACATTCAGGATAATCTACGGGGCCCATAAAGGTTTCCGTAGTTTGTTTTGATATAAAGCTTCACAGAACGTCGCACACGACTGGAGGCCAGCTCCTTTTTCATCCTACAGTGGCATTAAATGTCTCAATGCCATCTGGAGCTGCGAGAATGAAAACTCTCCTTTTAAAGATGCCCATTTTAATTGGTAAATATTTACTTGCAGGAGCTCTCGGCGGGCGCGCACACGACTCCTAATGAAGCACTTTAAAGCCTATGGGCTCTTTGCTGCTTACTTAGAGTGTGATTCTAAACAAATGCAACCTGGGGTTGAACTGTTGATAATGGCGGATGAGGGCCGGCGTAACACAACGCTGAACGGTGCACCGAGCGCGCGGAGAACAATAAAGGCGCCGATCGAATTACACTGTCACTGCCTTGGCGACAAATCCAGTACGACAATATTTCTGCCTTCCATCTCGATACTGACGGATGAACCGAGTGACTTCTTTAGAGCTCTAGAAAATATTTCAGTGGAAAGATCAAAATCAAAAAAAAGCAAAGTTTTTAAGACCACTGAAAAATTTTGCAGGGTGAAAAAAAAATCTCACATTTATGGAAAATTCTTTTGCAAATTGTATTAAATGCCAGCCACACACTGGGACGATGTAAGTGTCGCCACCATCCAGCTCCACTCATTTCAATACATTCCTAAGTAGACTCTGACATACTGCTGTTGATAACCATACTGAAATTTTATGACCGCGTGGTGATGCCTATCGGTATCGGACACTGCTTCTGCAAATGTCTTTCCTGTACTTGTCCCTCACAAGTAAACAAATAAATAAATCATGTGGAATTTCTGACCAAAAAAACCCCAAAAACAAATAAAAAATGGGGTAAAGATCACGTTTCCTTTCAGGCAGAACAGCTGCATATTTGTGTCACTGTCATGTCTGCCACGTGAATGTGCTGTGCATATGTTCAGCGTATACTGTATGTGCCTTCATATGATTGCTTGTACATACATACATACATACATATTGCCTGTATATGAATGAGTCCATATGTGTGCAGTGATGCACATCTGACATTCACACCTGACTCTGCCAATCTGTCCAAATTTATCTCCGAGATTACCATATATCGACGTGTGTCTGTGTTCACGCGTGTGTCTGTTCTGCAGTTACAACTTGTAACGCTGGCTCCACATGTACATTAATCTCTGCTGCAGCAGCGGCAGCGGCAGCACATCGCCTTGTGTGCTCGGCTCTCTATCCCTGACCCAGTATGCTGTGCGATCCTGCCTACAGCCTCATTTGTCTCCATCAGGGGACAGGCGAGGTTACGACTCACCAAAGCGCAGTACGTTTCTGGCGGATCTCCACACGTGATATTTGGGGGGTCGAGGGTCACTCGCAGGTACTTTGTCATGTCGGTGGCTTCTGGCTGACAGGCCATGTAGTCCCAAGCCACGCCCTCCTCCGTATAGATCTGGGACTTGCACACGTCATAGTGTCCCCAGGCCGCCGGGTAATGTTGCATAGCTTGCGCCACGGCCTGCAGAATGAACAGCACAGCCCAAAGCATCGCTGATCTCTGTCCGTATAGCTTCTGTAGAACTCTTTATTTGTGTTTTTATAGCTGCTGCTGCTTCGTCACAGGAACGGCAAAACCGCAGAGGACGCTCTAAACTAACAGCAGCTTTGAACGGCGCACTGAGGCATTCGGGAAGCGTGGCAGCATCCTGCTACTTTTGCGTGAGCAGCTTCAGGCAACGATTAGGCCCCATTCAGTTATTTCGTCTCTGATTGCCGCCACCTCTGCCCCGGCTGACGAGGTGTGTCAACAAGTCAGCTTCTTCACGAGTGTTGATGGTTGATAAAGGGGTCAGTTAACGGTCAGCTGTGATGTGCAGAGATGCAGTGACACTCCTCATAAGTCAGCAGATGTCTGAGCTTGATCTCCTGTCAGCTGTGGTTATTGCCACAAGCAGCATCCTAAAGGACGGAAGGGGGAAAAAAAAGACAGTTCGGTGAATTGAGCAAGTGACAAAGACTCAAAAACATTTGAAATTATTAAAAAAACATTTTAAATAAGAGCTGCATCAAACTGCCTACCACCACTCATGCATAGATAACCTCACACGCACTCAGACGCAGTGCCAGCTTACACTCTTCGTATGCACCCCTCAATAATAACCTTGCCAAAATCACTGTATACAATCCAAAATGAGCTTGTCCTGCAAAGCCTAATCTCCATTTGATTTTCATACAAAACGGCTTATTTCCACGTGTCAGGTCACTGCATTTAAGTTATTGCTTTTTTTTTTCGATTCCTCCTCCTCTACAGCCGAACGTGGAGTTTGTCCCGATGCCTTCAGAGGCATTTGGGAAATATTAAAGTAAAATTGGGAGACAGAAATGGTCTATTTGAGGGATTGTGCGTTTCTCCGAGCTATCACAAGCCATCAGTCAGATGGCCTAACTCATCAGGTAATGGTGCCTGGCAGCAGTCGGAGAGAGTCCTACACCATTTCAGCGTCTCAGGTAAGAACGAGCGCACGGCGGCGGCGGCGGCGGCTAGGGAAATAATGGAGCACTTATGCAGAGCTGCCTCCAACAGAGTAACAATTTAGGAGTTAAGTTACTGTTGACTCTCGACGTGCACTGCACGCGTGGCCTGATGTTCTGGGAAAATAAATCTCGCTATACGTTACCGGGAATAGCTGCACTAAAAAAGAAATGTGTCCAAACACTGGGTCCAATTTAACAAACATGTACAGCTATTTCCTTTTTTTTTTTTTCGTCACATCATATTGAGGCTAATTCAGACTTGTGCCAGACGGTAACAAACAATATGCAGTCCAGCAGCTGGAGGTTAAATTCCTCGTGCACGGGCTCTTCAGTAATATTTGTTGCGGTGAAAGTGTTATTCATTGAATTTCTCTGCCTTGATTCCTGCAGCTGATACATCCAGTTGAACCGCTAACTTCACGGTCAGCAGCTTTACTCTCCACCCTTCAGGCTGCAGCCGCCTCCCCGTGACTGACAGTCAACTGCCGAAATAAAAATGTTTTGAAGCAGGGGCAGCGTCGTCTGTGTACTCCAATATCTGCGTTTACCTGCACGCCATCGGCCATTTTTCGGCAGCATTTATCAACAGACACTCATCTCGATGGGTCATGCCTCTGTGTGTGAAAGCTACGTACGCCCCTGCCAGCACGTGAAGGCGCAAGAATTCAATATTTCAATTTGCCTGTCTTGTCTCGGAGTGAAAATTGTGCTAATTTGAACAGGTTTTGACCACATCTGAGGTAATTACTGCTTTCCTTCACTCAACCTAATGCCCCTTTTACCAAATGACTACAGGCCTGAATACATTCCAGCTGAAATGAAAGACGTTCATCCGGCGCAAGAGAAACGGCCCGCGCCGCTATTCAGACCCTTCAAAGTGAGCCATGTCAGGAGGGATGGATGGCAGGCTTCATTTGACAGACCTCCGGTGCAAGAGAAGAAGGAACGAGAGGAAATAAAGGCAGAAGTGGAGGCAGAATTCTGGCTCTTTCAATGCGCTCACATCAGTCAGCAGGATTCCCTGGAAGAGGCCAATTACAAATTTGATAACACGTCTGGAACTCTTGAGTGACGAATGCGGCATCGCTTTCACGGGGGACGCGCGCGCATCAGATTTTATAAATATAAATGTCAGTGCCTGATCAGAGATGCGTCGTGGGAGGCACCCGCTCTCATTTCACACGCACGCACGCCCGCGCCGTGATACCCCGCCGCACTCCCTCGCCCCCTTTCATAATGCTGAGGTTGACTTTCCCAATATAGGCAGTCAAATTAGGTACCGGCAAGCGGGGCGGCGGAGGTCACTTATCTTATTTTTATTTAATAGGGAACATTCAAAGCTAATAAGAGACGGCAAATGGAGCTAACCATGGGAATATTGGATTTAATTCATAGACACCTGGAGTAATGAATTCTGCGCAGATGAAAGGAAGGTATCGGGATGCTCTGTGAACCTCCGCGGACAGATATCATTCAGCATCAGAGAGCTACTACGGCGTCAGTAAAGGAAAGATATAAAAGGTTTCCAATCCCCATTATGCTAAAGAGAATATCCCTGCACACAATACGTGTCCTGACACAATTTAAAAGGCCAGTTCATCGGCTTTTAGCCGAGGGACGACCACTGCAATCCGTGATGATTCCTCCTTCTCAGTTCACACTGTGCTTATACCTCACACGCAGAAAAAAAAAGCCACTAAAATTGTACAATATACTCTTGTTTCCCTTGCATCTGCACCTCAGCGGTATTCGAAATGCAAGGAGAAACCTGGGCACGTCATAATTTCACTGGGAAAAATATGAGGTCAGATTCTATATTAAAAGTCATCAATATTTGAGCAGCTCTCCGTATGCAGGGAGAGAGAGAGAGCTTAGGGTGACCACCTCTCTCCGCCGCTCTCTCTGTCTCTCTCTGTCTCTCTCCCTCTCCCCCGCTCTGTCTCTTTTCCTTCACTTGTTTTTGAAGCAGCTGAAACACCCCCTTGTGTCCGCTTGCATTCCATCCCCTGGGCAGCTCAAGCATAGCAGAGTGTTTTAAAAGTCACCAGGCAGCCGTGCCCCGTGGCTTATATTGGTTACAAACTCCCAGGCAGACTCTTAAAAACCATGGCGGATGTGTTCCATTCATTTTATAGTAATCCCGCTTAAGTGTGGCTTTGCTCTCTGTCTCCGAGCGTGGCGGCTTTCCCATCGGCTCCACGTTAGGGGGCCGGCGTGATGGAGAGCTGTCCGCGGTGCTGAAATACAGACCTGCTCTTAGCCTCTCCACAGCCTCTACGGGCTGATATCCCTGATTGCAAGATGCCACTTTTATTGATTTTAAAATAAAAACGCACAAGAATTACACAGACAGGACAGACGGATGCCCCATTTGTGGTTTATCCTGCAACAATTGCTATTTTGCTGTCTTGTCTTTCGGTAACTGGGCACCTGGTCAAGACTTTGGATGGGCGCACACACAATACCTCCTCATTGTGTTTATTGATTTTGTTGACTTCCAACCAATAACTTTTGATCCGCAGCCAGTTCAAGCAGACTTATGCTTTGTTTCTGGCTGATGAGTGCAACAATAAATGGGCTAATGCTTCCAACGTTCTCCGAGCCAAGAACCAACCCCTCAATATGAGTCACAGTGGGACCGACTGGCAGGCATGAGCGTGTCTGTACTGGAACACATTTGTCTTTTGATTGTCACTGCTCTCAATCTGGATCCTTCATTCCCTGCGTTTCTTCAGCCTCCCTCCACTTCTTTTTTTTCTCTCCGTCTCTCAGTAGCAGCTTGGCTCCATGGGATCCATATGCTCGTAAAACATACAATTACTGCCCCAAGGCTGCACCTTTAACCCCTGCAACTGGAGCCACATTAGCTCGCTTGTTAATTAACAGCAAGGACTCTCTGTGCTTTTCAGCAAACATCCATTTCCCTACGAGGATGTGGTTTATACGGTGACAGTGTGATGATCCCAGCCAGCATGCACCACTGTCACATATGAAATCTGCTGCCATGTATTATTCAATGTCCCTCTTCTGAGTGACTAACATGCAAAAATGCACAGCATGTTGCAAACATTTTAAAATCCAGGACATGAAGCACAGGGCAGAGACCAGAGCAAAAGTCTTATGAATTATATAAGTCTCTGCTCTGGTCATATAACAAATGTTAAAATGCAAAAAAGCAAACATTTGACAGCACATACGGAAATCCATACATTAACAGAACTTGTTTAATTCTTGTTCTGGGTGGATTATGCGCAAAGGCGAGACACACCTAGATCTGACTTACTGACCTGCTGCTGCGCAACAGGTTGAATTCAAATTATTTCGTTTGTTAAAGAACCGAATACAAAGAAGCTTTAGACAACTGCACACGACGCACTCCCAAATTTATAGTCACCCATATCTTGCAAAGCAAAGAAAGCCTCCTCAACACAATAAAACTCTTTGAAGGGGGCAGACAGTGAAACGCTGTGGGCGTAAACGGCAGATTTTTAAAATCATATTTCTCATGAGGCACTCAGTCTTTTAACCTCTTCAAATGTGATTACTGTTATCACTACGCCCACGAAACAGATTACTGTAATGACCCCATTATTTCCCATTTAGCGACGATTCTTCACATCGTATAAGCGAGAAAATGCAAATAAAGGACAATCTGAATTCTCAACTCACAATACTCACATTTAAACGCGCTCCTGGGACAGGCTTCTCATTCAACAAGTTATTTACAGCAGCAATCGAGCAGTTGCGGACTTTCACACGCCTTTAACCGACTCTTCTGTTTTGAATTTCTTCTAGTTTTGCACCAGGTGGATCAATACTCGTCATGCGTGCGCAGAAAGCGTGCGTTCGCAGACACAACGCGGCGTTTTCTCCTCGTCCCAACTTTCTTTAAACTTTTACCTCTCACTAAAGCAGCCTTTTCCTTCTGTCCTTCCGAATAACGCTCCGGGACCAGATAACCGGCTCCGTTCTTTCGCTCTTACAACACCGAGTGTCGACTGGTGTCCACACAGTGTGCTTGACTTTACGCAGCGCTGCTTGGCGCAGCATTCATCGGAATGGCGCACGACAAAACACTTCAAGTAACCGTTAAGGGGTTTTACCTCACGGTGGTCCCGGATTCATTAAAGTCCGTCAACGCGTGTTAAAACACATCCAGGTGAAGGAGCAACTACCGGGGTCGTTTGGATAGGCTCGATTGATTTCTCAGCCCAACCGAGTTGTGGACGGAGGAGGGGAGAGATAAGCAATCTTCCTCAAATGGAGCCACTATGTCCAGTTACACACCAGCGCTCCGCCGGGTCCTAAAGATAATACTGACTGGCTGGTTAATTCCAACTTCGATTGCTGTTTTACGCGGCTGCTGTTAATCCTCGTTTACGCGCACAAAAGCATGTAAATGATCCCATGAATCAAACAGACGGTTTTACGTTGCAGTGGTGATTTTGAATAATCACGAACATGTGTTGTATTTTCAGTTTTTTTTCTATCTGAAATAAATAATTCTAATTTCTAAACTGTCACGATTTGATTTGTAAATGCTGACAAATCTGCAGGTGCCACTTCGGTGGAATAATCTTTTTTGAAGTTGCTCCGTAATTACTAGCACTGGGCTGCATCGGCTTCTTGGCTCTCTTACAGCAGTAACAGCTGTAACCCTAAACGCACTAATTTCATTTGAAAAGCACAACTCTGAAAAATGATTGTCTACAGCATAAGTGGATAGCAGCATTAAGTACAGAATCACAGTTTTAAACGTGTTCTCCAGCAAATCTGATCTGTATCTACAGATATAACTATAAATATATGCCCTTATGTATATATGCAAATGAAGTCACAGAGTTTTCATTATTACATTTCAGGAGCTATAAAAAGACACGAAGGCAACTGGAGAGTAACACCACCAAAACTTGGCAGACGCGAGTCCTCCGGGCTGAAATTGAACGCATTCAAACTAAAAATCTGAATGCAGCTTAAGTTTTAGGAACGGGATCTCTACACGAGCTAGAGAAAACCCCTCTGTGGATATCATTTTGATTACCCCTTTTCGCCTTAATGCGCTGATGAGAGCCTGGAGGTCACAGACGCTGATTATCACCACTACAACACCGCCTCGGGACTCGACGCTTTCGGAAAAACAAAACGAAAAAAAAAAAAAGAAAAAAGAGAGAGATCTTACCTGAATCTGCGTGTGCCATTGAAATTGCGCTTGCGGAAAAAAAATGACAAAAGGTGGGGGGAAGAAGAAGAAGAAGAAGAAAACTCCCCCAGCCGGAGTTGGTGGTGTAATTATTCGGAGAATTTCGCAGGCAGAGCTGGAAGGATAACTACAGTTAGGTGCGTCTGCCGGGCTCCCTTGGCGAGGAGTCACAGATGTCACCCTCTCCACTACAGGGTGCCAAGCAGCGCGGCAAACAGCCACGGTGACGGGTCGCCTCGAGTACGCATTTTAATTGTGGTGTAATGCCAACTGGTGGAGATTGCACGATGGGAACAACCGCGCCCTGTCGAAGGTCACCACAGTAATTGAGCAGACCGAATCTCGTGTCAGGGCGGAGAAGGTTTCAAAACTAGTTGCAGAATCACTCACTCCTCTTTACTCTGAGGCAGGGGGGAAAAAAAACAACAATGTTTGTGTTTTTCAAAAGACGCAGAGGAAACAGGAGGGGGGTTATTTCCCTGGTGCTGTTGTTTGTAAAACGTTTAAAGAATTACAAAGGTTCAAACTTCACTGGAAAGCTGTTCCCTTTTCTCACATTAAAACCTTTATTTTTTATTTTTACCGTCGCGTGAAAGCTGCTTGTTTTCAGCACCCTGGGAAGCACTTAGCCCTGTAGGCAAATTCACCAGCTGTCTGGGTGTATTCTCAATGAAAGTAAGACATAGCTCAGTGAAATGTGGTTTTAAGGCAAACCATTATCACATTCATAAAGCATAATTGATTGGTGCACGGCTGTGGCTGTCTGGTTTCCATTCTTCCTCCCCCTCTCACCATTCATTCATCTAATTTCAAAGCTCCATCTTATTTGCAAGGCGTCCACTGTACATAACCTCCCGTTCTTCTCCGTTCACACCCCTCTCTTTCACAAACCAGAAACATAAAAGTCCAATTCCCACCCTTTTCCCTCCCCCTTGCTTTTTTTTAATCACTCCTTTTGTGGAACGTAAGCCCTGAGCTCTAAAGTGTTTAAAACGCTCCCAAATTGCGCCGCAGCCCGCATTGATTTCCTGCAAATGAATATGCAATGAAAGACCTGTAATCCCATTAAACAAAAAAAGAAAGAAAGAAAGAAAAAAGTGACAGTGGCGTTTCTGTTCTGATAAAGGCAGATTCTTTTGGCTGGTTGCCGGAGCTGAATGACAACAAGTCTGTCGTCCCCACCGAGCCGAGTGGCTCACGTTGTATCAGAGGGTTCAGCCTTTGCTCGGAGCTATTGCTGCTCTTGACATTTCCATTAAATCATTCCTCCTGGAAATACTAGATACATACCGCCCTGACTGTCACATGACTGTGCTGGCTCATTCTGATTCTAAGTGGGGCAGATAGATAGATAGATAGATAGATAGATAGATAGATAGATAGATAGATAGATAGATAGATAGATAGATAGATAGATAGATAGATGGGAAAGTCATTTGTTTTGCAGGTATTTGGTCATAAGCTCAGTACTCCCAATGGAAAAATCAAGGCGTTATTGAAGTTACAACTTGTGCAGACATTTCCCTCAAAGTCTGACTTATCATCAGGAGAACACAAATGTTAATATTTGTTATTTCAAATGTCATACACCATCTCTCTAAAACGTGCAGCTTGTTTGCTCTTTTGATTTCCACTATAAGGCCTTAGTGAATATCAGGGGTTGCAATAATTCGGGCTGGTGGTGGGAATAAAAAATGCAGCAGAAGAGAGCTCTGCCTCACTCCTCACCCAAACCCCTTCTGGTCAAAGGCTGACGGGTCAGCCCAGTGAATCCATAAAGCCTGCTTGAAATCACATCAGAGAGTCAGGGATTCCTCCATAGCTGCGCCGCGGTTTCTCAGCAGAGTGCTGCGGCGTATGACGGGGATCCAGAGGCGGACTCTGCCCTCTCACCCTCTGCACGTCCTTTCCCTCGGTGCGGCCGAGAGCCGGGTCTGACAGAGATGGAGGGTTCGCTGTTTGATTCAGCTCCCGGGGGTCTATTGATAGTTTCAAAGTGGAGTCCACCTGCCACTGCTTTAATCATCCGTGACCCCGGCGCGCATGTTAGAAGACCGTCGCAGGGAGGCAGCCCTGGACCCGTGTGTTGTTGTGCGTTAGCAGTCAAGAGAAAGAGAAAAAGAGATGATAAAGAAGCAGAGATAAGACGCCGGGCCGCGCTTTCTCCTCGCCTACACCGAGACTCAGAGGAAGACCATTTTGATTTCACGCTTCTCTTTCTCATGAAGTATTTCTATAGGTTTCAAATGTATTATTAGTGTGTTTAATCAGATTTTTCTCCAGA
Organism: Planiliza haematocheilus; assembly: GCA_005024645.1. Taxonomy (NCBI): domain Eukaryota; kingdom Metazoa; phylum Chordata; class Actinopteri; order Mugiliformes; family Mugilidae; genus Planiliza; species Planiliza haematocheilus. The sequence goes on from SRSE01000255.1 coordinate 1,212,055, forward strand.
GGTGGAGCAAAGCGAATCAGCATGCAGGCACAACTTATGGCTGCCAAATTAATTCAATTTATTCCAAAGCCTTTCTTAAGGCCAAGGTTGTAATTATGGCATGCAATTAGAGGGGATATAAATATTAGATAACTTCCTAAGTCCCTGTGAAAGTTAACCTAAAAGTTGTGTGTTTTTTTTTTATTTCCAGGTGATTTACATAAAGATCTCCATGCTCCTGGTTATAATTAAAGCCAAAAAGAAGCTCACATACGGCTGACAAACATCACTCATCTATTGTAGAGTTCGGGTGAGAAGGTTGTTAATTCTGTTTACCTATGCTGATTGCATCACCAGACGCCGACTGATAATTGAGGTGAAACTTCACCTCTTGAAGTGACGAGTTTCAGGCAGCCGCGCGGTGGCATATGACAGTGTAGCTTTTCACCAAGTGAGACATAGTTGTGACTTTGAGTGGGTTGTTACCGCACATAAAAGTCCCTGTGTACAAGGAATGTGTGACACTTTTTTCTGGAGAGTATATGCCAAAGCCACTGCGGCGCGGCTCAGAACAGGAAGTGATCAGGGTAAGGAAGGAGACGGGAGAGTCAGGAAGCACTCTCTGGAATTAATTCAAGCACTGCTGTGTGTCCGTGTGTGTCCGGTGTGTGTGTGTGTGTGTGTGTATGCTGGGGGAGTGTAATGCTCATTTGAGGCTCATTTGAGACACTTAAGCTTGTAAACATCCTTATTTACTTCTTTGGTGAAATGTCATAAATAAAACTTACTGGAATGATGTCGCTGCGAAATCCTCGCCTGTATCATTATGATAAGTTATGCCAGCATCACTATCAAAAAAACAAAAAAACAAATCCATCTGGTCCCCATCAGCACCTCCTACAACTTTAATTTGTTCACTGGTTCAAATTATGTCTAGCATTGCACCCACTGGGTATGTTTACATGGACAACATTTCTTAAACTTAATTAAAGTAATTCTGATTACAGATTGAGGGCTTTAATAAAATGACCTGCTTGGATATACAGTGTGCGTTCACAATAATCACAAAGCAGAATTCAGAATCTAATATTTTTGATGCTGAAAGTGGCTTTGCTCACTGCGGGGCTTTGAATCTGATGGAAATATAATACATAAGAGGAACAAGCAATCATTGTTTTTCCCACTTTGTTGACAGACAGAGCCGTGTCTGCAACTGAGCTCACACCGAGTCCGGCTTTGTTCGTCGTTATAATCACTCATTTGAACGTCTCGTCATACTCTTATGTTTCTGTCCCTCCTGGAAACTCGTCACATCTCTCGACGTTTACCCCGTATTGGGAAAACATGAGCAGAAATAATATATTTAATCGTATCAAGTGTTTAAATGGCTACTAAACCCTAATAGTTTCTTATTGAACATATTATAAAAGGGTTACCCCATCCCTCTCAGTCCATCTTGGTCCAGTCTATTCAAGATCCAAAGAGTTTATTGTCAGGTGCACAGTGTAGAAACATGTTTCCTTGTACAATGATTTTTTTCTTTGCTGTCCACATCAATGCCTAACAACATAAACCTTATAGATTCTTTCCTTTATTCATTTTCTGCAACCGCTTGCTAGGCTAGAGCCTATCCTTACTGTCACTGGGCAAGAGACGAGGTACACCCTGGATAGGTCGCCAGTCTATCACAGGACTTTTTTATTCTGTGTAAATACAGCAAGAGGTTGTCTAGTTTGACTAATTATTGTAGAGCTTTAAATGCAGCACAGTGTTCCTTCTGTACTAGCTGACAAACTTTAAAATAGCAAAGGTAACGTGATCGCAGAATTAACACTGACATGCCACGGACACGTATGAAAATAACCTCTCTAAATCTCTCTAAATTGATGCTAACCATTTCTCAGAACTTAAAGGGGAGCTACTGTTTTTTACAACCTGCACCTTATTTCTGGCATAAAATACGATCGTTTACTCACCCATATGACTTTGATGTTATTTGTAGTCGTTTGGAAGATATTTATATCAGAGTATATCCATATAGTGGGAATGAATGGGGCACCGAAATGCAACCGCTACATCATGCATTATCTGCCGGATGGTGAGAATAGGTAACTGCGGACCCAACAGGGAATAGCAGTAGCGTACGATAACAAAATATTGGTGAAATCAACGACTTTTGCGGCAGATAATGTGTTATTTAGAGGCTGCGTTTCGGTGCCCCATTCACTCCCACTATATGGATATACGCTGATCTAATTATCTTCCAAACGACTACAAAATAAAAAAACGTTATATGGCTTAGTAAAGAATCACATTTTATGCCAGAAATAAAGTCCAGGTTGTGAAAAACAGTAGTTCCCCTTTAAAGAAGAGATAAGGTTTATGAACAAAAGGAAATGAGAAACAACATTATCCCGCCATCACACTACTAGTGAACCCGGGTTGCTCCAGTTTTTCTCTCCTGTCATTACTGGCACGGCCACTTGTTCCATAACGCGCCACGTGACCCTGAAAACAGAAACTCTCTGAGAATCTTTTTGTTTGGCACACTGCTGGAAAAGCTGTAGCTCTCACATGTGTACTGGATCAGCTAAAGAACATTACGCTTAGGACAAGTTGTAAAACGATTCATGGAGCATCTTTACCGAATGGGTGGATCTATACTTTAAACAAACAACCCAATGCTTGGAAAAAAAAAAGAGTCAAGTCTATATATTTGACAGTACCTAGGCTTGACTGCGTTAGCAAGAACAGAGTATTGATAGAACAACATCCAATCTGAAGACTGGATGAGTAGAGACTGGACATTTATTCTTAAGTTCAAGAGAAATACAGGGATGCTTCTTACTAACTTACTAAACAGAGATCAAAAACCTGACTGAGTGGATGGCACACTTTAATTCTTTGCCAGGTATGATCTGCCCCAAAACCAGGCCGTATAAGCAGCTGGATTCCAGTGCATCCATTGCTTTAGGAGCAGTGGGCAACGTGCCAACCTCTCCGGGAGCTGTGCTACATTCCACAACATGATGGATAGCACGAGTCGGCCTTAACCGTAACAACAAATCAGTTCATCAGCGGCTCTCCTTTAACGTCTGGGAGCAGATAAAAGCTCCCTTTTAGCGCCGAGGCTAAAATGTAAACCGTGCGAGCTATTCCCATCTGAGCGTTCGGGGCCAATTGACACATTCAGATTATTTCCTGCCCTCTTAACTTCGTCAGACAGATGAAATGACCCCCTTGAGTGTTTAATTGTGACTACGCGGCGCTCTGGATAGCTCCCACTTGGCACAGGCGTATTCAGATATTCACAAAAGGATGACCTTGAATAAAAAACTGTAATTATGATGATAGAATCAAAGTGCTTTTAAGGAGTCACAAAACAAGCTTCAATATAAGATAAACAGTGCGGGGTCTGCAGGTGAAAAAGAACACTCCATTAGGTAATAGACTGATTTTCCTTTTGCCGTTCTTTTTATTTTTTATTTTTAAAATGCACTGAATCTGATAGCGCTACGTTTTGATTCACATGTCTACAAACCCATATGAGCCCTTTGACATTTATCTGGTGTGGCATGCCAGAAAGTCCCGTATTCCCCGAGGTTCTTTCGCTGTGTCTTGGCAAGGTTTTGACTTTTTACGTGGTTCAGAGGAGAGCAGAGATTTCTTTGAAAGATTTCCAGCGGATTTACATGCTGATAAACAGTGAGTTTACCAGGATCAAGCATAACATTATGACCACCTTCCTAAAATTGTCCTTGTGCCTCCAAAACAGTTGTGACTCATCAGAAAATGGACTTGGACCTTCTGAGGGTGTCCTATGGTCTCTGGCAAAGGGATGTTGTTAGTGAGGGGGGCATTTCAGGGGAGGGGCCTCTGTGGATCACTTGATCAGTTTGGGATCTAGTGAATTTGGAGCCCAGGTCAACACCTTGTGCTGTTATTCATGTTTTTTGAGTTGTTCCTAACAAGATGGTCAATGTTCTTCACTTCTCCTGTCAGTGGTCATAATGTTATGCCTGATCTGTACATATTTCCGTTGAGAAACTGCTGACCGTAACATGTTAATTGCCCCGTGGCTTGATCCTTGTCAGGGTGACATTTGCTGAATCCCAGAGAAACTGCGGTGTCAGTTGCATATTGTAAAGTTTATTAAATCTCATCACTTTGTCAGAGAGATGAAAAAAAGAGAAGAAAATCATTAGAATGAATCAAGCCAAGATAGTGTTTCTTAGCTTGACAGTCACGTCTAGAAGCTTTTGAGTAGTCGTGTGTCCACTAGTATACTTCCCAGAAGGCGGCCTTAGATGGAATAATACCCCCAAATCAATTATCTAGAAATTGGATTGTGTTACATAGACCAGCAGCGCTGAATAAGTCTTGTGGAGGAACTCAGGAGACAGTCAACAGAGTGTAACCAACTATAGCCGGGCTAATGTTAACAGACCAACGTCGGCGCTGTCGTTAATTAAAATTCCTCATTCATTATTCTTCGTTCACGGCTACGTGCGTCTCTATTGTGCGGGTAGCGGTGTGCGAGCTACCGCTGTTAAGCGACCGGAGCTTTCTTGCATTCTGCTTTATTTGTCACCTGACGCAATTAAGCCTGTGTGGCCTGTTTTTCCTCATACATCATGCTATTTGTGCCTGTCATGTTCTGAGCGGTTCATTATTTCCAACATGGACCACTGGCAGCCAACAAGGCGGTCACTGACCCCCCTGACTAATCTACTTTTGATTGAGGGTAACATATTTTGATGTGGAAACCGTCTGGGCGCACTTTGGGAATGTAGATTCACTCAGTTAGCATGCATCATGAAATAAAGTCCGCTGTTTTGTGTAATGTAAATACTCGACTAATCACTGTTTTTCATTGAGGTTAACGCATTGGTATGTTTCAAACCGCAGGGTCTCTACTGCTCTTCAACCAAACTCACTTCCATAAGCTTCTTTAAAACCAGATGAAAAGAGATTTCATCCAGATCAGGGAATAACAAACCTCTTGCTCCCACTTCCTCTCCCCCTCAAACCGCACACATCTCAGTTTAGAATTAGACTCGTACAGGAATTGTCTTACTTCTATTTCAGAAATTATTATCACGCTTCCTTCCTGCCACCAAAACATGGCAAGATATTAATATTTGAAAAGAAATGTGACTCAAGAAACCGCACCCGCTGCACATATAGCCACGAATTACCCACCGCGGCTCTGCAGCCTCGGAGATGGAGTCCACGCAACCTTTGTCGTCGAGTCAGCTCTCCGAGCAAATCCAGTCGAGTTTCAGGTTAAAAGCCATACGATGAATACCTGATCTCTGTGTGTGTGTGTGCAGTGAAGCCGCCACCTGTGGAGTTTCCTAAAAATAAACATAGATATACTCAAAGTCTTCCTGTCGCGTTCATCCAATCAGTGCAGAAAAACCAAACAGTCGATTCAACGATTTTGGATGTCAACTACATCTAAATGTAGTTCAGCTGTATAGAAGAGGGGTAGTGTCTGTGTATTAGGGGAAAAGATGAAACAATAAAACAAGCTGCAGTTTCTGTGTGTTTTTTCGGTTAGCTTTCATCTGTACCTGGAATATGAGGCAAATATTTTTGGTTATAAAATGAATACAGAGCAGAAGCCAATTCAGATAAGTCAAGATCAGTATTTAGAATAATGCTGCATTCATTTCAGTTTTATCCCCTTGTAGACAACAGTATGACAATACGTTGTGTATGCTGAGATGGTCCAAACACAAATTGTGTCATATCGCTAGGTTTTACAATTCATTTATTCTGCAAATCTGAATTAATGAGCAGATCTGCTTTGCGGGCAAAACTGATTATATGCTGTATGTTGGTGACAATGTCAAGCATGACTCTCAGTCATACAAAAGATGGTGCGTAAAACCAAAGGAATGATTAGAGGGGAAAAAAGGAGGTTACACACCCAGATCTGTAGATAAAAAGTCATGCATTCAAAAGAAGTCTTAGACAAAACCCCTGCAACACTTTCTTTAAATAAGTGAAAGGATTGGTCAAAAACAGTGATTTATGCTCCATACTGTTTCTAAATGAATGCTGCATCCTAAGTGTATCCACATGGACCACTCTTACCTTCTTAAGCAGCTTCAGTAGTGGTTAATAAATCTTACAATACAAACCATTAACAAGACCAGCTGTGTCTCGAGTTTGACATTCTTCTCGGTCCTGTTGAGCACGGTTGCTCCCCGTTGTTTGTCCTGGTTCTAAGTACAAATGATGGGGTGAGAAAGCCTGGCCAGTGACTGGTTGGAGCATTTTGGCAACATTTATTTTCTATTCGTATGTCTCCTGCTGAGCTAAGATGACATTTGAACCCTCCCGACAATCGTGACGAAACCCAGTCCGCATCTGTCGCAAGTGTTCTTGCAGATTGTCTGATAATGTGAAGGTGTTGATGGATCGCAGACCCATTGCGTCCATTCTGATTAATAATATCCAGAATCAAAAACTGTGTCATGATGCAAAACTATATTACTTTCACAACAGCCAACGAGACAAACAAGTCTACCAGGACACAAGAGCAGCTGAAAGTGTCGTCAAACACTTTAAACATTGGAGACCTCAAGGCTAACGATAGCTAGCATGCTAGTGGAGAGAGATATAAAAACTAATCTGTAAAGTATCACACAAGTTAAAGCGAGCTCTTCTTAATTACTGCCATCTAATGGCCTGGAGTGTAGTTCATTTAATGTAGGGCCTATTTTTGTAGCCATTTTTATTGTTTTACTAATCCTAAAAATATGATTGCTAATGCTAAACCGGATGGCTAACTGGCATTTGGCATTGCTAGTGAGGTAAAAAGTCAAAGGAGCATTGTGCTCATTTTGTGGCAATAAAGCTGGATCTTGAGTTGGATAAAACTAATTAAATTAACAAGTATTTATAGCGTTAAATAGTGTCAGTACCATGGAGATGTAACCTCATCTGTCAAATGTGCATTACAAGGTATTATTTGATTATTAAATTTAACGAGATCTCATAGATTAATCTATACTCCTCCAGCCTGGATTAACTCCCTTTAGGAAGTCATCACCTCTTGTTTTCTTTCAATTTGTGCTTTGTAAAATCTTAATTTGTATTTTGCACATTCCTTTTCCTTGACCTTACTTTCACCGCATTAATTATTTAATTGTTACTCCTCCCACCCGACTGGACTTTCTCAGGTAACGTAACACCGTCTTGTGGGTTACCAGGCGGTGAGCAATCCATTTGGCTGTTGTTTATCCATGTCCTGCCTGACATTTGCTCTGTATGTATTTACAAGCTTCCTAGTTCATCTGGAAGACCGTTCAACACCTTTTATTTATTCTAAGTCATACTGTAGCTGTGTTTCAGTACAAATTGAGAAACTTTATCATTGCTGATACCAGCTGAAGGATGGTTTTAAAGCTGCAGCCCCTACGTATTTGTTATTTGCTGGATTACCAACATGTATCATGGCATCTGTTTGTGCGTTCACCCCTTCACTGCTGTACCAGAGCCAGGGAACAGTTGGTTTGTCTTTACTCCCAGCATTAACAGGCATTGACTTGCCTCCAGCTAAAGGTATTTCATCAGAAACCCAGGTGATTAAACGCAGAGGGGGAAGCAGATTTTCGATTGTCGAGAGCGTCTCAGCCACAAGTTTTTTTGGTTTTTTTTCTGGAGCACCGTGTGAGCGCACTTTTATGTGAAAGATAACTGTCATCGCATATTTTTCTCTGCCAATCTCATCTCCCTAAAAACATGATATTTTGGGAGATGGAGCTACTGTATTTTACAGGCTTGTGCATACGCCCATAGAGCTCTCTGTTCCCTTTCTCCTTACTAACCCCCTTTATATATATGTGAAGTACCTTTATTTATTCCGCCCACACAAGCAAGATACGCGTGAAGATGAGCACGCTGACACCGGTACACACACATCATTCCAACAAGAGTACACACATTTGTAAACAGCGCCCTCAAACAGAGGCGTCCTCATCAGACGTTTCCTGTTGTTTTCTCATTCGGGTCTGCTTTGCTCCTTGAAGTAACCTTTCTCATTCTGGGAATCTGCAATGCAGGCTGTCTTCATTTAGGTGTTTGTTGGGCGGGCAGGGAGGAGGCTGCATTATTTATGATGAGGCAATCCGGCGGCAAGTGATAGGCAACCAAACAGGCACGAGAACAGCCCCCTCGTACCGGAGCGAAGCAATCAAACACAGTCCTGGTGCATTTAGTGACGCCTCGTGACACCGCCTTTCATTTAAAGCACAGGAGCGCTGCGTCCCTCCCTGCTGAGCGCCTCGGAGAGGACAAAAATAAGAGGCTTCTGAATTGGGAGTCCTAAGGGAGCTTGCCGGGACATCTCCCCCAAATGTTGGTGTAAAAGTGTTGCCGCTGATTTGTCAGAGAAGAAAGGAGTGCGTAGGAATCATGATAAACACTCCTCCAGATGAAAAAGGACACTTCTATCTCCAGCCCTCATCTGGAGGAAGCATCATTTCCCTAAGAAACAAAACGTCGCGTCTCTGCTGAAACAGAGAGCCGGAGCTCATAAATTCATATTACAATGCAAATAGCACCTATCCATTATCATCCACCACTGAATTTTCTTTGTTTGTTGGGATTTACATTAATCCCAGAAACCAAAGAGTGGCTGACAGACAGAGACTTACTTGAGATGCTCATGTTATGGAAAATGAATAAAGCATGAAGGCGAAGTGTTCGGGTGCAGACCAGGCTTTGCGGCGAAGGCAGGGACAGGCTGAGAGGAGATGGTGGTGGGCGGACGGAGGAGTGGGTCGGGGGTGTCGCGGGATGGAGGGCGGCGTGGAGGCCACGGGGTCCGCAGGCCAGGTCTGCCGAGAAATCCTCGTTTTTTTTTTTTCTTTTTCTTTTTCCTCAGTATGCAAGGCAGGCGCCGGAATCCAGCAAAACCTCTTAAATATTAAACGCCAACCACCTGCAGTTTTCCTCTCCCTTTCTGCTCCATAATGGACGGCAGCCGCTGAAGCTGAGGGTGACGACTGCGTTAACAGTGAACGGTGTAAAGTGTTTACAGCGTCACAGAAACGTAAACATCCAACCGTGTCTGTGTGCTAACCAGGAGAACATTCCTACAGAAACACATGCTTTTCTTTCTCTCAAGGAACTGGAAGGAAAGTATCTTTAACTTTCGACGCGGCTACTAAACAGCAATGGCCTCATCTGTGTACATTTCCTTAATTGGATAACATGGACATTTGACGGATGGATAGTTTGTTGATCTTTTCATTCCCTGAATCGACTTAAATTCCAAAAATGGATTTGGGGTATTTTTCCTGAGGCCCCGCGCTGGCCTCATTTCCTGATCAAAAGAGTTCTCTGTTCCTGTCTGGGACAGATCTGGGATTAAATGGCTACCTTTGATGATTCACTTAGCAAAATTACAACCCTGTCTCCGAAGATTACCCTCCCCGCTGCTTTCTTTTATTTCCCCCCCATTTCTCATCTAAAAGACTTAATTTCGAGATGTCAGAGTGTTTGCGGTGGACTCGCAGCGTAATCTTGATCAAAATGCTCCGGATGCCGTTTGTCTGTCTGATAAATGAGGCATATTCTGTTCAGAAACACAATCCAAGACGTGGCGCTGGTTATATTTAGCCACAGCTAGTTACAAAAAATAAATTAAACATGTGCGGCAAATTTTCCCTTGATCTGCAGCCTTAAATTAAAAAAAAACAAAACAGAGTTAATGTTTTAAATATTTAAGACTTCAACACCCACAGGTCCAAATAAAGAGCGAGTTCTAATGAGTCCAATTACAACTTTCTCTGGAGAGAAAACTTGTTTGCTGCCTCTGACTTAGAAACAGTTCAGGATTTGACATTTGATGATTCTCACTCGTGATCAAACTCTGCCTTAAAGGAAAGATAACATTTTGAGTAATACACGCTCCTGCTGCATTGTTAAGAATGAAGGCAGAGGTAAGCCTCTCAAATTAACTGAAAGAGAGAGCTACACAATAAAAACAAACAGGAATCATAAGCTCTGCCTCTTGTATATTTAATTTAACACTAAATTGTGAAATATACAATTTGTGGTTGTTTTTTCAATTAATTATGGGAAAGCCTTTTTAAAAAAAACACTAATATCCATTGAAAAGCACAAAGAAAATGATGCAAACAAATAGAGAGAACTGCAGCTTTGGCAGGATTTAAACCAGGGTCGTTATTCGTCCCCATCTGCAGCGCTGTTATTTATTTATTTTTGCAAACACTATACGGGCCTAGTCACTTAATGGAGCATTTGTTCACTGTAATGCTTCTAGGGTGACAAACTCTTTTTTTTTTCAAGAAAAACTTAGCTTAATATATGTGTATGCACCAATCAGCCACAACATTAAAACCACTGACAGGGGAAGTTAATAACATTGACCATCTTGGGACAACACATTTGGACCTGGTATTCATGAATGTGGATGTTACTTAGACATGTAGCACCCACCTAGACCAGACTAGGCACCCCCACCCCATAGCAATGACACTCCTTGATGGCAGCAGACATCCCCTGCAGGATGCAGCCTGACACAGGCACATACACAACAAACACTTTAGGACCAACTCAAAAAACATGATCAACAGCACAAGGTGTTGACATGGCCTCCAACTTCACTAGATCCTAAACTGATCAAGCATCTGTGGGATGATCCTGTCACACAGTTTGTGTCTTGTTTCTGTTGTCTCGTGACTTCCCGTTTTATTTTGAAAGGCAGCTCTCCTCTCATTTCAGATCGCTTTCCCTTCCGGTTCGTCTTCCCTGATTCATGATTGTTTCCACCTGTTTCCCGTTACCTTTGTGTATATATGGTCAGCATCGTTGCTTGTCTTGTGCCAGGTTGTTTCGTACTTTTGTGCACCCCAGCCTGTTATCAAGTCCAAGCCACAGTCAAGTCTGTTTTTTCGAGTTAGTTTGTCAGTTCCTTTTTCCTCTATGTGACTTTTTTTTTTTTTTTGTTAGTGAACCTTGAATCTCAGTTTGTGTAGTCAGCCTCCTGAGTTGAAGTTTCAGTTTTCAGTTGTCTGTTTTGTTTTCCTTTTCGTTACTCCTGTCTTGAGTCCCGGCTTGACAGATCCACAGAGGAATTATCTCTTTAAATCCTGTTCAGTGGCATTTAACGTAACACGCAGCGTGCTAAATAACCATAAACTATTGGTGGAAGAATAGTGACAGCGATATTATAAAATGTACAATGAAGGGCATTTCTACTGTAAACAAAATATAAAGTATTTCCTAAAACATTAAACTGTTTCTTTAACTTAGATGAACTCCGGTTTTCTTTTAAATTCTACAGAATTTATTACTTATTCAGTTCAACGAGACAGACTTGCAAATTATATCCTGTGCGTTGAGCCATTTCTATTTCTTCTCGTGAGTTATTTAAGCGGTTCCTTGTGGATTCTTCTCTTTGTCATTTTTTTGGGGGAGGGAGCTAATGGGAGAGCGGTAAAGTATGGACCAGGGAGGTTTGACGTCTGAAATGGAGAATGTCATTTAAATGAATGTCAGAGATGTAAGGAAGTATAATCTGCACCCCAGGTGAATCTGTGGACAGTGAATACACAGGGTGCTCTTTCCGCTCTCAGTCAGTTCAGGGGCGAGGGCGCCAACATATAGAAGTGAGTTTCCTTGAGGCTCTATTTCGTTCTGATCCTGTGGCGCGTCTAGAATTAATGTTCGCCAACCAGTGTCATGAAAATGAAGGCCTAGTGAGAACATTACATGGAGCCTTTTAAATATTTGCATTGTGTCTAGGTCATGCCTTGGTGTTAAAGTTGTTAGGTGCAGACTGTAAGACACTGACTATCACCACTAGCATCATTTCTCTTGTTTATTCTTATAACTAACTTTAAAAACACACTATACATCCAGTAATCCACCAATCTGCAGTATCATGAATGACCTAACCTTTATTCTAGCCCGAATTCCCCTACCTACTAAAAAAAACCTTTGCAGCACAGACCTGGCCTGGAGTCACTCCGGTGGGAACTGATCATGCTCTGACAAACATCTGCAAGGCCGATTCTATTCCGGCGGGCTTTACTCTGTGATAGAGTAACAGCGATGCAGTCATACATATCATCGGAGCGCCGTGCGGTTCAGTAGTGTGTATATGACAGTGTGCACAGCTATTTCTTTTCCTCTGTATCAGCTGAAGCATGCCCCATAATAAAATCCAAATGGTGCTTTAGCAGACTCATAACAATTGAGTCAGTCTACACCAGGCTATGCATCACCTGGGTATCATGTAGTCTTGTTATCATTTTTAAATGCTTACTTCTGCTTCCCTGGGGCGGCTGTGGCTCAGTAGGCAGAGCGGGTTGTCCACGAACCAGAGGTAAACTCAAATCCCCGGAAAGGGCCACATGTCGAAGTGTCCTTGAGCAAGACACTGAACCCCCAGTTGCTCCCAGCGCGTGGCACTGGTGTTTGAATGTGTGTGCGCTTGTGTGAGCGAATGGGTAGATGTGTCTTTGATTGTAAAGCGCTTTGAGCACCAACATGTAGAAAAGTGCTTACAGGTTACGCTCCCCCCACACTCAGTGAAAGTTCCCTCATATTTGCTGTAGTGTCACAGCTTTTGTGAATAGTTTCTACAGTGGTGCATTGTTGCCTTCTGGGTACAGATAAAATCATGGTGTGAATCCTGATGATATTGATCTTTTCCTCTTGTGCGAACAAAACTGTTGAGTGCTAAATATGTTAATGAGCCCAAATTCCATGGTTTGTCGTGTATTTGTTTTAATTCTACAGTAACAAACATAGCTTACATGGTAACTGATACACACACACACACACACACACACACACACACACACACACACACACACACACACACACACACACAAAAGCCTCACAAAGATGATGCAGTGTGGCCAGAAACTCCTTTGCCTTAAACCAATCAAAACTAACCTGTGCGACTTCATTCAAAGACATAATAGACAGAATAAAAAGTAAACTTAAAAAATCCATTATAAAATAAATTCCAATTCATAAAAAGTGACAAATCTGCATCATATGTACTGTAGGTTCAAACCTTTAACTTGAGGGCACAGTTTTAGTGCGCTGTTGCTATAAGTATTCCCAGGAAATGTCATCATGTAATTTCAGTGCCATAAAACCTATTTTCAATGCAGGTTGCATCTAATATACAGTATATGGTCTTTGGGGACAGTACAGTATGTTTAGTGTGCATACAGTACGACAGTGTGGGTGTAGGGAATGAACGAGGAAAGGATGGGAAGTAGTACAACACACAATAGTATCATTGGGTAGGGATGCTTGAATACTGATAAACCGTAAATGGAAATTCCTTGTGGAAAGGCCAAAAGCCAATATTTAATAATTCAGATTGACTTAAAAATAAAGCAAGACATTTTTGTATGCTATGTATTTTTTTATTTTTTCATTTTGTGTGTGTGTGTGTGTGTGTGTGATATTTTAAAATGTATGGCTATGTGGGAATGTTTTAGACACTAGACCACGCACAGACATTCTTGACACGTTGTCAGCGTCTCAGATTCACACCCTCTGTGGCCGGTACAAGACCTCCCCCTCGGTACATTGTATCTCAGTAAAGGAAAACTCAACAATATCTCCTTTAATGGAGCAGTCCATCAGTTCTTTCTCAAACTTTGTCTCCCTCGGATGTGTACTTAAAAGTTAATCCCATTTCGAGCGGCAATTGTGAATGTGGCACACTACTGATAGGCTATAAAGCCTTTCCTTAGGTTGGGGTGATAGTGGTAACAAGACCCAACAGGGCACTATTAGGGTGCATTTCAAATGTCACCGTTATGTCATTCTGTTGCCTGACAGCTGCGAATGGCAGAGACAAAGAGGTCATAACGGGGAATTTCATCCGCTCTCTGACGAGTGGTGAGCCGAGACATGTGCACCTCTGTCAAGGCAATCCAGAGCTTGGCTGACAGATAACTGATACCTGGGCTTTAAAAGAAATGAGAACGAGAGCAAGTCTAGGGCATCATAATCCCTTTGGAAAGGTTTTCCATCTGTCACAAACGGTGGTGACCGGGCTTGGGTAATTTCCCCACAGGATTTACAGAGAACATTAAAAAACCGAGCCATGCAATATTCGCCCTACCTCAGAGAGGGCTGGCAGGAAGAGAGCAGCGGCGGTGTCAGGTATGGAAGGATATGAGGATTCACCCTTTTCATTTCACGCGAAAAGCCAGGATCTATTTTTGAATGGCTCGTTAGGCTTCCGTCTGTGGATAGCTGTTGTTTGCAAGAATCAAAATGTACATTATTCACGTCTCATTATATGATTCCGCAATATTCTTCTGTTTTAAAGAAGCTATCACCTCAAGTCATCACTGAATGGGATCATTAATTCAGATTCACTGACAATGTGTGGATGTGGTATGATGGACGGTGGTCTGGAAAAATTGCCATTGACGCTTTTTTTCAACATAGCCCCATCCACTTAAAAAGAAATCCTGAAATCGTTCATGAGAACATACAAGAAAAGAAAAGAAAAGAAAAGAAAAAGATGTTTTGGCTAAACCTGATTTTTAGAGAAAACGTTTCACCACTCATTTTTGAAACTCAGTGATGATCATCTTCAGCTTTTGAGGCCGTCATATTGGTACCTGCATGTCAATATACATATTTAAGACTAGACGCTGAATTTTACATCTTAATAGTCCACGATTTAAACATCGTACCTCTTTTATATTCATTGCTGAAAGCTTTCTTTCATATAACCAGTAAAAAATAAATTAAAAAATAAATTGAATTTCATAGTTTGGCTATTTGAGATGTAGCCACTGACAAACTGACTGTGGGGTCAGGGGGTCACTTGAGCTAATTGCCCCTTGACAGTCTTCTGGCTTCTGTAATTGGATTGTGCATTATGAACGCTGTTGTTCCACAGAAGAAAAAAAAGAAGCACGCTCTGACAAGGGACCTTGTCTGCAGGCCATACCCTCTTTGTGTGTTAAAGCTGTTCATTAGAAATTCTCAATTCAACTATGGCTTTAAAAGCTAAAACGGACAAAGAAGACACTCGTCTGCAAGTTTTCTGTTTCATGGTATGCATTTACCTTTCAGTCGTTATTTTAATTTGTCTTGAAATGCAAAGCCAGAAATTGTATGGGAGTTTTCAGCACAGTTTTGTCTAATTTTTCATGTGCAAATTGTGAATAATGTTTATAAATTACACTCAAGGTCTCTTTCCGTGTCCATACCAAGAACTCGGAGGAGACCTGTGTGCCTATGAGACTGTGCTTTGTGTTTTGAGGTGTTGTACTTCAACCACCTGCCTATTTTACTTTCTACCACCTACTGTTTGGCAGCTGGGATAGCTGGTGGGTGGCATTTGTTGTCTCAGAGAGAGAGAGAGAGAGAGAGAGGGTATATAGAAGAGACCTGTGGGCCAAGAAGAGACCAGTGGATGTGAGAGACAGATGCCTGGGCCTACTGTGCTGTGCACTGATTCAAACTTTCTGTGATGTGCCGTACATCTCTACCACCTTCGCGGAGAGGCAAAGCTACGTGGGATGTGGCACATCTCCCTAATGGTAGCTGTGTGTCACGTAGTGTACACTCTGCAATAAGGAGAAATCTGTGGGCATGAAAGATGCGAGCTTTTGTTTGTGATGTGGTAGCGCTGACACGAGCCTTGTGTCACCTGGGCAGCTCGCCACTTGATGCATGAAAGAAATGGTCAGATATGACAATTATTCGTAGAGGTCCTCCTGTGAAGTGTCAGTCTTTGAGCTGTGTGCGTTAAACAAAACACAAGTGCCCTTATGTCCACTGCTGAACAGCTGTTTGGATCTAGCTCATGGATGAGATGATGGAGACGAAGGCTAAGAGTTGGGTTATTGTAGCCTACGGTGGGCGCCATTTATACGTGTGTACTTGTTAGTCTGGCTCGCCCTGTAAAAACACCACCCAAACACTAGTCAGCGCTGTGTCTTTTTTTGCCAGTCAGGTTAATGTTTGTTTCTACTTCCTGCTTCACTTTCAGCAATGGCGGCTAAAACTCTGGCCGAAATTTCACCGACGATGAGTCATACAAACCTCCTCAGTTTACATTTCTTCAGTGTATTCCATCTTTATTGATCCAAAACAGAGAAGAGAAGAGCAACACTTGGCTCCTCACTTCTACTTTGGCATGAAGTTGGCGTGAATGTCAGACTATCAGTATCAGAATGATACAGCGACTGTCCAAAGTCAGAAAAGGCGTCTGGGGCTTCCTTCCCAGGGGATCGTTAATTCAACACGCTGTTCAGACAGACCACGAATTTAAGTAAACCTCTCTGGCAATATTATCACCATACAGTTAGAACAGAGACTGTTCCCTGGACACAAAGTTGAGCTTCATGGTCACTGATTTCACTCAATAATTGTAAATATTATTATTGTTTCAAAAGTGAATACAGGGCCAGGAAAAAATACTAATGCATGTACATGCCACAAAATCAACAAAGGAAGCCATGAAGAGAGAAAAAAATAAATGATTTTTGACGTGCACTGGGTCAACATACATCTACCCTTCACTGTACATGTAAAATTAATCAATGGTCTAGAGTGGCGGGTCCCTATGTATGGACTGAACTAAGATGTTTAGCACGATAGAAACCACTAAAAAGAGCATGTCTGTTGTTCTTGTAATCCTTTACAAGCATTCATTTTTTTAAATAATAGTATTTTTTAAATAAAAACGGAAATAATTCTTTTGGATGGACAGTTCACAGCCTATCAATTTTGGCTGACAAGGGGTGAAAAAATGTCTTGATTTATTGTGGAATAAGCCGTAGAGGTTTGGGTTTCAGTGGCCAGTATCTGGTCTTATAGGTGCATCTTAGTCACTGTGTGTAACATCCAGTCTAAGTAACATCCACATGAATGCCAGGTCCAAGTGTTTCCCAGCAGAACACTGTATTGTCACACAATGGTCAATGCTATTTACTTCTCCTGCCAGTGGTTTTAATGTTGTGACTGATCGATGTGTATGTGTTAAGGCAGGTGGAACCTCATAGGTTTGAACATGTGTCCCAGACTTGTGATCAGCTGGCTGTGATCACTCTGTGTTCCCTGCACATTGTGCACCAAATGCTCAGGCCTTTAAATTCCTGAAAAGGTTACAGACTTCCTCCATCAATGATTTATTTTGCAGTCAAACCTGACAGATCCCTATATAAAGGTGCTAATACAAAATATAATGTTCCTATTGTTAAAACTGATCAAACACTCCAGTCCCGTCCACTCTTTCTTCCCTCTGCTAAACAGGTAAATATAGCTCAGAATAGCAATGTGAGCAACAGTGCATGGCCTTGAAATTATGCCTGTCTGACGCTCACCCTTGAGACACAGTTGAACAGTTCAGAGCTGAACCAGAGCGGAGCAGCGTGAATGAATATGCACTTTGACTGGGTGAGTAGAAACCATAACCCCCTCAGCTGGGCCATATGACAGCCTCCTGCTGTTCAGCACTTGACTTGTGGCAGCTTACAAAGTTTTTTGTTTTCATTACGGTTGGTATGTTTTGGTGGATCGCAAGCCCTTAAATGAGATGAGCAGAACTTTTTTAATTGAACCTATTAAGGCAGCTCAGCTTAATTTTACTCCTTTACTATTTGGACCAATGACAGGGAAGCTACTTGTCCATATGCTACAATCTTAAGCTGAACAGTATTTTAAAGCTGATTTTAAGCAAAACGGTTGAGATTAATACCTTCAAACCAACCTTAAACCACAAGTATACTAGGTATCTACACAACACGTGTGCTACTCCCATATGTAAAATGTAAGTGCTAATAAAGTTGACACACAAAAGTACATAAAATCTCTTTTACATTAATTTCATAAAAGTTAATATTTGTCTTCTATATCTTTCTGATTGTTCCCACAACGAAACTGTGATTTATATCAACTGAACGATACAGCAATGCAAGCGCAGAAGAGGGAAGCGACCGTAATGACAGTCTTTAGTAACTATGACGGATGCAGCAGAAACAAAAGGGTTACTAATGTAACTAAGGTTCTATGAAGAGGGTAAGTTAGGAGTAAATATGTGATTTGATAAGATCACTTGAATGTGGGCGTGACTTTGTGAGGCATCAGGCTTTTGGTGGCCATGGACAGTAATCAGTCAGTCCTTTGCTGCGATGCAGTCGTTGATTTGTTTTCTTGAGTTTAGTTCTACACTCTAGAAAACAGTAAATATGTAAAATAAAACATCTTGAATGAACAGATGTTTCCAGAGAGCGAGGGGCCCTGTGCTCCCTGTGCTCGCTATTAATATAAATATATTGTATATACAGCCACTGTCCACCTCATAAGATCTACTTTGCCAGTACCTGGTTGAATGCCATTTTTGCAGCAGAATCGAGACTCATCAGATCTGGCCACATTTACTAGTCTTCTGTTCCAATCTGTTCGAAACACATCCAGTTGTGGTGAGCCCTTGTATACCTTGCGTAACATGTGGTTGTTTGAGTGTTTTCCTATCAGCTCAAACCAGTCTGGCTGGTCTCCTCTAGCATGAACAAGACCTTTTTGTCCGGAGAACAAACGATTCAGACGATTTTCCTAGGGATGGCTGTGTGTGAAAATCCCAGTAGAACACCAGTTCTAAACTATCTAGCACCAACAACTGAACAACTGTGCCACGGCCAAGGTCATTTACTGTATATCACCAAAAAAGGGTTGCAGTTTGGTTCACGGTCATGACCCTGAGAAGAGGAAGAGAACGAAAAAAAAAAACAGTAGAGAGAGACACAGAGAGAGAGACATACACAGAGGAAAACAACCTGTGAAAAGACGAAAAGAGAAGATTAATAAAACAACTCTGTACTGGAGTCCTCTCCCAGCAGTGTTCCGATGATGCAACAGTGATGTAACGATTACATCACAATTCTTTATACATCAGAGGAGTCAATGATGGGTGTTTCGCATGGAGCTGACATTAAGGGATGCTGCCACTCTGAGATATTACATAAAGCTGCAGCCACATAGTTTTGAGAATAACCTGTCACGGTGCCCAGCAAGGGTTCCGCCTCTGCAAGAAAATATCACGTGAGGGGGGCACCTGCTTCCAAAACCTTTTTACCATTGTCTATTTGTAGTGAAGCACTGTCCAATCAATTCTGCTTCTTTTGGATATTTTGTATTTTGTAAGTTCTTTCGACTGCTTCAGTTACATCATCTGGAAACACTGGTATAGACCATGTGCCATTGGGATGGTCAATCCTCCATCAACACCTTCAGCATAGGGAGCAACTTACACCAACATGTTTTCAGCTTGTGGCCGTCATCAGGGTGAAAGCTAGCGACCTTTATCTGGGTCGCACTTCAGCTCATGAACATGACCCCGAGGAATGTCCCGTTTGTAGCTAATGACCTTCACCTAAGTCAAGTTCTGGCTCAGGGTCATGATCATTCTCCTAGAGATGGAGATTGTGTGAAAAAATCCCAGTAGCTCAGCAATTTCTGAAATTATTCAAACAGACCCATCTGACACCAACAACCAGTTACGTAACTCGCCAAATCAGGTGTAGATATACAAACTTTATGCTGAGAGAGTCCGCTTTGGCTTGTGACCTCCATCAGAGTCAAGTTTTGGTTCAGATTTATGACCCCGGTAAAGGCTTGGAGTCATGTTTTGGGTAATTTCAAGAGGACATTGAAGAAATGAATAACGTTGATTAAAGCTGTTGGCAATTTCATGACAACTTTCATTAAAACATACGTGTCAACATCATTCTCCTAATTGCTACAATCCAACCACTGACACCACCATGTGCAGTCAGGCTTACATTACTGGAGGGGTTAGCTAGTAACCCCATTTAAAACAGTACTTACAATTAAAGCAGAGGGTTAAATCACGACCGGATGGTGAATATGTCCCAGTTAATTCAATGGTAATTTTAGATGTTATGAACAGTAAACAATCTTGATTCCAGCTTTTCTGCTAAATATATACAGAGAAAAATCATAAATACTGTAAGCTTATTTTTATTATTTCACTGTGAATATAATACTTCCGCCACATTGTGTCCCTATGGGATAAAACATGCATATGTTATGAAGTGGTGCTTTGGTCTATAGCAGCATTTTATCTACATTCTTAGAAATAACGTCCTTACAGTGAAGTGTGTGTTGACTCACTGTAATGCACTGCACCGTACGGTCTGTCACAATGAACTAAAGCTCAGTGGAGCGAGAGGAGAGAGGACCACAGGGGATGCGGAAAGGAGGACTGGGGCTAAGTGTTATGCGGAGACAGGCGGTGACCTCATGGGAAAGGTACACACCATCTCAGTTCATGAATTGGCTCCAGATGGGAACTGGCAAGTGGGAAAAGCGGAAGAGAATTGTATCGACAAGTTATGCCTGGGCAGGCCCTGAGCAAGGCCATTAGCCATGTTGCAGAGTCACCGGGGAAAGCGCCGTCAGTTTGAGATTTCACTTCACCTGAGTGTTGATGGGAGCTCTCTCTGGCCGTCTTGCACAGCGGCTGAACACTGAGGCAGAACCCAAATCAAGATGCTGATGAGAAAAGCGCCACAAAGCCCAAGTAATAAGTATACCTCTAATGTAGGGAACAGACTGGAAAAATGGTCTTGTCTTTGTGTTACGCTTCCCTCTTTTTTTTAATGGGATTATTACAAGGCCCTATTACCCAAATGACTTGTTCTGTCCTTCCTTAACTTTTACTAATTTAGACCATCTATTGTTAGTACCTGAGAGCTGGGAAGCTATTAACACCACAGGGCTCAGCAGGAATGCAGCATGTTCTCCGTGAGTTACCTTCAGGCCGCCTTTGGGGAGAGGTGACTCAAATGGCTGCAGAAAAGTTCATTTTACAGACTTGGGGACGCTTAAATAAAATTAAAATCAGCTTTGCTCGCTACCGCTTACAATTGTTTGATTTGCTAATTTTTGTATTTATTTGCTGTTTTGCTTATTTTTTACATCTTGTGTGCAGTGTCCTCTGGACTGTGCTGCTGCAATACTGCAAATTTTCACACTGTGGGATAAATAAGGGATTATCGCCGTATCGTATCGTATCGTATCGTATTGTATCGTATCGTATTGTATCGTATCGTATCGTGCAGATTTCATAAATTCTCTGTTTCTAGACTAACTCTCAGCCTGCAGAGGAGCCTTGTTTTGATCCATATCTAAAAATGAAGAAACAAATAGAGAATGTGATTTAGTTGTAGTTGGGGTTATTTGTGTCTTCTGAATTGCATATTAGTGATCTAATCTTGCAGACTATTAGTAATAAAAACAGGAAGGGACACATTTAGTGCTTGGTTAGCCTGTAACTGTAGTCCACAATCAAGTCGTGCTTTGGTCGTCATTGGCAAATGTGCCAGCTTAACAGCAGCCTGAAATCGAAACAAAATCATTGACGTTGAGTTAACATCAATATTAGGTGTGGTTGTGCAACACAAGCACTTATGACCAGACAGAGTTTACACTTTTTACTAGAGCTGGTCAAGGAAATCACGCTTTTTAGTACCATACTGTTGTCCTGGGTTAATAAGTACTAGTGTGTATTAAGGGGACTCTTTAATAATTGTACTTGCACTCACTCACTTTACACCGATCAGCCACAACATTAAAACCGCTGCCAGGAGCAGTAAATGGCATAGGCCATGTTGTGACAATACAATGTTCTGCTGGGACATGTTCGTGTGGATGTTACTTATAGCACCCACCTAGACTAAACCAGACACCCCCACCCCATAGCAATGACACTCCTTGATGGCAGCAGCCATCCCCAGCAGGATGCAGCCTGCCACTGGTACTGGCACACACACAAAAGGACCCAAAGGCCCCCACTAACGACATTCCATTGCCAGACACCACAGGACACCCTCAGAAGGCCCATGTCCATTCTTTTAGTCTCAACTGTTTTGGAGACACAAAAGAGACCTACACAATTTTAGGAAGGTGGTCATAATGTCAGGCCTGATCTATGTGTACTTGCAGAGGTAGTGATCACGACTCATCTTGCCCTTCATGATAAGTAGAAAAATTATTATGAATGTTTTGTGTGGATGAGTCAGTAATAAAGCAACACAGAGATTTTAATATCCCGGTTTACTGCTGATGGAAAGACAAGTGGGATATTTTACGAGAAATTTCAAACTGAACTCACAGCAGTTGCAGATGTTTTTCAGCCCACACAATTTTACATTTTGTCCTAACCTTTATGTAAAGCATGGTCCCACAAGACAAGAAAAGCTGACACATATGAGAGTTTAACAGGATGTTACAGGCCATTGCCATGTTGTAAAGTGAGCATCCAACTGTAGTCCCCACTTTTTGACAGTGGTGACAGACTGTGATGTGGAGCTCGCCTCGCAGTGCTGAGAGAGGCGTCTATACTGATCAGCTCCTCCCGGAGCAGGATATTTGGAGTGAACACTGTCAAACCCCTCTGCAGGTCCGCTTCTCAGCCGAAGACAACTCATGCCACAGCACATCAGTCAAAGACAGGCCCCAATACCTCCGTCGCCATGAGAGAAAATTTAGTGCGAGCGTGTGAATACAGAAAAAAAGTTTGCAGATGACATTTTTCTTTAACGCAGAGCAAATACATCTGGGTAGACAAGCTGCAATCAATTTTTAATAAACCCATCCACACTAGAAGTTGTGAAGCAAGTTGGGTAAGACGTATTTTTGTAGCATTTTAAATGGCCCAGAGATTTCTGTCACATTGACAGAGAGCCATTTTAAAGGTAATAGGATTGTGTGATTAATAACAAACAGGAAAACCTGAATTGCATTTGCAGCACATTTCTTTTTGCTTTTCCTATTCATGCTTGTGCGCGTGTCTCTCACCTCATACAGTATGCCTGTGTGTGTGAATATATTCTTCCTCCACTGAGTTGTCTATCACCACCTACAGTATGTGTCGGCGTGCGCCTGTGTGTATGCATGTGTTCGCTGTCTGACTCCATAAGCCAGTGGAGTCGAGGGAGTTGTCAGAAGGTGGTTGCCCTGGTTTCCTTCGCAAGAAAGATGAGCATCTCCTGCACAACCCCGGTACAAAGAGGCAACCTGCTCGGCTGTTGCGAAGAAAAAAATAAAGCTCCAAAACGAGTTAAATTTACCCCCAAATCCATTGAAAATACATCAGATTTAATCGCACTGAGACCAATCAACACCTCAACCTTTCTTTTCCTGTTATGCACCTACACAGTGTTGTGACTTATCAGTCCTCAGCTGATGGGAAGCAGCCATTGTGACAGTAGGATTAAAACTCTTCCACACAAGTGTCTCAGCTTCTGGTTTGTTTGCTCCACTACCGCCTGAACTCCCTCTTCTATCTGATGGATTTTGCAGATGCAGTGCACAGCCTCCTTGGGCTTCGCTAAATGAATTAGGGAGGCCTGAGTAGCTACATTTTTTTTTTTAGCTTCATGCACTAGATGCACATTATCCTGAGCCGTTGAAAGCCTAAATACCTGCTGGGCCTCGCTATGACCGTCCGGCTGCCATCAAGAGCCCGCAGAGAAGTCGGAAAGGGAGACAGACTGCCAAAGATAGAGAGAGCATGCTGGAGAGATGCGGCTGATGACGGCAAAATCGATTAATTGAATGAGTGGACAACTCTTGCACGGATTGAGTTTCACTGCTGTGATAAAACAAAGTGCACATTATGTTATAAAAATGAGTAAAAGAAACAGTTAAGCACCCAGAGGCCCGGCATCGAGAGCGACTCCATTCACTGCTTCACAGCCCTTTTAACTACACAGGCTCCCTGCGCTTTAGCTGCAGCTCAGACAGACGCCGAGGCTCCAGAAGACGCCTTTGCTTTCCCTCCCAGGAGATTCACATCCTCCATCAATATTTAAGTTTGTTTATGTTTAGCTGTTTCACTTTATTGACCACGCTCAGGATACTTTTACATTTCCTCATCTTTGTTTTCACCATGCAGCGTCTCCAAGCCACCGGATTTTGCGCAGAGCTCTTGTATTAATTCAGTTTTTCCTAGAAAACAAGGGCACTAAACATCATTTCACCCTTGCATTTAAATAAGTTACAAAAGCTATGAATTATAAAGCATGCACCATATTGCTAATGTATACACTCAAGGTCTTGTCTCATCACGGACACAAGAAGCACTCTTTTACCTTGAATTGCTGTCACTTCCCTCAAAGCGCAACATCCACGGCACGCTTAGTCTGGCTGGAGCCATTATCACCGCTGTGATTAAACGCCGCCACGCAACATTATACCCTAATAACATCTAGTTTAATGCTCACTTATTCGAAAGCTAATGATCTATGACAACCCTGTAACTCCTACACGAACCTCCGCGGTGTGCTGTCAGCTTTAGCCGTGATCGAGATAGGGCAAGATAACCAGATCACAGGTGCACTACATCAGTCTCTGCTAGTGTCAATGGGATTACCTGTCCTCTGTAGCCCGGGCCGTACAGAGGGAGGGATAGAGCATAGAAGCTGGGGAAATAGGTCAAGCACACTGATAAGGGCAGGTGTTCTTTTGAAGATGTCTGTACAGTCTCCGGGGGACCAAGTACAGCGAAACATTACTACTTCAAAAAAAAAAAAAAAGAGAGAGAGAGAGAGAAAGAGCAAGAGAGAGAATTTCTGTTGAAGCTGGTCCAGCAGCACAAGAGGTTCTGTTCAATATGCTTGCCTGAAATCAGAAATGAACGCCTTAAGCCCGGTAATTAATACGTTTTAAAGGATATCGTCTGCAGTAATGAACGCGTAGTTTCCCCGCAAAGATAAAACGTGAATTGCCGCAGAATTTTCTTGTGTCTCACAGATGCCTTACCTCACAAGAGCCATTAAAAATACACAGGTCCTAAAGATTTATATCGAGATCCAGACGAGAGGGACTAAAGAGTTTGAATAACCATCTGCTAAAAATTATCCTGCTTAAACCGATACTGTAGGGAGGCTAGTCGAACAGCTGGGGAGCTGAGGAAGATGCAATCAGCAGTCACGTAGGGATATGAATAGTAAAAACCCTCTGTTCGTACAATAAACACTATATTTATAACATATATAAAGTAAAATTATCTATAGTTTTACATTATGTGGAGTATGTGTTAAAACAATACTCACATGTCGTCCAGACATTTACTCCTTTGGGAATTGACTGCACCCCAGCAGCAGGGCTTTGCCAGGGCAATCAATTTGTTTAGGATGGCTTAATGCAGCGAAGACCAGAGGAGCCGCATTATTGAGAACTGTTTGGGCTCCGGCAAAGATCTAATGGGCAGAAGAGTAACACCGTCGTAGTCATACATGTTATCTGAATGCTGTTGACTAGATTTAGTTTGCAACGAGAGTCTGAATATTTCCTGTGGACCTGTTCTGTGTATTTCCTGTTTTATTTTGTAGCTGTTTCCTGTGTTTTCCACTTTCGGTTGTTTCATTGGTTTCTCCTTGTGTGCTCTACCTTCATTAGTTTCAGCTGTGTCTCGTCAGCTTTCCCTTTGCTCTCTGCCTCGTCGTCCTGCTAGCTTACCATGCTAGCTTGCCTTGCTAGCTTACCCTGCTAGCTATTTTTTACTTTTTGAAAGAATGAAACCAACACTCCTTGGTTGGGTCAACACAAAACTGATCTATGCAGAGCCTGTGCCGCGACTGGTACGATGTCGTTCAGTAATCCGTGTTTCTTTTACTGAAATCACTGCAATGTACAACAGAGAGACCACATCTGAGTAGATGGTTGGTAGGAGTCAGAACAATGGAGATTTTTCTGCGCTTACCCTGCAACTGACATATGTGAAATGCATTTACCAGTCAAAGCTGTTGTGACCTGTGGGACTGTGATGTGAAATTACATTTCAGAGGAAGTAGAGGAGGCTAGGCGTGACACGCGAACATATAGGACCATTTAGTTGTTCTGTGCAATAATTATAGCGTTATAGTGAACAATAGTACTTTCACTGGTAACATATGAGCATGTGAATAACCTTTTGGACATAATGAAAAAAGTTGTGAACCTTTTTTTCATAACTTTTGTCATATTACAAGGTTCAAGTGGTTACCCATCACACATCCGTACAACCAAAGAATAGCACATTTAATCTAATGTTGATTATTTATGCACTAAATAATGGAGCCACATTTGGTGACATTGCTAAGAATTTAATTAAAACCTTAAAGAATGCACAGACGATTATAGTTTGAAGTATTTCTTCATCCAGTGATGCGTTGAATGTTGTTTTTTCCTTCAACACTCTCAGAGGATCTTTCCTATTTTATAACTTGGTCTTTATTCCAAGCAACATAAGACAGTGTAATAGAATAAAGCTCATTCAATTCAGGGGCTTCAGACCCCCCGATGTTACTGCAAACCTATCTATTTAAGCAGGCTTTTGATAAAAACCTTCCAAACAACGCGACCGCTACGCAGGATTTTTCTTTCTCAATATTCGGCGTTCTATTCTAACAAGGCAAGTTCGCAGGTGAAGCCCAAAGGATGGCGTCATTGTGATGAAAGGCAAAGTGGTCATGTCTTTCATGTCGGCAATCCCTCCATTAAATAACAGATGAAAGAGCAGCTTAAGAGAAAAGAGAGCTGGTCACGCTGGATAGAAGAGACAAAGCTAAAGCTTAGAACCGGATTTCAAGGACAGGTGGCATCGTATCGCTGCGCTGACAATGAATCTGTCGACCCTTCTGTCATCTTGCCAAGTAGCTTTGACCTCGGTGACGGATTTTGCATTTGGCATCCTTTTGACTTTCCTCCGACGCGAACATGAAATAGAATCAAGATACTTTGAAGTTGGGTATCAAAACACAAGTCCTCACTTGCTGGTGAATAAGTTATGACAGTGGCTCTTGTGGTCAAAGGTTCATTCCTCGAGATTTGTTTGGAAGAATGTAAAACATATTTGACTGTACAGTTTCTACTTGAGAGCGTAAAATTCAAAGATGGAAATGATAGTAATTTAACTTGATGGGGGTCAGTGGTCTAAAGTCGAGATACTTATTTAGTTAGATTTATCGAGTTAATGATTTAGTAGATGCTATTCTAGTACACACTGTAATATATTTCTGCACCGTCTCATTTCAGGCCTCAGTCTTGCTTTGACATTTGGTTGACATTTCACAGTAAGAAACTAAACAAAAAGACATAAGCAACACATTATGACAGGATTCAAATGTCACATAACACACAGATCCCTGGACTAAACTACACATATCAAACTACTTATACTCTATATTGGCAAAAGTATTCGCTCATGTGCTTTTACACGCATATGAACTTAAATTACATCCTATTCATAATCCAGGGTTTAATATGATGTCGGCCCACCCTCTGCAGATATAACAACTCCAACTCTTCTGGGTAGGCTTTCCACAAGGTTTCGGAGTGCGTTTATGGGAATTTTTGACCATTCTTCCAGAAGCACATTTGTGAGGTCAGACACTGATGTTGGATGAGACGACCAGTCAAGTTCTTCCACACCAAACTCTTGGTCAGTTATGTTGGAACAGGAAGGGGCCATCCCCAAACTGTTCCCAAAAAGTTGGGAGCATGTAGTTGTCTAGAATCTCTTGGTATGCTGAAGCATTCAGAGTTCCTTTCACAGGAACTAAAGGGCCAAGCCCAGCTCCTGACAAACAGTCCCTCACCATAATCTCCCCTCCACCAAACTTCACACTTGGCGCAGTGCAGTCAGATTAGTACCTGGCAGCCACCAAACCCAGATTAGTCCATCAGATTGTGAGATGGAGAAGCATGATTCATCACTCCAGAGAATGCGTATTCCACTGCTCTAAAGTCAAGTGATGACGTGCTTTACACCACTGCATCCGACGCTTTGAATTGCCCTTGGTGATATATGGCTTAGGTGCAGCTGCTTGGCCATGGAAACCCATGCCATGGAGCCTAGTCTGTCATTTTACGTGGAGGGCTACTTCTTTCTAGGTGCTGTCGTTCACCATCGCTTCCTCTTTGTTTTAATACCACTGACAGTTGATGGGTGACTGAATACTTTTAGCAATATAGTGTACATATAATAAAATCTCAATAAGGCAGATATTAGTAATATAAAACTGTGCTCATAAGAAATTTAGATGGTCTGGAGCCACTACTCTGAGTTTGAGTAACAGCGACGTAGTCATACATACTGAACATGGTGGAGTTGAATTTGTTCACAGCAAAGTAGGTTGTAGGATTATCCAATAAAATGCAGAGGTACATTTTTCTCTATATTGGTGTGTTACCAAACTCATATTCTGGTAAGAAATGAGTCTTGCTGCTATAAAATAGTTCTTAGTGTTATTTTAGCCTTTACTAGGATTTAAAAATGTCAATGAATTATCCTGCACTAGTGCGTGTATACAAATTTATCATTCAGTTAAGTGCTTTTCTCAGTTTTTCACATGTCTCCCGCTCCCTGGCACCGGCAGTACTACGGCATGTGTGAGCGGGGCCTCCTCAGGCCACTGGAACTGACCAATCAGAGCCTAGAGTAGCTTTTCTACTAGGGCCCTAGCTTTTTTTTAATATGAAACATGTACATATGTGAACATTAATAACATTTAAATACAGTAGATGTTTAATGGTTTTAAGTAGGATTTGAATGGAAACAACTGAGTATTTTTCACCAGTAGTTGTGCATATGTAAAGGATATGTGGACTCTACTCCACTCTTAAATTATATGTTTGTGTCTAAATATGTATTTTGTGTAGCAGCTCTATATTCTCCAGGGTAGCGAATGGGTAAATCAATCATCGTGAATGAGGGACAGCTGCTGCACAGATTCATTATTCCACTCACACAGCTACTGTTTAGACGTCTCCAGGCATCATGTACCAACTTCAACAAGATGTTGTTGGCAGGAAGATACCCCGAACCACAACCTGATAACGCCAGTGGGAAAAGGTCTCTCTCTCTCTCTCTCTCTCTCTCTCTCTCTCTCTCCCCCCCCCCCGGTTTTCTTTAAAAATGAAGCCAAGCTTTTTATAGAGGCATACACAGCTGTTTTAATGAAAAGACCCCTCTACATGCAGCTCATTACATGGGTTTCAAACACGCAGTCATGATACTGTGAAGTAGGTTAGCTTGCCAATATGTAACTGCCTGTTTCCCTAATGTCACTGAATGCAGCAGTTCACTACAACACCCCCCTCGTGCCTCCTCACCTCTACAGTCCCATCCCCGCCCCCTCATTAAGGGAATCATTTCTTGAGATGCTCTAATGGCTTCTAAATTGTTTATGGGGCGATTTAATTTGTGTGTTAGAAATCCTAATAAACACTCTTGGCACACAGACAAGTAATTATACGTCTGGCTAAATGGATAATTGGATGGGCTTGAAGATAGATTAGCGCATCCGAGGAATGTTGAGAAATACAGTAACTTTTCAAGAAATGCAAGCCTGTGGATTTACAGTAATTGTGCTAGTGGCGTTAGAATAAATGAAATGTTGATTTGTAAGCAAATTAAAACAGAATTAATTGCTTCTTTGTGCGAATGTGACGCGGCGTGTTTTCAAGTTTAGTCAAATGTGGTTCATCTTTAATATGTCATCTCAGCAAAGAGCTAATATTGAACCACTTTGGGTCGGTGTTTACAATATAAGCTGCCGTGCCGCTGTACATCTTCATCCAATAAGATGAAATCTCCATGGAAATCTGTTATATATTGTTTCAGTTCACAGAGGAATACTAACCTCTAACAAAGGAAGCTGTCCTCTTGCTATTGGGGTCAAGCACAATATTGGTGGTAGCGTCTCCTCAATGAGGCTGTAATGTGTTAGAAATTGGAATTACTCATTTATTCTTCTATAGTGCATTGATTACCAATATTTAGCTTTAAATTATATTAAACAGATACATCATGTCAAGCAGTATTTTTTTTTACCAGTTCCATTATACATATTGTTTGTGATGATGTCAGTTTAAAGCTTGGACAACAGTACTAGCTATTTTAGCACATCGCCGGTGACCTGAGCCTTTCACGGGCTTCCCTGGAAGTTTTCATCAGCCGAGCATCAAAACGGCCCGAGACTGTGTCAAACTGAAATCTCAACGCGGCAGAGCCTGAATGATTTATGCATTTGTCATTTCTCATTTGTTGAAACAAGGTGTCAACGTTTTTGTTCCTTCGCTCCAGTCAAGCCTGCAGAGACAACGAGGTAAGGATGGAGCAAATGTCCTTGAAGAGAACAGCAAAGTCAACCTGGCAATTTCTCTTTTTCTCAAGCGTAGGTCTTTGTGAAGGCATAGGGGACAATCACGTTGTGACGCATTTGTAAATCTGTCCGTTCGCAGCGTGATCTCACAGTGAACCCACGTGCGCCTTAAAGGATAGTAAAGGTAGCAAACGTGCCCACCAATGGCAGGATGAGTCAACGCTTTGGTCCGCTTTCTATTACATAATCATGTCCTTGTTTTCTCTAATATATTTTCACTTATTTATTCAATTTTCCGTTTGTTACAATTCAGTAATTCTTTGTTGTAGATGAACATCATTTGCATACTTACAAAGGATGATGTTTATGTTACTAATGTGTCCGTTTCACTGCCTAGACATTCCACTCACGGTGCTCATGCGGCTGCACACAAACTCAAGTATGTCCTTGCAAACTGCAACTTTAAACAACCTTTAATTTAAAGCACATCCAGAGATAATTCTAATTAGAAACATAGCTCAAACGAAGATTAGGCTTCAGTCCTTTTGCCATCATGTCCGTCCGTCATACTGTGATGAATCACAGGCCTTGGATGTGGACTAACAGATGGAGGCTTAGCATTCTGGGCATTCAGACATTCATAAAATTTGTCATGGGAAGAAACAAAACAAAGCATTTAATAAGATGGAAAATATCGGTGTCAGACTGACGTAAAATTACAAGAACATGGTGGACGCCAGCAGAGAAATTAAAGTCAGTGCAAACTATGTCAACTAAAAAATATTACAGCATTGTTTCTTTGCACGTCTGTCACAATCAGTGTGCTCAGCACTGCCTCTGGTGGACAGATGTCGTATAAACAAAACCAACACCTCCAAAAGCCATTGCATCCTGTTTGGACATTTTTAACACTGCAGTTAATAAAATATTCCAAAAAAATATAATAAAAGAGGAGTCATAAAGAATTGTGCCTGATTAAAATCTAATCTCGTGTCATATTTAAATGTGCATAGCTTTGACCAAGTGCACCAGCGTGCATGACACACCGTGAGCACATCGTTCCGTTATCATGGCTCACGGGTTGCTTTTACATGTTATTAAGTGTGCTTGTGCTCAGTTATTGTGCACGGACTGGGTGTCAAATCAGCACATTTGCTTCGGCTGCTCCTCTCTCATCTCGTGAACAACCTCTCATGGCAAATTCTCCGCGCAATTTAAAAACAGATTACGAAATCGAAGCAGGTTTAAATTTTGTTCACTAAACAGTGAGCCAGTGGTTTACATCAGGGATGTCGAACTCATTTTAGTTCGGGTGCCACATACGGCTCAGTTTGATCTCAAATTGACCAAACAAGTAAAATAATAGCAGAATAGCCTATAAATAATTAATTTTGATTTTACCAGTCATCCAGAGAAGATGGGTCTGGGTTAAGATAGCTCTTAACCGGGTGAACCCCGCCTCTCGTCCAACGACATCTGGGATAGGCTCCAGCCCCTCGTGACCCTCCAGAGGACAAGAAAATGAATGAATGAATGCGCTTCATATCTTATATGTAATTTTAACACTTTGCAAATTCATCTCGCAGGCCATTTTTGAACTCTCTTGTGGGACTGTTTTGGTCCACGAATCATATGTTTGATACCCTT
Source organism: Planiliza haematocheilus (assembly GCA_005024645.1). Classification (NCBI taxonomy): domain Eukaryota; kingdom Metazoa; phylum Chordata; class Actinopteri; order Mugiliformes; family Mugilidae; genus Planiliza; species Planiliza haematocheilus. Next base: position 1,243,833 of record SRSE01000255.1, read on the forward strand.
GCTCTGTCGCTTTTATTGCATTCTTTTCATTTTAAACACTGCATGACTTGAAGTAGGGTCGCCTTAACTTAATAACACAACAACCCATGCATTCGAAAGCTTACAATGAAGTCCCGTATTCACAACCTTGCATATATTCTCACATAAACTTACACAACTTTTGGGCAAGCTTGGCCTCATCCTGTCAGTGCAGGCGCTGAGAGACGAGCTTTAGCTTTGTGTGTCAAAGGAAGTGGTCCGCTATAGACTTGAGGGATTCACCAACTGAACACCGAACAGGGGAAGAAAAGAATATGTGAGAGAGCGAGGGAGACACTGAAGAGAAAGAGGGAGAAGGGGAGACAGATGAAGCAGGGGAGAGTGACACCCACAGAGAAGCTGAGACGGAGCGAGAGCGGAGGAGAGGAGTGGGTTTTAAAGTGCCCCGGGCTAAATCACGTGTGAAGAAGGCAAGGCCTGAGAACTCCCCGCTGCTGGGGAAACAAGACAAAACAACAAGCCCAAATGTATAAACTTTAACACCCTGTCCTTCCTTGTAAATGCATGAGCAATACCCAAAGCCCACTTTGACATTTCACTAACTCGGTACGGGATGAAGCACTTTGAAAATGTGGTTCACATGCAGGTTCTGCCAGACTGATCCACTCTAGGTCAAAGTAAAATATCCTGCTGAATACTAGAGTTACATCCACCAGCTCAAGGACAGCGGGTTCATTAGACGCACAACACCTGAGTTTCTTTAGAAATAAGCCTGACATTTATAAAAAAAAGAAAATACAACTTCTGCTTCTTTCCGCTCAGCCCCTTCTCCGAAATAATGATCGTCCAAACGCGGCTTAGCGACTGAACATGGCACTTTGAGCATGGGATTTCTCAACATGCGTCGCCAGTGTGCATGACATTGCAGTAAGAGCAAAAGAGTGTTTTTTTTCCCAGTCTTTCAAAAAAAATAAAAAATAAAATACACAAGAGCAAGAGTGTAAATGCCAATGAACATAGAAAGCTTTTTTTGGATTCGCTTTTTGATGTCGGTCGCTCAGCAGTCACACAGGCCGGACCGAATTCAGACACATCATCCATGATTTATTTGATACTTCAAGTCTATCGCACAAATCTGCTGCTAATTCATATATTGTGAACATTTCAGTGCTTGTCTGTTGCTATGAGCGTCCAGCTTTCAACAGCAACATCAAAGAATCCAATGCATGGTGGCCAGGTCTGCACGGTGACAATCAATCAGCCACATCATCAGCTAATGAGAGCTTGTGGAGTTCACATCAACACAGTTACTTTAAATCATATCAGCAGAAATGACATGTGGAATACTTCAGACAAAGTCAGCTAGAAATTAGATGTCTTCCTTTTCCTCCAGCACAAGTTTTACCCACCACCAACACTTTTGCAGGGAGAGCTGGCAAAGATCGTCATAGTTTTATGCAGTGATAGACAAGACAAGGAATCATCTGAGCACCGTGGGGTTGGTTTTGTTTACAATAAAAAGGCTCTGATTGGTTGAAGGATTATCCAGTTAGGTGTAAAGAGTTTTTTTTTTTCCACTGATTTGGTTGAAACACACCCCGTAATGAAATCTCCATGGCATGTGAACAGACTTTTACTGGATACGTCAGAATTTTATTAACCACCTTTTGCTGTCACTATAAATGTATCATGCGAGATATAGGATGACAAAGGTAGTATCAATAACTAACTGAGACAGGCTTAGCCACATACAAATTAAGTAAGGATTTTCCTTATTTGAAATTTGGAACGTCTGCTTCGGATGGAGACCCGACGTACAAACAATCGCAGGCTTTATATTCTGCCGCAAGGGAATCAAAGAGAATACTGTATCAGGGCACTGACAGAGCATTTCCCAAATCTGAGACAAGACAGAGAGACAAGATTCTTTGAAAGTCAAAAGGCTAAGGGCATAGGAAATGACTCCGGCACAATAGCAGTCTGCTCCATGTTCAATTATTGCTGATGAAAGGGACATTTTGTGGGGCGGACATCAGAGAGCGGGATTAGCGAAAGTGATTTCCATGTCCTGGGTTGTTTGACAAAGTCTGCCTGTAATCCTCTTGAAAACTTTGTCTGTCTTGGCGTTTCCTGAGCGCTGCCTTTGCTCTAAGCCGTAGATGGCACACGGAGAAGAAGAAGAAGAAGTAAAAAAAAAGATGTCCACTTTGAGGAAATGTAACCAAAGCCATACCCACTTAAAGCAGAAGGTATATTTTTCAATATTGTGAGCTGCAAAATTATTTTAAAGCTCTAGATTCTTTACCCCCGGCTTTTGTACCGCGGTGATTTATTGGATTACAGACTGATTAATTTGATTCATTTAATTTAATTTAAAAGAGGCATATAATTAGATGCTTGGGCATGAATGAAATGCATCATCTTTATTGTCTTGTAGCTGCTGATCTCAAGCCAGTAATTTAAACCAAAACTGGCTCATTTTATGCACAATATCCAACTAAGGGTTTTTATTAGGGATTCAGTGTATACTATTTACAACATATGCACACAACTGCGATGGGTTATTGCGTACAAGAAGTCCATGAGACAACACAAATCATTCCGCTGTGCAGGTGATGATTATTAAATGAATGTTTAATGCGTACATGAATACTCTGGATATTGCTAAAAACCCTCAAGCTTCTCTTTCCAGATCAATTTATGCATACAGCTCTCAGCAAGGCGCACTTTAATTTTTTTTCCGATGACTTTTAAAAAATGCATTCAGGGGCATTAAACTAAATTTCGAAAAAAAAAAAAAAAAAAATGAGATTATCTGAAATTGGTTTCAAGTCTAATTTGTCTTCAATTATCATTGTTTCATCTTTTTTTTCTCTCTTTGTGTTCCGTGATCCAGCCAAGTGGATGCGGAAAGATGAGGATTTAATAAAACATACCAAACATTTGGCAGACAGTCACCATTTGAATAAGGCAGGATTATAAAGACGGAGCATGCTGGTAGCAGCGAGAGCCTGACTGCCTGAGGCTATCACAGAGGAGAGATTTACCCCATAGTGTCCTTTCTGACAGGGTATGAAGAAAATAATACCTTCTTTCCATTTCACATGTGAATGTATATTGTAAACCCGAGGATGGGGTGTTCATTGAGTGCACGCAACATCTCCCCGCGCTGCAGACTTACATTAAGGTCTCCATGCCAAGGAAAGAGCTTTTCTCTTCTCGCAGCACACAGTTGAAAATAGGGGCAAAACAACAAGAGAAAAATTTGGTCCAAAAAAAAATGTTCCAAAACAGTTTCCAGTGGTGCTGCAGAAGTAATCATTTAAATGTGGGCATGTGGGTGTATTCCCTTTTTTCTGGAGGGTAATTATCACTCAGTGTTTTAACGTGACAATGTTTTTAATGTGCTATACCAACTACTATTACTTTTTACTGGCTGTGTTATACGTGCAGACTGTATAGTAGCATAGAAGCTTATTGATGATGTTTATTTGTGTCTCATTCATTCATTCATTCATCTTCTGTAACCGCTTGTCCTGTGAAGGGTCTGCTGGAGCCTACCCCAGCTGTCATTGGGCGAGAGGCGGGGGTACACCCTGGACATGTTGGCAGTCTATCGCAGGGCTAACACACAGAGACAGACAACCATTTACACTCACACCTACGACCAATTTAGAATCACCCATGAACCTAACCAGCATGTCTTTGGATGGTTGGAGGAAGCCGGAGAACCTGGAGAGAACCCACGCAGACACAGGTAGAACATGTAAACGCCACATAGAACAGATTCAAACCTGGGACCTTCTCGCTGCGAGGCATCAGTGTTAACCACCTAGCCACTGTGCCGCCAGTTTACTTATATAGTTTGTTTTGTAATTTACCTGCTTGTTATCATCTTATGTCACTATGAGAGAAGCTACAGTACTTATGTATTAGCTTGGAAATGATTTGGCACCCAAAAAAATGTCATGGGGTAAAGCTGATCTGGAGTCTCTCCAATGGGAGTTGATTATGCCCCAGTCAAACTACATTGGTGGGCTTTATGCTTTATGTGCTGATGGAAAGAAGAACAACAGTGACATGGTAATACAGTTTATCTTACCGCTGTGGAATAGAAGTCGTTTTCTTTTTCATTGAATGTATTTTTGCCTGGCTATAAACATGTTCATTTCTGCTCTAATTTTAACATGGAAGTCTATGGAGCCAGCCTCGAGTGGCCATTTGAGAGACAGCAGTTTTTGGCCCATCTACATTGGCTTCATTTTTCATCCCTCGATGTTGGCACTTGGGCAGCTCAGTGGGGTGGTTAGCAGTGATTCCTCACAGCAAGAAGGCTCTAGGTTTGAACCCATTGGTCGACTGGGGCCTTCCTGTGTGGAGTTTGCATGTTCTCCCTGTGTCTGCGTGGATGCTCTCCAGGTTCTCCGGCTTCCTCCCACCGTCCAAACACATGCTCGTTTGGTTCATTGCTGATTCTAAATTGGCCATGTGAGTGTGAATGGTTGTCTGTCTCTCTGTGTACCCTGCCCTGGACAGGCTCCAGTAACCCCCCGCATTAATATATATATCATATATTTACAAAAGGTAATTTTAATTGCTGAACCGTGACTCGTACCCTGTATGAAAAGTCAGACATCAAACCTCGCTCCCCCTTTTTTCAGGCTACATGATGGATGCTCTGCTTTCTGGCACATTGTGCGCCGACAAATTGTTAAAGGAATTGATGTGCTGACAAACATTAATCTCATTGCCGCGTATAAAGCTGCACCAGCAGTCAGCGTTCGTTTCCTGAAAACAAAAATCTTCCCCTTTTTAAATAGTTGATGTAGACCAAGAGGTGCCAAATTCAAGCGTGATTAAAACGAGGGTAAACCGATAAAGGAGCATGGAGTTTCTGTGCGTGAACGTCATTGAAAAGAGTAGCGCACAATGGCATGACATGGAGTTCAGCTGTTATCTGTGTCACGAAATTCCCTGCATTTAGAAACATTTGAAGTAACAGCTGAAAGACAGGTTTGCCCTTAGACTGGTGATCAAAGATCCACAAGCCTTCATGACTTTTGGTGTCACTCTCCTCTGCAGCTGCGAGTTTTTGGACTGATTCTAAACTTGGCCTTAGCACTAAATGGAATCTGTGAGTTAGATATCTCTGATTAAATTTTCATTCTTGAGTAATTCTCTTAAGAAAGATCTTTTTTAATCGCAACCATAAGATTCAAACTCCCTTCATCACAAAAATTAAATGAAGGCTCTTAAAGGCAATAAAATACAAAGGGTGCTGTGCATTGCTTCTGAAATCTATACGAACAATATTCGCTGAAACTCTCCAAACGATATTATGACCAAACCTGCGATGGAAGGATGAAGATATGCCGTACTTTACCGCGTGTGTCAAATTATTTGAGATGAAGGTGGATAACTGCTTTAATCTCCACACTGGATTAAAATGCCAGAGACGGAGTCTGGACAAATCCATAGCTCTCTATTCACCGAGGTGTGCTGGCCCCCCGTGCATATATATAATCTGTTTAGTATTCCCAGGCAGGTCCAGTGCATTTTCCTCAGATGCGCATCCTTTTTTTTCCCTCCATCCATTGAATCGTAATGGGATATTTAAATTTAAAGAATGATGTTACACATTACGGGGTGAGGAAACTATTCCCCGGCGTGGCCATCACTCCGCAGTATAATGGGAGAACACCCTGCTGAGATACACCAGGTGCTGTTATCTGGTGACAAATGTTTGTTTTATTCACACAAGGCTCGATATGAGTCATAAATTGATATTTTCTTTAAACAACGCGGATTAACTCTTCAAAGACTCCACGTGCACGATTTGACATATATTTCCGTATCTGTATGTTCTTTATTCAGATGCATCAAACGAGCAGTGAGATGAAAAATGTTTTAAATCCATTTCCAGGCAAACACTTATCTCCTGAAAGAATTAATTTGTGGAGTTAAATATTTCAAATATAATTTTACACCATTTTTTTTTCCTGTTCATTGCCCTTCATTAATATTTTAAACAAGATTATAACAGGTTCTCTTCATATATACTTTATGCCTTCTATTGGAATTGAGCTTTTGTGTGTGGAATAAATAAAGGATTATCTTATCTTGTTTCTTTTATTTATTTTTCTTCCCCTTTTTTTACGATTTATTTCCTCTCACTAATCCCTACAATCCCTAATCTCTCTTGCTGGTTCATACATGCAATCCCTCACCTGCCCACTAATCGTCACCACTGAGTACCTTGCTCTTCCTCATCACCTGACTCCATCCCCTGCTAACCCAGCTGCTCCTCATCATCGATCAGTCTCTATATGCTGAGCTTGGTTAATGCTAGGAGCTTGCTGCGTGAGTATATTGCCTCCTTGAATCGTATCAATTCTTCGCTCTTCTTCTTATGAACATCTGTGCCTCGCAGACTGCCGTTCTTCATGATTCTTTCACCAGTCGTATGCCTACTAGCTTAGTACAAACTGTTTTTACCACACCTGTGTTTGTCTGCTGGTTGGTTCTTGTTAGGTTAGTTCTGTATGTGACTTTTAAGCATGGAGGCGGAATGATAAAGAAATAACTCCCAAGTATTTTCAGACAGAGAGCGTGCAGTGTTTGTGTTTCAGCTGCTTGCTATGGATAGCCCCAAATCAGCAATTTATTGGCGTAAATAGCACTTTTGATAGTGGATAGTAGCTAAGAATGCTAATGTGGAAATACACTCAGGAGAGGCCAGGAGGACCAATAAAAATGGTGCCTTAAAGTGAAATTGCGTGTACCCGAAATGCAACTATTTTGCAAAATTTGAATTGCCAATCTAAAAGCAACCAGTGCCAACAAATTAGCAAGCTAACGAAACGATGAGGCTGTTACCTCAGATATAAAATTAAATTATACAAATTCTAGACATGCACCAAAAACAAACCCTTCTGCCATTCCTAAAAACAACACCACTGAAAAGAAGTACATTATGTCTCACTTCCCTTGGAAACTTTGTCTTTGTACTTTAATTGCAGCAGGAAACATGCAGTTCAGAAAACCTGTGAAAGTGTAGAGTCTCCGGCACCACCTTTAATGGCCTCAACCAGCTGGTTATTTGGGGACAGAGCAATGACTCTGACTTTGCTGCATTGTGTGTGACACATGTAAATTGTTTGCAGAATCCCATCAAACTCATTATTACACAACAGAAAGTTGGTAGTTTGAGACGGATGTGTGTTTGATGTGCAGTTGCCCTTCCAGCCTGGCCTTTACTTGGTGAGCAACTTGGACGCTTTATGGAAAGAAAAGTTTACGTTCTATGTGAGAGAAGCATAGACTGTATATAAATATGGACAATGCATCGCCAATCCCTTGCACCGGGCAACTATTTTCCCAGGGATACGGATACGAATCTGCACAGTAAAGTTGAGCCACGCAGAGCTGCGATATCAATCACCTGACCACACTTCCGTCATGACTCACATTTTGTGTTTGTGTTTTCGTTTGTTTAATACTACGCTCTGCTCCACCTCCATTTTTTATTTTTTTTTGCAATTCTCTTGGTCCTACGGGAATGCTTTAAGGAGCGGCTGGCATGGCAACTGGTAGTCGCCATTATGTCACATCCTGTTTCTATAACGTCAAATAACTAAGCAAAATGAAACTTATCCAAAAAACTGACGCTTTAACATCCATCAACATTATAATAACTACCTAAAATGACAGAACCCATCTTTGAAAATAAATATTTTTAGTGTATTTTAGTGTTTTAGTTACTAACACTAACATGGAGGAGGTGGAGCTTATGACCTATACTGCATCCAACCACCAGGGGGAGCTCTACTTGCTTTGGCTTCACTTTTAAGGAGCTGTTCAAATGTCCATCTTCATACTGTCTATGAAGAGAAATCACCAACAGTTTCCTACATTGGTGAAGCTTAAGCAAACCGTTCATTCTTTAGAAATAATTTCCTAAAGGCTTCTTTCCCAGCAGGTGCAACTTCATCACAGAAGACAAATATGTATTCAAACATGCGGTGATATGCAGACATTGGCTATCTGAACTGACACAGACATCTCGCATAATTACCCGAGTGCCTGAGTGAGCTAACAAAAAGCTTTTATTTCCATGTGATGACTCTCTGCAGCTCCAGCTTTATATTCAAGACGGTGGAAGAAAAGGAAACAAGAAGGCATCGATAGAGTAGTAGAGGATCACTTAAAACCGCAGTATTTCTCATAGACAAGTAGCTAAACAAACCCGGGACAAAGTTTGTTTTCATGCCCTTCCCAACTTACTGTTAAGTGAAAGTGTAATTCCAGAAATACACATAATGATAAAAACCTTTGTCGTAAGTGATCCAAACATTAAAACAAATGAGTTTTCCTGGTTGCAGGAAATCTTCACGTCTTGCGCTCCAAATATGTCACGACCAAAGCATCGGGGAGCCTTCGTCACATCCATCTCCCACACACGAGTCAACCAAACTACAGGGGAAGCTTTGTAAATTTGTCAGCGTGTGTGTGAGAGACAGAAACAGAGTACTTTCACTGGAAGAATACACGGCGATAAATGATTGCATGAAATATGAACCATCTTTCGTGAAGCGATCTGAAAGGTTCGTGTGGAAGAGGAGAGCCTTGAAAACTCTGCTTCAGCAAAAGCACTTGTGCCCACGTGTTTACCCTGACACTCGCGAGGAATACTCGGAGACAAGATGAAGCCGTCTGTGCGGCGCTCAAATGAGCCTTTGTGTCTGCAGCCTTTGGTTTGTAAAGAGTGTTAGTAACTGTAGGTGTTAGCAACGGACCATAAAGGCAAAAAAACTTTTTCTTTATGTTTTATGTAATATAACACAAAAGGTGACAGTATAGTGTAGCAGGTGATGTAGTGAGTTTTCTTGCCTGTTAATATTCATCTAGCTTTGCAGTCGTAAAGTGAGGTTTAAGAAAGTCTTCCTGCTGTTTGTGATGCTGCACTACAGCTCACCTCTGTGTGACAGATAACAATCCTGCACCATCGTTAGTTTGGACTGTTACGTAACTCTACTTGCACAACGTATTATCTCTATTTATTTATTCCAACATACTACGTTCATACCTCCAACTGTATATACACTGTCAGGCATAACATTATGACCACCTTCCTAATATTGTGCAGGTCTCTCCTGTGCCTCCAGAACACTTGTGACTCATCAGAGAATGGACATGGGCCTTCTGACGGTTTCCTGTGGTGTCTGGCAACAGGATGTTGTTAGTGGGGGGTCTTTGGGTCCTATGGGTTGAGGGGAGGAGCCTCTGTGGATCATGCTACAGATACTTGATCAGTTTGGATCTAGTGAATTTAGAGGCCAGGTCAACACATTTTGCTGTTCTTCATGTTTTTTTTAGTTGATCCTAAAGCGTTTTTGTGTGTGTCTGTGTCAGGCTGCATCCTAATGGGGATGGCTGCTGCCATCAAGGAGTGACATTGCTATGGGGTGGGGGTGTCTGGTCTGGTCTAGATTGGTCATACATGTCTAAGTATCATCCACACAAATGCCAGGTCCAAAAGTTTCCCAGAAGAACAGTGTCTGACAATGTTATTCACTGGTCATAATGTTGTGGCTGATATCAGTGTATAATTGTACATATCTTTATCTTGTTTATATTTTATATTTTTAGTTTTTTTATTATTTTTTATAGTTTTATATTGCAAACTATATTCATATTGAAAATTGCACATGTACACGTGTCAAGTTAATTTATACAGCACAGTATCACAGATCCTTCTTAGAGCACCGAACGTCTGAGGCATCTTTTCATTGTTACATTTCTAATTAAGGCACTCATTCCACTTGTGAATTTCAGTCACGTGTGTCTGATTCATATTGAGGGACAACTTTACGTGTTTACCCTGGTGTGATGCAGACGTGTGAGAAAGTGTTAAGAAAGCCTCGAAAGTACAGGGTGAACAGATTACAGCGGTGGAGGGGCTGGCGTCGAATTTCCTGGTGGTTCGGTTTTGAATTCAGAATATTATATAAATACAATGAGTTAGAACCAACACATGCTACGGTCGTAGCTAACCCTAGCCCCATATCCCCATATTAAATTGCCCTCAAAAACCTAAGCAAAAAAAAATAATAATAATAATAAAAAAGCCCCTGTAAGTGCATCAGATGATTTTGCAAATATAGCTCATCAAAAATCTATTTCTTTCTTCCAAATAGCTGTGAGCAATATTCATTGTACAAGGATGAATTGTGCAACGAGACAGTTCTTCAGGGTCTGGCTAGACAGAGGGAAGCAACGTCTGTTAACTAACACTCACAATGAACAATACGCTATAATTATCAGTAGTGGATATACAGATGCCCACTCAGCATTAAACCTCTACTTCCATTTATCTTTCCTGTGGGTTATAGCTTCAAATATTATTTATGTGCAGATTTAGGTGTTTTGAATTTTATTTCTGTAAGCAGCGTTTAGCACAAAGCCGTGTGCAGTCTTATGCCGTCAAGTGTTTTCTTGCACTAGAACCATAAGTACAACCCTCGGGAAACACAAAATCACAAAAAGCATATTCCTTTTTAATCAGGTTTAAAATCACCAGCGCACTCTGTGACCTGGACAGTCGAGTCAGTGTCTACAAAAAAATGCACAAATTCAGAGATCGCCAGTCTTCACGTCTTGCGCTCCAAATGTGTCACGACCAAAGCATCGGGGAGCCTTCGTCACATCCATCTCCCCCCACACGAGTCAACCAAACTACGGGGGAAGCTTTGTAAATTTGTCAGCTTGGGTGTGTGAGAGACAGAAACAGAATACTTTCACTGGAAGAATACGTGATGATAAACGATTGCATCAAATATAAACTCTGTCTTTCGTGAAGCAATCTGAAAAGGTTCGTGTGGAAGAGCAGGGCCTTGACAAGCGGCGAACTGTGCTTCGGCAAAAGCACTCGTGCCCGCGTGTTTGCCCTGACACTCGCGAGGAATACTCCGAGACAAGATGGAGCCGTCTGTGCGGCGCTGAAATGAGCCTTTGTGTCTGCAGCCTTTAATAGATGTGGGTGTTAACAAAGGACCATATAGGCAAAAAAAACTGTTTGTTCTCTTTCTTTACCTTTCATGCAATATAACACAAAAGGTGACGGTACAGTGTAGCAGATGACGCACAATATAGACAACAACATGTGAGGTTTTTTTGCCTTCATATTTTAATGTATGAATGTGTAAAGGGGTGATCAACAGTTCATGTACACGTGTCAAGTTAATTTATACAGCACAATGTCACAGATTTCTCTCAGAGCTCTGCAGCATCTTTGCAGAAGAAGCTGCACAGAACTCATCTCAGAGCTGCAGTGTGGGACTTTTGTCTCCATCTGGCAGCGACATTAATTACACAAATGCAGTTGACATGTGCCCGCAAGCTCCGAAAAGTCCCAGACTCCTGTTCAGAAGTAGCTGTAGAAGAGTTCTACAGTTAATAATACAATAATACAATCGTCAACTCCAAATATTATCGAAAAACCGACCCGTCCAAGAACAGAATGGTCACAACTGTGTCTGCCCTCAGTCCCTTCTCTCCCTCTCTTTTTTGTTTACAGTGCTCTCCAATGAGGAAAAGCCATCAATTCTGTCTTTTTTTGGCTGTTATCCTTCCCCTGAACACCGGGTTTCTTTTTAATCTCGTGCATTACAGACTTTTCTTGGAAAGTTTTTTATTTATTTTTTTTGTTTCCCACCGTAGGCTCCACCATACTTGCTGTGGTTGCTCTCCTCTTCAGCTCAAGCGGACAGTTAATTCTGATGTTACATAAAACTTATCACTACCGGTGCACCATGCAAATATAACTTTAACTCTGGTACCCTGTACACAGACACAATTTGTTAATCTTTACTCTTATGAGGTAATATTTGGAGACCTTGCTTCGTCGGTATGGCTCTCAAATAGAGTTAAGGGAAACTACTGTTTTTTACAACCTGGACCTTATTTCTGGCATAAAATAAGCTCATTTACTCACCCGTGTAACTTTGATGTTATTTGGATAATGGCCATCAATGGATGTATATAATGGGAGTGACTGAGGCACTGAAATGCAGCATCTAAATAACGCATTATCTGCCGCGAAATGTGTTCATTTCACCAATATTTTGTTGTGATACACTAGTGCTATTCCCTGTTAAGTCCAGAGTTACCTGTTATCATCATCCGGGGTCTGTAGATTGACCTGGTAACCTCTGACCTGGATGATGTAATCTGAGCACTGCACCTGTAATAAGCTACTGCTAGTTTTTTGCAACGTGGCTGAATATTTTTCCAATCCTGAGGTTGTAGATGACGACTTTGTTTGTGATGGACGCCCTTACTGTTTTGATCCGGAGTATATGGATGAAGAGCTCGTTGAAATGAGGATGAGGAGGCAGAACAAACCGCTGCACGTCCGTGAAATAGATAACAGGTAATTCCGGACTCAGTGGGGAATAGCACTAGTGTATCATAACAAAATATTGGTGAAATTATTATTTAGAGGCTGTGTTTCGGTGCCCCATTCACTCCCACTATATGGATATACGCAGATCTAAATATCTGACGAACTACTCCAAATAACACAAGTTATATGGTAATAAAAGTAAAAAATAAATAGAAAAATTATATGGATGAGTAAACGATCATATTTTATGCCAGAAATAAGGTCCAGGGGCAGTATTTAAAGGGGAACAGTAGTTCCCCTTTAAATACTGCCCCTATGGATTTTGTACTACATGTTTTGTAATTTTATACCTTTATTTTTTATTTTGCCTCCTCCAGTGGCTGTAAAATCTACTTTGCTTGTTGCCAAATACCACCAGTGGGTAGACAGAGCCACCAAAAGCTGTTATATCCTTCAATAACAAGCAGAGGACCAATCCTGAAATGCTCACTTTAACTCCACAGCCTCGTATGAAATCGCATTTCATTAACTTTTAGTACAAACAGTTTGGGATTGTATTTCTGTTGCATGAGACATTTTCTCCTTTTAATGTACGCCTGATCATCTTTAACTCACCGACTACTGTCAAATTCAAGCCTGCAGCCCCGACCTCAAAGCGTAATGAGAGACAGGTTTGCGTTGGGCCTCTTGAACGCGTCAACACTTGAAGCCATATGCATGAATCTCCTTATCATAATATTTAGTCAGGGTTAAAGGCAAATATCGCAAAACTATTTCTACAGCGCCGCAGCATCCAAACAACAGAAGGTGACTAGAGATGAGAATCGGTGCACTATTTGTTAGACTCTCAAAATCTTAATGGTGATTGACAGCCATAAACACCTACACACATAAAATGGAGTTCAAAGGGGTTCATTTGCATCCACAACAAGATGGTTTTTGACAATTTCCCAGCTGCTCACTGTGGGAAACTTCCTAGAGATAATGATCTACCCTGACAGATTTTGTACAATCAAACTTGTTTCTGCGGGTTCTTTTCATTCTGCATACTCCACCCCTAACAAGGGTATTTTCAAAGCTAGGAAGTGAGAAGGTGTGCAACTAGGGGGAAACTTGCGTGTCCAAGGGAAGGTTTAACGAGATGGTAATGCCGCGGGGTTGGGTTTGGGAAATTACTTAACAGCCTCTTTAAAAGCGATAATAGGGCGAAGGATATTGCCCAGGATTGAGAATAAATTTACATCTTACATTTTTTTCTGCGGTCGGTGCTCAAAGTCGGTTTCAACTGTCAGCTGGAGCTGGTAGGTTTGACGGCGTCCAAAGGGAGAGCGACAACCAGGTAGGGGCAAAGAGAAACAGACTGACAGACGGCGGTGATTCATACAGTGTCAAAGAGCCGTGTGATGGTGGTGAGGGGGGAAGAGAAGCTCAACCTCACCCCAAGAACAATGGCAGTGTTGTGCTCTTGATCATTTTTCCGACCACATGTGGTCTGCATGTTGATGTGGTACAGTGGTAATATTTGAACTAGTGCGCCTTACATCTCAATTTGCAACAACAAAGAGTGACGGATTGCTCTGGCTGTGTTTGATTATGAAGCAAATGACTGTGCAAAGGAGCTATGTGCATTCTGAGAATATTATGGCATCACATTCAACTGACGGTAGCATAGAAATACACATCAGCCACAACATTAGAACCCCTGAGAAGGAGAAGTAAATAACATTGACCATCTTCTGACAACCGAATATTCTGCTGGCAAACTTCTGGATCTGGTATTCATTTGAATGTTATTTAGACATGTAGCACCCACCTAGACCAGACCAGGCACCCCCACCCCATAGCAATGACACTCCTTGATGGCAGCAGCCATCCCCAGCAGGATGCAGCCTGACACAGACACAAAAACGTTTAGGAACAACAACAAAAAAAAACATAAAGAACAGCACAAGGTGTTGACCTGGCCTCCATATTCACTACATATGTGAGATGATCCACAGAGGCCCCTCCTCTCAACTAGAGATGGGTGATATGGACTAAAAATGTATCCCAATAATTTGTTATGCCTCATCAATGTATGTAGTATTTTGTGAATATTACAATCTTTGGTTGTCAGCAGGTCCTTGAAATAATACTGGCAGATGGAAAACAAATGATGTCATGAGGCTTCTCATGTTTATCGCACATTTTGTAAAATCCTTTACCAAAAACACTCATTCTGTGATTACGGAAACCAAGCGTCCACTGAGTCAGAACAGACGATCGAACGGAAGTGTCCGTCAGATCCGGATGATTTGATAATCCATCCAACGGGAAAATATTAGCACCTAATCAGCATGCAGACAGTTAACAACCTCTCTCTGGCTGGAATAAAGCCATGCTTTCTGCACAACCCGTTTTTTAAGTCTTCCACTGCGTTCTATTGTGATGAATATTTTGCAGACCAAGACCAAGATTCACAATAATCGATATTGCTCCTCTTTAAGCGTCATGTAACTCAGTGTGTCTCAGTTTTTAGACAACATTATTCCTATAAGACACAGAAGACTGAGCTATATCTGCTTTGTTGGTTTTTTTTTTTCATGGGATTTGTTCACAACAAGAAAAATATAGATAATCGAACGCCTTGCCATTTAAAAAAATTGTGAAACCATAAACAGAAAGCCAATAAACGCTGTCATACTCTCACTGAATAATTCCACAGTCCAGGTTCGGATCAGGCGATAAAACATTTTAAACGTGTGACCCTTCTTCTCTAAATTCTTCAGAACCTGTAATATTGCTGTGTAATTGCAGAATGAGTAGCTTTTCAACTCTTATCCCGCCGAGTCCTCAGATCGCAATCCTTTTCCAAACGCAGCCAGGCCAATCGACAGTACAATTGATTTCCTGATTAATGTCCTGGCCCACCTACTAGCACTGCAGCCTAGAGACATAATTTTCTTCTGAGCGTGATCAATAGCTGCATCAACATAAATAAATGCTGGAAGAAAAGAAATTTTGTTTAGCTGGGTCACTGAGGCCAAAAACCTTAGCTATCACATTTATACCGGTTTGCAGGAGTCTGGAGATTCATTTAAGAGCACCGCACAATTGTTTTGATGAAAAAAAAACGTTGAAAAAGTCATAATTAATACAGACAATAAGACATCCAAGGTTTATAATATGCTAAATCCTGTCTTGTTTATTGTATAATGTGGAATGACCCTAATAAGTCAATGCTCATTCATTTTTCAAACTCAAAGACACGTCGGCAGCAGCAGAAACAAAAATAAAACCCCGTATTTTCAGCCGCGAAGCGAGCAAGAGGAGTTCAAGCCCCGACCGGAGCGAGACATTTTGCGGGCGGCGGTGGAACACGGAGCTGGAGGAGCTGCCTCGCTGCTGGACTGCTGACCTCTCACTAACTCGCCTTTACACGATGTGCGGAGATAAAATATGTAGTAGGCTGTCGTCTAATTTTAGCGCCCGGCTCTTTCATCATCACTTTCTAAGTTTTGTGGTCCAAAAAAAAAAGGGTCTCCTGGACTCATCATCATCATCTCCAGACTCTTGCAGGCGCCAGTATGAGACGGAAGAAATGTGGTCATAGGAAGTGTAAGAATAAGGTTCAAAGCTGACACACACGTCATAGATTAACTGAATTTTCCAGTTAAAAATACTTATATAATACAAATTTTTGAAAGTTTGGTGCTGCCCTTAAATTCGGAAAGGTATTAGTCTATTTTGTAGTCATCAGCATCTTCCCTTCCCCCGTGTGGTTGCTGTCCCTGATTGTTTTCCCCACCCTGATGTGTTTCACCTGTGTCTCATTATTCCCTTTGTATTTAGTCTCAGTGTTTCCTTCCTCCTTCATTTGCCAGTTTGTCGTTGTACCGTGTCTGTGTTGTTCTAGTATTTTCCTTGTGCGCTTGGTAACTTTTTTCCTCGTTACTTTTAGGACTTTGTATTTGCTTGACTTCTGAGTCATGCGTTTGAGTCCTCCTCTAACTCCTTCCTCATCATCCACTTACTCGTAGCATGTTTCTGCTTTAGCATTTCCAGCTGCTTCGCCATCTTGCCATTTTCAGAATCGATTGTTTTGGATCAATAAAGATGGAAAACACTGATGAAAGGTTAACTGAGGAGGTCTGGAGATACAAGCATTTCTATGACTCGTGTTTGGTGTAATTTTCACCATTGTTGAAAGTGAAGCACGAAGTAGAAACAAAAATGAACCCGACTGGCAAAAAAAGACACAGCGCCGACTAGTGTTTGGGTGGTGTTGTTACAGAGCGAAACCAGAATGACCAGCACACAAGTATAAGTGGCTCGTAGCAGCCCAGGCTACGTACGTAGGTTACAGAGTCTATGTCCTTCAGAGCAATAAACCACGCTTAAGTCACAAACACACGTGCAACCGGGGCAGAAGTAAGCAAAAGTGGAGACAAATCCAGATTTATCAGCATGCAAATGACTTCTGTTACAATACATCCAAAGCAAAGCATCAAGGATTTGAGAACAGGGAAACCCATTGACATAAGCTTCTTAGTTTACAGCCAAAACAACCTTGCAACCGCGTAAAATGGACACCTCAGGGATGTTCATTACTTGAAAGGAAAAGTTACATGACAGTCTTCCATCTGAGCAAACTTGTCAGTCACTATTCAAAGTCCACCAGTTGATGAGTGAACTTGTTTTTAATTGATAACTTGGGCAGTGAATTTAACCTCCTGTGGGTTTCCATTTAAATATCTTAAACCTTTTACAGTGTTGAAAAGATTCTGTCTGACTCAGCAGTGGTTATCTGCGTAGTGGTGATCTTTAGCTCTGACCCAGTTTCAGACAGGGTGTCCTGGTGGTTGTTCTCATGAATTAACTTGAGTACAGACAGTGTATTAGAAATTAAAAGGTGTGAATTGGTTTTAAAACTACTACTTTTACTCAAAGGTAGTAGTTTCAAGACCAGAAACCAGATTTTAGTTGTGACTGACAGTCGATACCAGGTGCCATGACTGTTAAAATATACAGAAAACATGTTTATGCACTAAGTGCGTCCAGTAGCCTTGACTATGATACATAATAAACACAGCTTATAAACCAGATCGTTTTCTTCCCCAAATTCAGGTAACCACACATGGTCTATAGTTGATCCAAACGCAGCCACAGTCTCCAATTCCTTACCCAAACTGGCTCAGATCTACACACCAGAAAACATATCCAAATCTGGATTACTCACTGTGCCACACGGCCGAGAGCACAGCCAGGAAGTGTGGCCAGATCAGGCGGTTTCACGCCCAATTTTTAATTTAATTTTGCAGATAAAAATAGAGTTGGGCAGGTGAACAAAATCACTTTGGCTGTTTTTCTAATTACTTTTTATTGCTGATTATTGAAATAAAACCAAGGTGTTTTTTTTATTTATTTGCTCTTCCTAAGACAGTGTGTGGGCCATAGTGTAGTGAATATGCTGCTGTCTGAAGTGTAGAGATGTGCTAAATCTGCCGATCAGTGGACTACATGACGTCACTAAGAGCAGATGTATAAGAGTAGAAGAGTAAATGATTTCTTTTCCGTCAGTGTGAGCTAAGCTCAAGTACTAAACAACATCGATCTATTATTTTGGGTGGTAAAATATTAGATCTGGCAACACCGCAGGCACGTGAGCTTGACTCAGCCGGCATGCACGCGTCAGGATTAAGCTCAGCATTGAAGGTCAAAGGTCAAGGAGGTTTTTATTGTAATTTCTACCATATATAGCAGTGCACAGTGAGATGAGAGGATGTTTCTCCAGGACAATGTTGCACGGTACGAGGGGCCGGCCATAAAGCGCGCGTGTGCAAGCTTACAGTATGCAGACAATTCGTAACAGTTCAAACATTAGAAACAGTGCAAACGGTGCAGACAAACAGTGACAAGAGACAAAAAACCTGGGAGACAATGCACCTATAAGACTAAGACTAAAGTTTCGAACTTTACCAGACAAGTCAAGAAGGTAACTTAAATGTTAAAGTGCGTCTCTTTTAAGCATAGCTGAATTTTTATTTTTTTTCATGTACGTTACTGCCACATTTAGCTATTAGTGCAGCTTTGTGCAACAAACGGACAAACAGATATCTTTGCTGCAGCCGGAAAACATGCCCATTAAATGTTTATCATAGCTGAAGCCTCTTTGGATTCCATTGTCTCACTTGCACCCAGTGATTTTTCACTAAATGTTTCCGAAATTAAATACTTACGTACTCATCGTCGCGGCCCCTGGAGTCGTAAACTGACGCTAAAAACAAAACCTGTGATTCGTTTCTAAGAGCGCGCCAGACCCGTACCAGTTCCAGCCGCTGATGACTTTGAGAGAATAATTAAAGTGTGGGCTAAGTGTTGCTCGGGGGATATTTTACATTCAGTGGAAGGGATGGGACGATGGGGGAAGCGGCCAGAGATATTGATTACTGCTGGGATTACAGCACCATGAGCATCGCTCTCAGTCCAACAATGTAATCATCAGCCTTCTACTTGTAATGCGCAGGTCGCCTCGGCCTCACCAGGGGAGGGAAGGAGAGAGGCACAGGGAGAAGAGCAAGTGGACGGAGAACAGATGGATAATCTTTCATCTGACATTGTCCTTCAACTCATGATGAATTTAAGGTTGAAATTTTCAGACTGGGGATTTGTTTTTCGAGACGGGTAAAAGGAGCTGCACGGCGCGGTAATTACTTGGAAATCAGCACCTAGTGTGTATTCACTGCAACAAAAATAAATAAATAAAAATAAAGATATATAATAATAAATATAAAAAATAATTGTTTTTGTCTAACACCTGTTCTGCTAAATTAATTAGGTCCATCTCAGCGGAACGAGGTGGTGTTCTTTCCATAGTTTTATAGTTGAGCTAAAGATTGTTTCTCCCTTGTTCAGTGACTGTCACCACGGCTGCTGGCTCTAGATTGGATTCAGGGAATGCATTGGTGGAAGCTGGCAGATACTGTAAAAAAAAACAAAAAAAAACAGCTCCTCTTTGAGATTTTAATCTTCAAAATGCATGACACTGCTGATCCAGCAGTTTTTTCCTCACTTTTAGACAAACATGTTTCAGTGTTTTGGAACTTTTACAACTATATAAGTTCCTCAGTGAGATTTCTGTATTCAACCAAACCTGTGTGATAGCCCTTATTTAGATACCATTCATACGCTGATTTTAAAATGCCTGAAACTACAAAGAGTATCCTCTAAAGGCTCATTTAAAGTACTGCAGAACTATACGCCGTAACCTACACATGCACCCTACGCCAATTACACTTCGCTCGTTAGTCTGCCTCGCTCTGTAATAACACCACCCAAACTCTAGTTGGTGCTGTGTGTTATTTGCCAGTTGGTTGCCACTTCCTGTTTCATTTTCCACTGAAACCTAGCCGAACACGAGTCACGAGTCAATAAAAACTTTTAGGGTCACCGTCTCGTTCTGGGTGACCCACACGAGGCTGGATATCCAGGTAGAAAAACAAAAGTTACGTGAAAACAACTGAACCCTGACGATATTCCTTAATCAGATAATAAAAACAAATCTATCTGCGGAGACCGTGTCTCATTATATTTACGTGTATTTCATCAAATATCAAAATCAGAATTCGTCTCCAGCACCATTACAAAACAAAAGCAATGTTGCAGATGTCGCTGTCCTTACACTAAAATGACTAATGTGACGACAGAGGGCAAAGACTCAACCGTCGTCTGGGCCGCCGGCCGACAGAGGAGAACAGCACAAACCTACAGGCATGTCACCAAAAGACTGAACGTTGTTCAAAGATGGAAAATCCCCCTAGAATTGTACACAGAGGGCAATATGTGCATGACAAACACTAAAAGGGTATGCACAAATTAAGCTTGGATAATCTGTAAGTGTACTACAATAAACCTCTATAATTCTGGGTGGGTTTATGATTGCCTTCAGAGAATGCATATTATTATCAGATACATCTGTCTGACAGAGATTTAGACATCAGTGGTGTGATATTCTGCAAATAATTTGTTTGGTTGTTAAAAAAGTCTGTTCACTGCAAAAGTTATTTTAGGCCCCGTCCACATGGAGACGCTTTTTGGTGTTTTGCATCGTTTTGGAGAAGATATTGAGCCTATTAGTGTTACTAGGGCAAAATATGCTCCTGTGCCACCACACTGAACAAAAAAATGCTGATGGACAACCACATAAGCAACATTTTGTAAACAGCGCTCAAGCTTTATGCGCATGCTCCGCCTCTTCCTCTCCATTTTTGGTGAATTTCTGAAACTGAAACAGCGCCACCCATAGACCTGGAATATGAAGTAGTGTTTTGAGTCGTGCTGAGACGGATCCGTGTGGACACAGATATTCTTGAAACAATGCCACGGTAAAATGTGAATATAATTCACAACAAAACCAAAAACCTTTCATATTGTTTTCTTTGGGTTGTAGTCCAAGACGGTTTACATTCAAGACCAATATATTTAAAATTTTAGATACCATGTATCACAAAATGAGCATAGAGAATTACAGATGTATTACCCTGTTTAATTTGATCCAAGTGTTCATAAATTCTAATTTTCACGGCTCTACTTGTCACTCCAATATACAGTTTGTTACAGAGTAGACACTGGATAGCGTAAACAACATTTTTCTCATGTGGTAAAATTCTATTTAAAATTAAAGTTGACCTCTTCCCGAGGGTCCACTAAAAATACGGGTTCTTGGCTGGTTCCTTTTTATCCAGTTTTGTGTGGACCAATATTTATTGTTATTAAGTTTTCTCAGTGAATTGCAATTATCTTGTGTATGTTGGAAGTTTTTAAAACGTAAATTTCCCTATATGGTGTGAGTAAGTCTCCCCCTGTTTATACTCCTTATTATCCCTAAAGATTTGTATAACCTCTGCTTTAATCCCTCGCAGGAAACGTTTAGATTACCCCCTACTTAAGGTTTTTTAAGGGTTAGGGTTAAACATCTCACTGGTGATATTTAGCTTGCTACTGAGCTAGGTAGCGCTACTGAACCTGTTTGTGGACGAATCCAAATTATTCCTCTTATTATTATTATTATTTCAGGTGACCTTAAATGAGCAGTGTCCCAGAAAAAGATAAAAGCGTTTACATGTCTGAAGGAAAACAGTGCTGTAAAACAAAGATTTTAGTTGAATCCTTTGCTTTTCTTCCGCATCTGTGTCGCATTTCATGAGGCTTTAACTCGCGAGATTCAAAGTCAGCGTACAGCCGTATAATTCCGACATAAATAACATTACCGCGGACACTGCACAGTCAGCTAGGTATTTGTTCTCTGCTTGAATGCCTCGGCGCTGTGAAGTAGGAGCGCTCTTGAGACGGTCAAGGGTATTTCTCGGAGTTCTTTGTGGCGCCGTAGCCCCGGGGCGTCCCTTGAAACAACTCAGCCATCTGAGGCAGAGAAGCCGGGACATCTGAAGCAAGCAGGCCGGGTGACATCACGGTGTTCCTGTCTTCTCCTTGCAAAGTGTCACACTTTGCCGAGTGTCTGCCAAAACTTTCCAGCGCCGTCTTGACGTGGATTCTGCTGTGGTAGGAGCGTGCTGCAGTGGAGGATTTCTGTGCATCAGCCCGTTCTTTAATGTTAATAAAAATCCTGCAGTTGTATGTTGTTAGTTAAAAACGATTAGTGCTTTTGCAGGGTGCATGGATGAAAACTGTGCCTTGTAAGATTCAGATGTGTGTTGCATGCATATTTAGTTACTGAATGGATCCGTTAAGGGTTGGTTTATCGTCAGCGAGGGGAATCAGCAGTCCATGCTGTCAATACTCCATCGAGTCGTGCCTGGTGGTGATGGTGACGGGAAATCTAGAGTTGATCCTGGATAATGACACCATCCAGCTTCATATGGGGAAAAGTGGAGCTGCTTTCCCTTGAGGCAGTGGGAGGGGAGCTAGATAAGCATGCCTCTGCGTGGCTCCCATCTGTCTGAAGGGGATGACCACGGCAAACGGAAAATTGCCGTCGATCCGAAAGTGGGTTTTTGATACAAACAAAGAAGGCATCTTTGCGAGAAGTACTTTTCAATTTAAACTAAATTTGACGCGTGGAATAAAGCGCCTAAAGAGCGTGCCTCTGAACTCAAACAAAACAAACTGTTTGTCGCGCGATTTCCGAGCAAACACTGGCTCCTCGAAACATATCGCTAATTCCAGCTGAGGTATGTAAGCCCCAGTAAATGTGTTGGGTCAGCTCTTACAGATGCCAGTCAGCGAGATTACAAAATTAGTTTAAATACAGCCTGGTGAAAAGGATAAACTGGGAAACAAACGGAAGTGGATTGCCACCTCGGTTTCCATCCTCTGTGTTTGCACTGTCGGCCAAAAACAGGGACAGCTGGCATAATATTGACGATCATCAAACACAGATGTTCAAACCCTTGCAAAGGTATGGCTGCTTATTTGGTTGTGGTCCAATGTGTGGAATTAGATAACTCAAAATGACAACAATGATCATTGGAACAAAAGAGGGGAATTTTCAGTCGCTTAAAAAAAATAAAAAATGCTGTGACTTTCATACATACAAGGCATTCCTACACAGAAGATGTCATCCAGTCTGTTAATAATAACCAGTTTCGGTTTAACTGGTGTTCAGTTGTTTCTCCCCTTAATGCGATGAACTCATTCTGTTGTCGGTGCATCTGAGCACAACTTGATCTAAATTTTGGAGGACAGCGACGGCAGCAGCGAGAGTTCCTTTGTCGAGGGGGGAGAGCGTCTGCAGGGCTTCTCTGAGGTGGCACTTGTCATTGAAGGAGCGGAGACAGATAACGGCAGGCCTGCAGGTAAGTGAATCTAAAGACCTCGGTTAACCGCCAAGACGGGAGAGGGAGAAGACGTGGCCGGGTATTAGTCCATCCATCATTTCCTTCACCTGATCAGAGGGCACGAAAATATAACACTCTCCTCTAATCTGCCTAGTTCCTTCTATCTTTGTCATTGTTGGCGTCGGGTAGCCAGCAGAGACTGATCCCCCGATCACTGATGACTAAAAGTGATGAGTGAGGTGGATTCACAATTGGATGGTCGTAATTTTTATTATGACCATATTAAGTAGTTACTGGTGTTAAGGCATTACAACATTTTACAAATCTGCAGCATTGTACAAAAGGAGTCCACCAGGACAAATGAGGCTGATGGTCAGACAGTTTATCTATATTTTGCTATAGCATGAGTGCCCTATTTGGTCAAAGGTGAGTTAAATATCATGTTTAAATACACCTTACGATTATGTCTAATGCCTTGGGAGTCCAGGCCTGCAAGCTGCGGCAGAAGGAATGGGAACAAGAGGAACATTCCCAGGTGCATCACATCTGTTAGTGGTCATCTGATCACATTTGTGTGCTCAGGACTTTTTCTGTGACGAAAAATTAAATAATCATTCTTGTGCAGACTGTGAAGTGGTCGATAATATAATGTGGAAGTGATTCCAGGTGTCAAAACAGCAGTTCCGCAAACGACCACCAGAGGTAAACTGCAAAAGTGAGTCAATCCTCCATTGACTTCCATTTTAAAATGCATGAACTCACAGGACAGTTTAAGACGTATCGATCCTTCAATGTTTAAACTTGCACGTTTAAATTACATCATATCAAGGCTTACAGTATATAAAAAGTGACTGGTTTCAGAGACAAGTGGGGGTTTTCAGAAGTCACTATCTTTAAGTTGAGCTCTATGTCTTCGCCCATTTTTTGGGATAGTCAGAAAGTAGGAGGAGCCTAGCACTGCCAAGATGGCAAAGGGCCAGAACCACCACACTGAGCTTTAAAACAATTTCAGAAATCGTTTTGTCGCTCTTTATTCATTATTTATTTTGTCCCGTCAGTAATAGTTTTTTTTTCAATATTTTACCACTACTCTTCTTTCAGGATAGCAATGCACCACAGACGAATGTTAACACATTTTTTATTTACACCTCGTGACAATGCCAACTTTATAAAAGCCTTAAGGTAAAGTTACAGTGTATCTGCCCAGTAAAATCTGGGTATTTCACGCTGTATGCCTTTCTTGGAATTTATATTTTGCCTTTTCAGTAGCGGATGTTTTAAAGAATTACCCTGGTTTCCGCAAAGGCAAGTCTTTCTTATTCTTTTTACTAGTACTAGGATTGTCTAGCACTACAATTCTGCAATGCACTGCACATTTAAGGCGACTCAGAAAACCCAGTGATGCATCTCACTTTAGGGGAACTGATTTTCTTCCTGCTACTACTTGCAGACGTCCTTTGATGTGAGATCCACAACTGGACCCTCGTGGAAAACTTCTTATGACGTAAAATATTAATGAACAAATATAAAACATTCATTCATTCATTCATCTTCTGTAACCACTTGTCCTGTGAAGGGTTGCGGGGGGGTGCTGGAGCCTATCCCAGCTGTCACAGGGCGAGAGGCGGGGTACACCCTGGACAGGTCGCCAGTCTATCACAGGGATAACCAAATATAAAACAATGAAAACCAAAGTTCAAGTTAAGAGCTTAACTCAAGAACTGGATTAGGACGGCATGGGTTTTAATTTACCGCGTCTGACAGACAATTCTGAGTCAGAACGGAAACATATAAATGCGTCATGTGAACGAACAAAAACCTGATGCGGAGCTCTGTGTGTGTGCGTGTTCACATGCTCCGTATCTGTTTCATTAAGAAGCCGGCTGAGAAAATAGGATTTCAGGATGTGGTGGAGTAATGAAGCTTCCCGAATGCAGTCAGCACCGACACAGAAATAACTTCTGCTATCATAATAAGCAGACATGTATCGAGTAATTACAAAAGCCTCACAAAGTACTGTGCATTAGATTATGTGCTATCAACGTGATTTCATTCACATTGCATCCGTTTGCTATTCTCTGCATTGTCCCGGCTGGTGATGTACTAAAAAAAAACAACCTGTAGGCAGGTGAGGTAAAGAAGAAAAAGATTTTTAAGTTCCTGGGTGTTTGACTTGTCTAACAACTGCCGGTTCTATGGGGAGAGCCTTTCCATCCATCTTCCCGACACCTGGATAATTGCATCTGGCATAACCTTAGGTTCGGACTAAAACCATGAAACCGCATTCAGTCACTCACGCAGCAGAGGAGACAGTGAATGAATCATTCATTTGATGACCATGAGCTTAAAAACAAGAGCAACAAGTAGTGCTCCCATCAACGCGCAGAAGTATAATGTCACTGCTTAGTATTCAGCTGTTGTACCTCAAAGTGGTGCTGGAAATATTGTAATTACAAATGGAGCGCAAACAAATTAGTGAATATATCTGGCAAACATTATCACGGCGGTATTTAATAGCAGGTGAGTCAGGCTGTTTCTGCAATATCAAAGTTGCAAGGACGGGATGGGGCGGACGGCTCGGATGCTGCATCAATACTGAAAAGTAAAAATGGTTTGTTTCAATGTCATTGTTAGAAATATCATGTGGAAAATATAGCGAGCTGGATGTGGTAAATGATATCAAGACAAACGTCATGATGATGCATCTATATGGTTATATTGCACCTTTTTTGGCGTGACGTTACTTTCACTGGTTATGAAAAAAATGTAGATAAGAGGAGAAAATTATTAAAAAACAGACGTAAAGACTGATAGACTGGCGACCTGTCCGGTGAGCACCAAAGATGAATGATTGAATATATATATGTACTATGCGCTGTACATATGCTATTAAAAATCAGTCCACAAACTTGCATTGGCTGCCGTCCAACGTGAAGGTAAATGTTGACTTGCCGTGGACAGGTCGATAGAAAGCCGACCTTTGTCACAACCTACAAACCGTTTAGCGCCTCAGCTTTAAGGTCATTGTAAGGGATCCCGGTTTGCCGCTGCCCCGCTTGATCTTTTATAGTGGGTTTTGATGAGGAGTATTAAAACAGGTCATTTGCTTTATGTCCCTCCCTGTCCCATCAGCAGGCAGGTGCTGCTGGCTCCACTAAAACTCAAGCCAGAGGTCGACGCCGGTGAATTAATTGCCGGGTGCGAGAAACGCTATTCCCGGACAACATATTGATCCCGGGGTGTTGAATATGCTAAACATTTGTCTGACAGAGGAGCTTTGAAAATCAGCGATCCTCGCCCCTCCAGAATACCAGGACGCGCTCTGTAGGGGACGGCTGTTAAATTATACCACTAATAAAGGATGCAGAATTTTCAACATCAAGCGTTTAATCACTTGGTCCTTTGCTTTTGTCACCGGCAATTACCATGTTAAATAAGCCCATGATTAAAATTCTTAATACCTCTATTATTGATGTTTGCCTTTGTACTGAGCAGATTTCTAAATGGCTTTTCTGGCTGAGACATGTAATCTCCTCATAGTGAAGATGGGTGTACACACATTCTTCTATACTAGTGTGTATCCTCTCTCTCTCTATCTATCTCGCATGTTAAGATCCCACTCCAGCCTTTTCCAAGAATCCGGGAGGCTTGTGTGCTTCGGTGTTTGTAATCTTCTTTTGAGGTTGAGCTCTCCAGACACTGCTTCATTTTTAAAACACAAGTCCATTCTCCTCGGCTGGAGTTTTACCCGTTTAAAGTCTATTACTGCTCGTTCTTGCAGTTTGGGGAGAACTTCATAAGAAAGTGTGTAAACTGGCTAAAGGGCTGCAGAAGTAAACACTTCACCTCGTTTTTTGGTCAAAGCCATTGGTGTCTCAGAAAGATGCACCGGGTTTTCACTGCAGAGTTTAGAGTCTGTGTCTGGACTTGAACACACCGCAAAGACGACTGCTAGATTATATGTTCTGCACCTGCAAGAAATAAAATAACTTTTCATATCAGCAAGTGGAAAAAGTGTATTTGTCATTCAAAAGGTTAAACCAAGAGAGACACTATTAGCTGGGAGGCTGGAAAGCTAGGAACAACAACAGACTGTCACACAGAGCGTGTCTCTCCTGAATCATGTTTCTTTCTAGATGTTGCTGTAAAATATAAATGTTAAAGAAGAAGAGTTGCTTTGTTGGCTCGAGCACTCGGTTGTTAAACTGGTAGGCCAGTTACAGTGATCTCCCAGATTGACTCATTCTGTTGCAGATTAAACCTGCTGAATCAGCTGAAAAGCTGCCAACAGGAGAGTCCAGAAAGAGCCAACGGTGCTGGGGCCACAGACGCTCACCCATTAGGGCAAATGGCCGGCTGTCGACTTGATGACTCACAGCCTTTACCTTTTAGGTTTAGGCACTAAAACTAAACAGTTTTGGGTTAAAATAGACATATACACCCAACGGACAAAACATTATGACCACTGACATGAGAAGTCCTAACCCTAAAAAGCATTGGCCATCCTGTGACAATATAATGTTCTGCTGGGAAACTTTTGGACCTGGCATTCATTCATGTTACTTAGACATGTAGCACCCACCTAGACCAGACCAGACACCCCCACCCCATAGCAATGACACTCCTTAATGGCAGCAGCCATCCCCAGCAGGATGCAGCCTGAGATAGGGACACACACAAAAGCAGTTGAGCAACAACTCAAAAAAATATGAAGAACAGCACAAGGTGTTGACCTGGCCTTCAAATTCACTAGATCCCAAACTGATCAAGTATCTGTAGGATGATCCACAGAGGCCCCTCCACTCAAAAGCCACCACTACAACATCCTGTTTCCAGACACCACAGGACACCCTCAGAAGGTCCATGTCCATTCTCTGATGAGTCACAATTGTTTTGGAGGCACAAGGGAGACCTACACAATATTAGGAAGGTGGTCATAATGTTATTGGTGTACATCGTTTGGTTCAAATATAATGGGTGGGTTAATGTTTCAAAAACCAGTGCCATCAAATCCTTGTGTGTAACGCTGTGACACTAGCAGCTTTGTCAAAACGACAGTATGTGGTGCATTAGGAACGTGAACAGGCTTGTTCTTTTTCCCGGTGTCTTGAGCAAACCGTACCCAAAATAAAAAAATAAAAAAATAAAAAATCAGCCTTTAATATTGAAGCTTTGAGTTATTTTCTTCCCCAGACAAGCAGCCTTGCATTTCAACAAACTGTACCGGTTTCACCAGTCACAAGCCCCGCAGGGCACCTTGTCCGTATTTGATGTTGAACTTTATCCCGTTGACCCGAAAGCCCACAAGCCTGCAGTCTGTGATCCGCCTGAAATTTGAGTGAAAATGTTCTTCAGGTTCCAGCAGAGTGGAATCAAATGACTGTAAAACCTGTTTAATTACCTCCAGTTCCATCCAAGGCCTGTCTCAGGACTTTTTGTTCAACTGCAGAGTCAGACGCTCCCACGCTGTGCAGCCTTCTGTGATTGAGAAGACATGTGTTTGATAACCAATCATAGCAGTGCTGCTGTGATCCCCGGGAAGGAAAAAAATGTGGAAATGTCCTTTTGATACCTAGAACCAGAGTATCATGAAATGTAGGTTTTTAAGATCTTTGGAAGCAAGATTTAATTTACTAGCAGGTACTATGCTGGTGTCATAATGTGTAAGAATAATTGGTAAGTCCTATTTGACATTGAAGCAAACCGCAGGGAGTTCATAATTAAAATTCCTGGTTGTTCCGGCTTTTGTTCTTTTGGGCACGGTTTGCCAAAGCTGTCGCAGAGATGCACACAAGGATCCGGTGGCACTGGTGCCATGGCACGCATGATTTGAGATTGAGTCCAATGTCATGTCCAGATGATGTACACCAGGCTGGTCCTATGGGTCGAGGATTGGAGGCCTCTGTGGATCATCACACAGATGCCTGATCAGTTTGGAATCTAGTGATTTGAAGGCCAGGTCAATACCTTGTGCTGTTCTTCATGTTTTTTTTAGTTCTTCCTAAACCGTTTTTGTGTGCATGCCTGTGTCAGGCCGCATCCTGCTGGGGATGGTTTGTATCATCGAGGAGTGGCATTGCTATGGGGTGGCAATTGAGTGCCTGGTCGGGTCTAGGTGGGTGATATATTGTGATTTATTGTCTTCTTCTTCAGTGTAGAATGACGCTTATGCTGCAACTTATGCTCACCTTAAAATATACAGTGAAGCAGGGTACGTTTAAGGCGTGGTTATGTTTGCAAAGTGGCCTCAAGTTTTCAGTCCACCTTCTCATCCAATTCCAAACAAAATGGCAATGGCCTAACCAGTGGTTTTAATATGGTAGTCAACAAACCAATGGGTGACATCATGGTGGCTACTTCCACTTATTTTTTTTAAGCGTATGGAAAAACTTTGACAAACATCATCAAATTCTTAGCAGCCATCTCTCCTGTCAGTTACTCGCTGATGCTCGAGTAAGTTAACGGAGAACCAATGGAGAATATGTAAATTCTATTGTAGAGGACGGCCGTCGCAGGTCAGCGCTAATGCGAGAACAGACCTAGCAGAGTTCGGCTCATTATGCTTTTTTTCCCCCACAAATTGAGTCAGAATCAAAGGTCCGTTGGGAAAGGGGCGCTAACTGCCCAGATCAGAGTGGCCGGAGTCTCTAACAGTGAGGCCTCATTAGCTGCATACATTTGAACTTAGCAAAGCCCGAGTTTTAAAATGTCTGACTCAAGAATGAAGACGAACAAGAAATGAAAAGTAACGTGGAATGAATTGTAATGATGCACACACACACGCACACATGCACGCACTTCCAAGGCCAAATCTGAAGACACACGCGCCTAAATACAAGCCCTCGCTCTGCTGCTGGAAGAAATATATTCCCACTTGAAGATATTAACGTTATCTTTTCTCCTGTGAGACAATACAGTACAAGACAATCAGCTGGAGAATAATATTAAATTGGGCGCAATGAAAGCTGCAGTTCAGTAGGAGTGCATTTGTAGATTTGCAGCATTTGAAAACCCTTTATGTTGAAGTTCCTGAGCTGAATTGGAATATTTAGAAAGACAGAAATATTCACTGAATCATAATTGTGAGAGTGCCGCGCTTGTGTTTTTCTAACCTCCTCTTTCCTCTCCTGTTCTGCTATGCACTGCGCATTCCAACGACTACACAAACCAGCCGTTCCTCCAACTAACATCATTGTCATGCAGTAGCTCCCAGTTCAGTCATATTCTCCCCTCACATCTCCGAACTAAAGCCCCCTCACAAAGCCTTATAAAAATCTGTGCCCCGGGAGAGAGCGAACTGCAGAATACCAAAGCGTGCCAGGTGCTGCGTTTAAAAAAGCAGGACTCTGCTTAAACCGAGATGCATTATTTAAAAGACAACTGAGAGGCATAAATAGAGTGAATGCATGACAAGGCCCTACAATCTGTAGCCCCTAATAGGCCCCCGGTGGTCTTGGTGTGGTCTTCTTGTGTGAGATCAGTCAACTCGGTCCCCCTCTGGCTCGGGATAACATGCTGTTTGTCTTAGTTTGACCTTGAGCGGCTATTTCCCAGTCAAACCACGATAATTTAGTCCAGTCGGGCTGCTGTATGAAATCACAGAGCAGTGCTGAATGGCAATAAAAGCTCCTACAGTTATTGTATTGCTCTGAATGAACTGAATGCCATGCCACAGAGGGACTTTGATCCTTTTTTTCTTCCAAGACGTCAAGGTCAAAACAATCATAGATACAATCCTGTGCGTGGGCGTGCGTGTGTGTGATTGTCTCTAATAATGGGATGAATTATTCTCTTTGATCTGGCAAAGCTGACTTCATTAATATTTACAGGACAGATTAAACACCCACCTAAACTGTTGTGCGGCATCCCCTGCAGGTCCTTACAGTACCTGAAATGTGGCTGTCACCACCGCTGGCAAACCCTCACAGTCACATCATTGTCACGGGACGCAGACGGCCCAAAGGCAGCGACGCCAAGCTGCGAGCACATGGCAGAAACGAATGGCTCCGAGACGGCTGCGCGGCAGGCAAATGCCCAAACTAGCTGCTACAGAGACAGATAACATAGGCTGAGTCACAGGCGCCGTGAGTCACAGTCCACTCGGGCCGTATCCAATCCCCGCGGCGTCCCGCAGAGAGCCAAATGACCATCAAACACATGTTAAGAAAATTAGAAGTAATACCTGCTTAAATTTCTGTGCCGTTCATTGGGAAGCGGAGGGGAGCTCCAGCTGTGATTTCGTCCAAATCAGTCAGGTTAATGCACTTTCAATTGCTGAAGAAGTCAGTGCCACATCTTAGCCACTCTGAGGGGCTTTTCTATTGCACTTTACCCGGGCCTTATTCCCCTCTAGGCTCTAGTGAGCAATCCTCACGGATCGCTGGCGTGCAGGTGCGCCGCAGAGACTCACATCTCATTAAAACGTGCATTACCCCCTTCCTGTCTTCCGATCTTTGCTCCTACCCAGCCCTGCTGTAACCATATGGACCCCATACTGACTCTCATTATACGGTACGAAGTGAATTCATTCCCAGGAAGACAAGGAAGGCCCAGAAGTGTTTGTGTGTTCGGGGTGGCATGTTTATAATCAGATCCAAATCTGAGGGTGGAGGAAGGCTGTTAATGCTGACTCATTAAGTCATGTCTGAGGTCTGAGGGGATGATATTTCTTGTTGTACGGAAGGAGGAATGTGTGGAGGTTTATGTTACCTGACACTAGAGCCACACGCAGTAGCTATTATCAGGTTATTTGGGGGCTGAAACATTTATTGTATTCTGAAGTGGATGTTTTAAAGATGTAAATGCCAGTACTGCTTGCATTAATGCAGAAAATAACATGAATACAAACATGTTTTGGCTTGAAGTCTTAATTCAGACAAATTAAACCCAAAGTAAAAAGTAAAAACCAAAAAATGTGATCACAAAAGGACAATGACTTCTGCCAATTTAACTCAGTCAATCATTTCCAATACATTTTCCCAAGGATATGTGACAAACAGTGTATTCTTCCTGTTTTATAGTTAAAACTATTAATTAAACTATTAATTTTATAATCAATTTAGATATTCATCAGCAAACCTGATCAGTAATCCTACAGACTTGGAGTGATCTTCTGCCTCCAGCAGCCGGCTTCAGTTAAACACCGTTGCTAGTAGCAACAGCTACCTGCTCAGTTAACAGCAGAGTAGGTGACATTTTTTTTAGACATCCACTATTTAATGAGACGCGAGCAAACAGGTATCACCAGGCGTCCTTTATCTTCTTTGTTTCCGTTATGTGAGCACACTCATTTTATTAAAGCTGTTTTATAAGAGCGGACATGTAATTTAGCAAAATATTTTTACATTTAACATGACTGCCGATGAAGCTAGCGATTAGCTGTTTGAAGTGAGTTGCAACAGCGCTGTAACCAAATCTTAAGCCTCGCTCATCGCCCGTCGCTTTGTAGCTGTTGATCGATGGTAGACGTTCAAGGCTATGGTTGCCTTGGTGAACCCCGCAAGACGCTTTAGAGTAACTCAAACGCAATATACAGTGTCAATAATGCTAGTGTATGTCATTACGAAGCTAACTCTTCTTGAAAATGAAGTACTGTCAGTATTGCTACCAAACTGGGTTCATCCAAAGCTCCAACCCTGCTTGGGTTTAATTTCTGAAGTGAATTTTTGCATATGAACATACATAAAATACTCTCCAACATGCAATCATAAGCAATACTACAATACTAAATATTAAATATCTTGCAAGTACTTTTGTAGATGTTAGACATGTACCACCCACCTAGACCAGGTACAACCACCCCATAGCAATGACACTCCTTGAGCAGGATGCAGCCTGACAAATGGTTCAGGAACAACTCAATAAAACATGAAGAACAGCACAAGGTGTTGACCTGGCCTCCAAATTCACTGGATCCCAAACTGATCAAGTATCTGTGGGATGATTCACAGAGACCCCTCCCCTCAAAGGGCCCAATTAACAACACTGTGTTTCCAGACACCACAGGACACCCTCAGAAGGCCCATGTCCATTCTCTGATGAGTCACAACTCTTTTGGAGGCAACAAGGCAAGGCAAGGCAAGGCAAGGCAAGTTTATTTATATAGCACAATTCATACACAAGGCAATTCAAAGTGCTTCACAGTTACATAAAATCACATAAAAAGAGGGGCAGATAAAATCAACACATAAAACATAAATGTAAATTACTTAAAAGCAAAAGATCAGTTAAAATACTTTCAGTTCTCATATGCACAGGTAAAAAGGAATGTTTTCAGACTGGATTTGAGCATTGTCAGAGTTGGGGCCTGTCTCACACTGTCTGGAAGCCTGTTCCAGATTTTGGCTGCTGAGAACTGAAAGGCAGCCTCACCGTGTTTAGTCCTGACTCTGGTCTGGATCAGGAGACCAGTTCCTGAGGTTCTCAGAACTCGAGCTGGTTCATATGTCTCTATCATGTCAGAGATGTACTTTGGTGCTAGTCCATGAAGAGACTTGTAGACTAGCAGAGCGGTTTTGAAGTCTATTCTCTGAGTGACAGGAAGCCAGTGCAGAGACCTAAGAACTGGACTAATGTGGTCGTATTTCCTGGTTCTGGTCAGGACTCGAGCAGCAGCGTTCTGGATGTACTGCAGCTGTTTGACGGCTCGTTTAGAGAGGCCAGTGAGCAAGGGAGACCTACACAATATTAAGAATAATGTTATTGGGATTGATCAATCAGTTGGTGCGTCCCATTGGTTGTCTACTCAGTCACATAGCTTTAAAGTTGAAATTCAATCAACTTGGCATTTACTCAGTTTTCCCACCACATTTCTGCTAACCTCTAACTGTGTGTATGCTTCTTGAGTTTACTGTCGGACTAAACCACCATGTTGTGTATTGCTGGTATGTTGGGATAGCTGTGAACACTTAGAAAGCATAAAGCAAATTTCATTATGAACTGTAATATATTCCCCAATGAACCATTAGTTACAGTGTGAGCCATGATAAAAAAAATTGCAAAAAAGCAGATTTGGTCACGTTGACTCAAAATATATTTGCTTAGCCTTGAAAATATACTTAAAAATAGGGTTTGAATGAATTCAAACGTATAATCCACCATGTCTAAGCATGTCACATTCTGAAGGATACAGACAACACGTTAAACAGATTGAAGAGAGTGCATATGGCTTTTTAAAATCACATATGTGGCACTCACTCTATCCCTCTTCTTTTAATCCATTACACACTCTGAAGTTCCATGTCCTGGGAGGCGGGGGTGTACTGAAGCACTCAGCTCCCAGTCATTAACCCCCTCTCCATCTGCTGACATAACAAAGTGAGCAACCGCATAATCAGACGACAAGTGATGGAAAGAAATTAAGCAGGGCGAGCGGGGAGGGCTGTGGAGAAGATTTCTTAAGCTTTTCCTTAAAAGACGGCGAGCGGGAGGCAGCTCATCAGGAAATTGGGGTGTCAGCTAGCTGTCAGGGTGCATTGACCTAACAGAGCTAATGTGCAGGGCAGCTGTCGTTGACATGTCAATCTGCCTCTCAGCCAATCAATCTCTGGCAGAAGGGGGACTAGGGTGAGTGGATGGAAGAGTACCAGGCTGCCTCTTATATCATCATATAGGTTTAAACTAAAAAAAAAAAAAAGCACATACATTCACGTTTAAAACATAAAGCAGAAGAAGACCTTACAGTTACAAAGCTACGAAGTTTTAGCCCACACTACGTTAACTGTGCCATGCCTCTCGTCCCTTCAAATAAATTGTTGACGCTCTTTATCCTCCTCCACCCTCTTGTTGTCCTTGAAGGTCACAACACAAGTGAGCGGGGAACGCGTGCCTTGGTGCAGCGGAGGAGAACTGCCCCATGTGTTCGGTGCCAGCTCTGCTCTGTGGTGACCAAGGAGCTGCCCATCTCCCCCTCTTGCTCCGGCCTCCCCCCTCAGCCCGGGCACGTCAGCTTTCTGGGGCACAGCAGCCTTGCTCCCCAGGGAGAGGACACATAGAAGACGGCGACGGGAGGGTGGGAGCTGGGCAGGGCATAAATAAAATAACACTTCACCTTGGAGAGGCCTATTTCCTGTTGTTGTTTTCTGCTATGCAGATTTAAAAAGAAAACTCATGAATATCCCCAGGAAATGTTGCGTGTTCCCTTGGGGTTACATGTCTTCAACCCACCAGTTGGTCATAGTTTGGAAGTCTTGCATTGTGAGGGACAATTTATCAAATACTTCTGATGATTCGCAACATTTTTTTTTTTTTTTTTCACAGCTGGCAGGGTTGCTTGCTGATTTAATTTCCATGGCAAGCATACAGTACACAAAAGACATTCTTAGTAAACAGCAGTCGTAGGAAATATGGTAACCAATGGATGCGACACGCTGTGCCCTGCACATAAAAAGGTTAAACAAACAAGTTTTTGGGGGGGGGTTGAAAGACAGAGAAAATTGAGCCTAAAAGGCCTAAAAGAAAATTATTGTTTCCAAAATACTTATTTTAAATCATAGATTGTAGAAAAACAATGGCTGAAGCGTCTCCACTTCCTCCCATTGGGCAAAAGTGAGGCTAGGATCCCGTGGTACTGTCTGAGCGTGGACCATGTTATTGATTCCCCGATCGACTACAAGCAGGTTATTAGAATTAATCCCAAACAGGGAACATGATATCTGCACTAAATTTCCCATTTCCGACATTTCTTTTTAAACTAAAAATATCAACCTGAAGTGAAGGAAAACCCCAGATCAGCATAACCTAAGAACTTTACCTCACGAACGGCTGTTCAAAACTGTGAAGTTCGTCATTTGCATCCACGAAACCCAGTGCACCCTTACAAGTTATAGGATATTTTCCTACTTAATTAGCAAAATGCAATATCCATATTCCGTATTTTGAAAACAGGGATGATTTTCAATCTCTAATTTATCATTAGCATTCTCTGAGCTCATATTGACAGATGGCACGCTTTTTAAAAAAAATTCCGAGATGATTAAAGCCGACATATGCTGCGTCGAGCACACTAGTGGTGGATACAGGCTGCATTAGCAGTCGCTGTAAACCAACTGTTAAACAGGAACGCTGTTAAATATTGATGTGGAATATATAGGAACTGACTTAAGACATACTGTAGGTTCATTTTTTTTACTCCAAATGATTTAATCAGAAAACCACTAGATTTTTTCTTTCTTTCTTTCTTTTTAATGAATTATAGGATTGAGGTGGAATAGCACTGGGGAAGCTGGGTCACAGAGCGGATTTTTGACACACTCTGGCTAAACCAAGCTATGCAAGTTTAATGTTATATGTTGCCCAGGGCTGCCATGTATAATTAAGGCACTTCTATGGGCTTTCCCTCCTTGAAATGCCTGGTAGACAGATAGGGAATTAGTTGAAAAAAAAATAGTTTTTCTTCTTTAAATCACTCAAAAGTGTAAATATGTGCTAAAAAGAGGCAAGTTAGATAAAAAATATAGCCCAATGAGACATGTTGCTCAAGCTGTAGATTGCATCAAATGCCAGGTGATCAATCTTCCACACCGGTGCAACAGCTAAAGCTTATAAAGACAAACAAATCTAGTTTAGTGTTTTTGGAGAAGCTTCAAACAGTCCACTCTTCTTAAAGACGTCCTAGCTTTACAGTATAGTAAGTATGTCAGAGTAGGAGTAGTGACCTTGATGATTCTGCCACTCTGCAAAATCCAGAAATGATGGGACCCATTCCAGCACATCAGTTATGAGAAGCATTTGTTGAGGTAATGTGCAGCACGCAAGGCAACGGGCGGGGGTGGAAGGGACCTGCTGCACTATTCATGTCGCCATCTGCTCCCTTTCAGAGAGTCTTGCTCCACAGGTCGGTGAGCTCTGGAACCAGGCTGTGTGGGCTTGCGCGTCCCTGGTCCAATTCCTCCAGCAGTGCACGGAGTGACCGCACAAACATGCCGATTTAGACCAGCCAGCGCCGCCGCCCTCGCTGTTTCGGTGTCAGCTATATCACCGTGAGCAATGCAAACAAGCAGCCGGAGCACCTGCACGACCGGAATCTGCCGGAATGGGGGAGAAAATTTAAGGGAGCAAACACGAACGGCGAGGGACTTCCACAGCAATAACAGGAATCAATAAAAAAAAGGAGCAAGGGCAGGAGTTGAAAGGGGTCATCACAAGATCCCAAAGCCAACACATGAAATATATATGCTGCTGAAATTGGCCGGATTTCGGTTTACAACAAATTGCCAAATATTAAATGTCTATTGAGTTTCGATTTTTTTTATTTTTTAGTTATATAAACCTCTTCTTTTGGAAGCAGGACTCAGGAAGCTGTTGACCCTTTGCCCAATTTGTTTTGGAGGTGATTAAGACCTGGCAACGGACTAATTGAAAGTCTTAGTTTGCACTTCTCAGAGTGTGTTTGTAAAGTAAATCCATGCTCCGATGAAACATAATATCCACAGTGAATATCTGTGGAGGGGGGTAGGGTGGATGGGGGGGCTGTGTAATCTGATGGAGGCATCTTATCAGTATGCAAATTGAACAGCTCACTTCGCTCATTATATTAAATGAGCCGCGACTGAATGAGTTTGTCTCAATTATTTCAAAGTTGTGCTGGGAGCCCGTCTCGCATAGCGGTATTTTAGCTTCGTATTAGTGTCTCGGCTTCAAGATTCAGGGCTAAGGAGGGCCCGTCGCTCTCCGGCGCTGAGGACGCCTGAGGTGCTGGCCGCACAGGCGTGCACGTAGCGAACGCTGGCCTGACCACCCTGTGGGGTGTCGGCTATAAAAGATGACTGAGCCCGGCAATGATATCATTAAAGACTAAAGCAGAGAAATGCACGAGGACACAAAAGGCCAACCTTCACGTTGCTCGGTGTGCTGCTGTATAAGCTGTCGGTGGGGGGTATGAATAAGCCCGCTGCAAGGACAGCAAAGGTGCTGGAAAAGGGTAACTGTGACACACGTCCATGTACTAATGCATATTTCCTTATTCATACTGCAGCAGTGTTTTGTGTGGAAATGCTTTTAGTTTAGCTTTTGGCTTAGTTAAATAACTAAGTTTGAAAAAACTGTCACATGTAGAGGGGGAATCTGAGAACACTGGGATGTTGTGACAAAGCTGAGTGGGCTTTCTTTAGCACTATGTTAACATGAAACACAAGGTCAGTAAAAACCACCATGGCATGCGACCAAATGGCTCTAATCAGTCATTATTTAATCAGTTCACGTCAAACTTCTACTCACTTTTGTTCATTTTAAGTCTCACTGAGATCTTTTTGTACTCGAAGTCTGCATTTTGCTTCAGAAACAAGACAGGATAAGACTCCCATCTTCTAAAAATAACATAAATAATATTCAATAAGAAGCATGAAGATCAGCACAAAAACCTGTCCTGACTGTTAATATTAAAAGCAAAACAAAACAGAAGTCTATCAAATGTCAAATACTCAAATGAGCCAAAGTGAATCAGTTGGGCGTATAAGGAAGCACAAAATAGCAAAAGTATGCGGCAAATATGCTACGAATGTTGGGGAAAAGTAAACAGAACCTTAAAGCTGTTTCAGAGGAAGATCATTTAGCGGAAACATGAAATCTCTCCATTCAGTCCTTCTAAATTGCCTTTAAAGCTACTCAGAAGCGGCCTATTCGTGGACGCACAAGTTGCCATAGCATGTTGCCATGGTGAAAGTGCCACCACACAGAAGAGATGCAGAGTGACGGCTATAGGGTGAGAGAGCTGGAAGGGTTGTCAGGGCCTGCCTTGTGACCAGAAAACGGATGAAGACCCTGTCAAGTGCTGCGGGATCGATACCCGTCCGCTGTGACGTGAGTTCTAATCATCGAACGCGGATGTTAATATCACGCCGATGCAAACAATGGACTGCTGGGCTTATCCTAACGGACGGGGCGAACGCATTATGTGGTGTTGCATGTGTTAAGTTTGTATGAGTGATTGCAGCTGTATATCATTCACCTGCTTTCCTCTGTCATTGACAATATATATATAATTCATGCTTAATTCTCCGAATTATCAATCATGAATACTTTCTTCGTCTTGAATAATTCTGCACTGAATTTCAAGCAGTAAAATGCACAGAGAATAAAATGTCTCAGGGACCTTTTTAAACCCTGTTTTAGAAAAAGTTTGGGTCCTATAGTTTTTGCTTCAACACTGCCCCCAAGTGATAGGAGGTGGAATACTAACAGGTACCAGGAGGGCCTTGATATATTCTGTCCATGGCGGCCGCATTTATCAGCACAAAATTAAAAATTGAGCACCGGATGCTTGGGTAATAAATTAAAACCACTTTAAGACAGCTTGTTTCTTTGCTCAAACATTTGAACTTGAAGATTTGTGATTGTGTTATGCGTTATTTTAAACTCAGTCCCCATGTCTGGTCAGAGCACGGCATGAGGAGCCTCACCTGCGTCTCTCTGACTTTCTCAGGGCGGTGCGGGAAAGAGCCGGGCACCGCGGAATCCGAAGCTCTTCCGCTTTAAGTTGATGACTGTCTTTCTCCTTGGGTGAAGTGACAGGCAGGTCTGGTGCACCATATGAAATATGAAACAGGACGGGGACACCGTTGACAGCCATGTCACAAAGCATCAGGGAGGATGACAAGACCAAAGACCCCGGTCTGCTACGCTGACATCCCTGCAGCTAATCGGAAGGTACAGGTCCTCACGGCTGCCGGACCAAAAGATGGAGAGCGGGTCAATAATTCAGCAGTTGCAATATGTTGAGGCTAGTCCAACGTTAAGGTCTCCTTCCGTCCTTCTCCTGTACTCATTGTCTCTGTCTGACTTTCATTCTGGCACGTTTTGTGAACAAAGAATCCTCACCGGTCACGTGGGGCTTTAAATCAAACAGCACTTCATAACTTTAGAGGTGTGAAAAGCTTAAGATGCTTTCAGATGAGAGGAGAATGTGGGTACACAGTATTGCCTATATCGCCACATCCTCACCATCCTCACTGAGTGAACGAGACCCCTTTATTTCATTTCATTTTCTCTCTTTCTCTTTTTTTTTCTTTCCATGAGACCTTCAAGAATTCCCAATTTCTCCGCTCATGCGCTATGTTGCCATGACAACCAAGATGAGCTGAACGTTCTGGCAGGTATCACCTTTGCTGTCTCACGTCCGGTGGCCGGCACTCTCTGGCGTCTCCGGCCCAGATATGGCGAGGAGTGCCCGGTTGGTGAGGTGGGAAGATGGGAGAGAGATAGTGAGAGTGAGAGGGGACAGGAAGGCGATGGAGAGAGAGAGAGAAAGAGAGAGAGAGAGAGAGACAAGGAGGAAGTAAAGGAAGGAGAGTCGGCACATTGGGCCTCTGGGCCCCAGAGCTGCCCTAATGAGGGATGCCAACACTGCACTCAGGTGAAACTGAAGTGGCTGCAGTGTGATGGCGAGGAGTCGTCCCGGTGGAGGAGAATACACAATGCAGGGAGGACATTTGCAGGCGTCGCAGGCCTCGTACAGGACACTCACTGACCTTGTAGCTAAAGAAAAACAGCCTCTAAAATTTGTAAAAAAAATAAATAAATCAACTCCATGCCGCATCTGAAATTTAACTTTAGCTGAAAAAGGCTAAAAGTGAGAGGCTGCTTTTCATTTTTGTTTTTACTGTTGTTTAAAAAGTACGGTGCGCTTTTAAGTGGTGAGCATTGGTGGCGTGCAAGATTAGCCAAGCTTTCGAACTTTAGCTTCGGTCTATTTATTATGCCACATACAGTATGTCCCCATTAAGAGTATACTTTAGACCCCCATATGGGGTTCATGCTTTAATATTAAAGAGCTGATAGCATTAAAAAATCAAGCAGAATCTGTGCTTTCAACCCACCGCTAATAGTTCTAGTGTTGGCATTAGCTTGTGTTAGCTAGTTATTGTTGATATAATCTGACCCATCCTGTTGTTTCAATCTGTTCAGTAAGTCTCAAAAGGTAAAAAAAAAAAAGTTATTATTTATCTGATCTCATCTTTAATCTACATATATCAGTACTAGCATCAAATATACACGATTAGCCACAACATTAAAACCACTGACTACTGCTGGGAAACTTTTGGACCTGACATTCATTCATGTGGACGTTACTTAGACATGTAGCACCCACCTAGACCAGACCAGGCACCCCCACCCCATAACAATGACACTCCTTGATGACAGCAGGCAAAGGTGGTCATAACTTTATGGCTGATCTATGCATATTAAATGTTAACTCATTTTAGCCACTACTACTTTTTTAGAATTTCTAAAACCATATTGTTCTACGTAGACTATAGTGTAGCCCCTCAAGATGCCAACAGATCCAGTCAAAGGGTTTGAAGGGTAATGAAGTTTGTCAGATGCTCGCTATTGAACAGATGATGGTCAAACGGAACCATCTTATAGTTCCTAGGGCTAGATCTGACCAGATTTTACAGGCAGATGGACAAATTGTCTGCATATGTGTCGATACTTTAACTTGTCGTATATATGGTGTAAATTGGCGTCACTTGTCGTATAATGTAACATTTCTCACACTTCCACCAGTGTTGTCAGGCTTGTTCTCACTCAGTTTTGTGCTTATTCTCAGTGTATTACAGAAGAAAAGCATCAACATTTTCTAAAGAAATGTCTCAGAAAAGTG
This sequence comes from Planiliza haematocheilus, assembly GCA_005024645.1. Classification (NCBI taxonomy): domain Eukaryota; kingdom Metazoa; phylum Chordata; class Actinopteri; order Mugiliformes; family Mugilidae; genus Planiliza; species Planiliza haematocheilus. The sequence goes on from SRSE01000255.1 coordinate 1,285,591, forward strand.
CCGTTTTGAAGGTTGAATTTATTTGAACTCATACAGAAGCAGATTACAGCTTATGGCTTAGGTGTTCTGCCAGTAAAGATCTAATTAATGATTTAAGTGAGTTAAAGATTCATTCAAGTCATTAAAAAATAGCCTTTACAATTTGGAGTCCGCGTGGATAGCAACGAAGGGGTCTGCTTCTGAGTTGCTGATGTAGAAGTGTGCACGGCCATCGCCGCCCACAGTGATCTGCTTCCCAGTGCACCTGCTTCCTTCTTTCTGGCCAGAAATGACGTCACAATAGGTGCCGCCGGGCAAGCCAGTGTTCAGGGTCACATCCAGGGCCCTGAAAGTGAAGATAAGGTCTAGCTTAGTTTTCAAATCACTGCAATATCACCATACAGATTACAGGAAGTCAAATATTTTGGCACCTACCATGTGCCATAGGTGCCATTAATGACTGATCATCAGTTATATTTTAGCATATGTCTGAATAACCTGTACGATGCTGATATGCAGTACATCCTGTCCTACACATTAGTTGTATTTATTCAAGTTCTTACCAGTCATCGTTGTTAAAGACGATAAAACCACGATTTCCACGTCCAAAGGCAACCTGGTTGTTGCCATTGTCCCACCAGTTGGACTGAGGCTGTCCGTTGACCACGTTACGGAAGATTGCCATGTTCCTAAAGGGGAGATGCGTCAAAATAAAATCAGCCGTGATGTCCATAGTTTACACATCCATATGTCCAAACAGAAGTGAATTGTATCACATGTCTAAGGTCTGAGAACCCACTTGATCTGACGCCATCTGTGCTCACACACCCAGCCATCTCCACAAGTCTGGTCAGCGTTGATGGGAACGGACTTGGTGGATCCATCACCGTGGCTGGGAGGGCCAATCCAGTCATTCTGATCCTACAGTCATCAAAAAATGGGCTTAATGTAAACTTTCTAATATACTTGACTACCTTCTCATTTACTCCCACTAAATCCAGTACATACCTTTCCATTCACGAAGTTACGTTCCCAGCGGTAGCTAGACATGACCCTGGCGACTCCGTAAGGGTGGGCAAGCATGTAGGCGACAGCCATCTTGTGGAGTCTAGCGTCCCAGAAGGTAACAATAGATGAACCACCGGCACCGTGGCCTCTCTGGTTGTCGTGGTTGTCAACAAAGACAACGGCGTTGCCGCTGGGCATGAAGCCCCATCCCTCTCCCCAGTTCCTAGAGACACGAGACAAGTATTTCATTGATAAGCTCTGTCTTTATATTAAATCATAATTTGTCATCAGTTGAACGTCAGTTTCAGTGTGATATATGACTTTGACACATACTTGGTGTAGGACAGCTTTTCACCGTTCCACTTCCTGATGATAGTTCCCAGTTTGGCGCTGTATTTGAACTCGGTCACTCTTCCCAGATGGGTGTACTCCTTTGCACCGATGGCCTCACCTCCGAGATCAATAACCTACAAGGAAAATGACAAACAGTTTGCGGCATCCATGCACTGCAATCTAGGAAAGGTTCAGATTAATGGGTACATATCATCAACACAACAAAATCCTTGTAGTAACAGGAACCATGCCGTTTCAACCATCATGTCTTTTGGCAACACTTCTCTTTAGGTCACATCTGTTTCTGCAGCTTAATACCATTGATTTTTCAATTAAGAACCTTGAGCTTCAACATTTTGTTTCGTAACATGTGCCATTCCAGTGTATGTCAACAAATAACTGCATTTATGGCAACATCTGTTCCCGGAGTGTTTGTATTTGTCATCTTGATGTCTCTGCTTCTTTTCCCACGGCCCCGCTGACTGCTGCTTTGAGTTATCAGTCATAAACATCGGACATGTGGGTGCTTAGTGCTTCAGTCACATGCTTGCATATAGATCACAGGCGGGCCTTAACCAATCACCCTCTTGAATGCAAGGAAGTTTCTCTGCTCGCTCGCTGCGTGTCGCCATGCAAATCAAGTTCAAACGCATCCATCCAGTCCTGTCAACCCACCTAGCTGTCAACTAGAAGAGGACTTAGCTGAACAATGTATTTTAAAGTCCTCAAAATCTAACTGACATAGCCTGTATTCCTTTTTATTCACCCAGATTGTTTTGCAGAGTTTTGGAGATATTGGCCACAGAGACGTCTGCCTTTTCTCAAACATAATAAAACTAGAATCATTCTACATCTGCCTAAATACATCCGTCAACTGCATCATTGTGCAGAAAGAAGTGTGCATCCACCCACAAGGGCAATAAATGCTGTTATGAATATATAGAGGAAGCTGGTGGTTATATTTTATCATTCCTCCAAGAGAACTCCTAAAAGAAAACCTCCTGGAAAAAAGTACCTCCTGGAAGATGAAGGGTCTGGAGCCACTAGGGAACCACTTGGTGTTGAGGTTGTGCAGACGGCCGTAGACAGCTTGCAGGTCGCCGGGCCACATGTGCTTGCAGGCGTCCACTCTGAATCCAGCCACACCCATGTCGATCAGCTTGTTCATGAAGTCGGCCACCTTGCCTCTGACGTAGTCTTTCTCCAGGGCGAGGTCCAACAGACCGACCAGACGACAGTCGCGCACCTGGAGCAATGAATATTCATACATTTAAGGATTTATGTAAATTTTTCTTACCGATATGATGGACCAAATTTACCATTTTGCCACAACAACAACAACAACAACAACAACAACAACAACAACAAACAAAGCGTCTTACCTGATAGGCATCACTATAGTTCTCAATTTCTCCACTGCCAGTCTTGCATTTGTAGTCATTGAAGTCCCAGTTGCTATAAGGGACACTTGGGAAGTCCTCCCTGGAGGCGCTGAACCAGCTGCCGCATGAGGAGTGGGTTCCCTCACCACCTCCAGCTCCACACATGTGATTGATGACCGCATCCACGTAGACGTTGACCTGTGGGAAATATACAGTACCGTACAGTAGGATTATTTATCAGAAAAATTGTTGCTTTTGTTCGTTTTGTACTAAGATGCCAGGTGGCTGTGGTTATAAACAGGCGGCACCAATCTAAGAAGCTTGGGATCTGGTAAGAATTTGCTCCTTTGTACGAGGCTGTGGATTTACAAGGTGCTGTCAAGTACGGGAGAACAATGCCCCCGATGCTTTTCATTAAACCGCTGCAATAATGTAGCTTACCCCAACGTTGTTGCATCTGGTGATCATGTCGCTCAACTCGGCCTCGGTGCCAGATCTGGAGCACAGGTTGTAGCCGATTGGCTGGTACCTCTGCCACCAGGGCCTCCAGGGACTGTTCAGCACGATGTGCTCATTTGGAGGAGAGATCTGAGGGGAAAAACCCAACAGTTATTATCACATTTAGAAACGGAAATATCAGAGGGCAGAGTATTGTTGCTTAAAATGTTATTGTGTACTATTAACAAATGATTAAGGGGGGCACTCCAAGACGTTCAATTTTAATCTTCATAAGAAGTACAGTTCACTCTGTTTCTTTAGGGCTTCTGAAACCTTTTAAAGGTGCATTTTTTCTGCTAATGTGTGCGTATATGTGTTTGCATTTATATCATTTAACAATTGTTACAATACTTTGAGCAGCCTATGTGTGCCAACTGTTAAATGCTTCAGCAACACAGCTTGATTTACTGCAACATAGAAAAAGTAAAATAGAAATAAAAATGTGAAAACCTATGTTGAGCCATTCCTACCTGAACTCCAGCATAGCCATTGGGAGCCAAGAAGCGTTCGCACTCCGCGGCGATGTCGGCCCAGCGCCACTCAAACAGGTGGACGATGGCCGTCCTTCCGTGTTTGGTGTTGGGGCTGTGCTGGGCAAGGCCAAGCCCAAAGAGAGCCAGCAAAAGGAGGACCTTCATGCTTTCCTTGGATGAGAGGGAAAAACCACACTCACCCTCTGCTAGACCATCACTATTTATACTTATTCTTCACTCTGCTGGTCCAATGAGAGCTTGGCAAATATCAGCATGGCAATTAAACAGGTGCAGTTTTATCGCGGTTTCCGGGTTTACTTGCGGGCAAGCTCATATCTGAGCAAGTTACAAATACAGAAATGGTAGGTATGAGTAATATTTTTACCAAAACGCAGAAAATGTAGGTTTGAAAGAGGCTGCAAAGTCTCAGTGATCCTAATCAAAAACAAACAGCAGCACGACTCAGAAGGATCACATTTGTTATATGGCCTGAAAACACACTTCAATCATAGCCAGCTGCAAGACTAGCAAACATTTTAGAAACAAAATAGCGTTTCAAAGCTCTTACCACCCAGAATAGGACAGCTTAGTTTGATCCTCTTTTAGTATTTGTTCTCTGAGTTCAATAACCAGATGGTGTTGCAACAGGCAGCTTAAATGTATACAAGACTTTGATTTGGACCAAAAATCTATTTGGGGAGTAACGCCAGATAAACATAGATCTTTGGAAATATGAAGTATTAAAGATAAAAAAGATTTCAGCACTTGGAAAAAAGATATGAGCTGGACGGCTAGGTTAAAATACATTTAGTACGATTAATACTCAAGTGCAAGTAGTCATCAGAAAAGAAATAAATGATCAGGAGTACAAAAAAAGGAAAAACCTAATAGAAAAACATTAGTGTACTTGCACTCCCAACAAGTAAGACTGACGTAATGTGATAAGGGCAGCAGAGGGGTGAACAAGCACCTGTCATTTGGTGATAATATACCACATGATTTTCAACCACTAACACTCCTTTAAGTGAGTCAGTAATAACATACATTGTACTGTAATTAATCAGTGTGAACAGAAGATCCTGTACATGTTAAAAGAAAATTCTTAGACTTTAATAATTCCAGTACAGATCACCACCTCCAGTAACATGAGAATAGTAACATGACAGAAGTGGTCAGATAAGTCTCTAATCCTTAAAATGTCTTTTATATAATACACTGATAAGCCACAACATTAAAACCCCTAAAAACATCCTGGTGCCCATGTCCATCCTGTGACGAGTCCCAGCTGTTTTGGAGACCTGCACAATATTAGGAAGGTGGTCATAATGTTGTGACTGATCGGTGGGCGTGTGTCTGTGGGAAAGGCAACATTCTGCACCATTTATTTTTCCACCTGTGTTACAGTTTCATACGTGTTTCATATCTGAAATTGTGTAAGGGCGCTAGCGTCCTTGACAGTTTGGCAGGTGATAGCCTCGTCTTGTTTTTTTTTTGGTTTTTTTCTGAGATGAATCAAAAACATCGGTTTTGAGTACAGCTTCCAGTGAGCGCTTTCGCCCCTAAGCTAACAGAGCGCACTGCAGGAGCTCCGTTTGTGAACGCTGGTCTGAGGTGACTGTTTGTCACTGTCACACAAGGTAACTGGTCAGATCAATTTTAGTTTATCCTCCTGACTACCAGTAGTGTCCTCTGTGGAGGACATTTGTAAGCCTGAATGTCTCCCATCCACTGCATACTACTACATTTACTCCTTTTGCCGTCTACAGAGGATATTTAGGGCTTTTCAATGATACCATATGTGACACAGTGGGGCTTTGGTACCTTTCCCTTTCTCATTAAGGAAAATGTCATCCATCAGTTATATGATTATTGTGTTTCTAACTGGCCTAAATTCTGCATCTTAAATGAGACATACTAAGAATTAAAGACCCTCATGTGATTGGAGGAAGTGATCTATACTAAAATTATCAAAAGATCTTCTGTTCATACTTGTTCTGATTAATTATTATTGTCTGTTATTACTGACTTGCTTAAAGGAGTGTGACAATGGGACCTTCGTGAAATTTGTGTCCGTGCTTTGCAGATGTAGCCATAAGTAGAACATTACTTTATTCAAAGTGACTCGAAATCATGTGGCATTTTATCACAAAATGACAGGTGCATGTTCACCCCTTGGCTGTCCTTACCTACGTCAAGTGTCAGTCATAGCCAAATATTTTTTTTTAGCAGCGGGAGTGTCAGTGGGAGTGCCAGTGGGAGTGTCAGTACACTATCTTTATTTATTTATTTTCCTCGAAAGAGTCATGATCGATTATTTCTTTTGAAGTAGTCTTCATGACTACTTGTACTGATTGTACTAATGTAGTCTCAGTTAGCTGTCCAGTTTATATCTGTATATTTAAATGTATCTCATTTTTTTCCCTCAATAATAAATATCAATACACTGAAAATGGTCCTTTGTACTTTTGATAATGTAAGTACATTTTGCTTCCAGTTACCTTATTTTACTTTTGCCTATGTGATATTTTATTGCGGGAATCTAAGTGTATATTTCTGGAATCACTGTCACTTTTAGCCGACTGTAAGTCTAATACCACACAGAGTATGCCAATATATTTGATCCCTGTATATGTGTTATTCATGGATTTGTCCTTTAAAGTTGGCTACTTACATACCATGAAATAAATTGCACTAAATGTGCAGTTTGCATTGTATTTGCAAAACCTTATGTAAACATTAAATGGCACACATATCATCTCATGCTAGCCACAGGGTAACTTTGTTGCAGTGATGTAGAAGTGGCACGTTGAATGTGCTTTGTAGGTGCAATACTTTTTTCACAAATGACGCAAACAGGTAAAATTGTGTGTTTAAAAAATATTTTTATTGTACTTTTTGAGTAAACTAGGTGATTTCTGTCGATAAACATCAAGTTTTATTAGTCGTTACAATTTACAATTTGGAATCGGCATGGATAGCAACGAAGGGGTCCTCATCTCTGTTGCTGATCCTGAAGTGGGCACGGCCGTCGCCGCCAACACCGATCTGCTTCCCGGTGCACCTGTTTCCTTCTTTCTGGCCTGAAATGACGTCACAGTAGGTTCCTCCAGGCATGCCGGTGTTAAGGGTCACATCCAGGTCCCTGGAGGTGAAGACGAGGTCCATTTTATTTTAAAAACAACATAAGACAGTGTAAACCTCTGGGATTTTGCTTAGAGCCATGCATTGCTTTAGGTTGAGAAACAAAAAAAGAGTAACACCGTAGTTCGAGGATATGAGATATTCTTTTCTGGAAGTTACATTTGGAAAGTGGAAGCTCTTTTATGTTCAAGGTCTAGATAGTCACATGTTCGCAACATGATTTATTCTTTTTGAATCCAGTGTTGAATTATGAATCTGTTGTACTCTGAATGCTGCAAGGGTTTCCAAGTCTCACACAGTCAGTCATGCCTAAATGTATGAACATGGGTAAGTCAACAGTGTGTTACAACAAGTAGAGTAAGAATGCATAACAGTCTGTTAGATGCTGGTAGACAGTTTGCAAAATTTGTTTCACCATATTCCTTAATGACTGAGTGAATGACTGTTTTAGTAATAATCTGAGAACAAAACCTTACCAGTCATCGTTGTTGAAGACAATGAAGCCGCGATTTCCACGTCCAAAGGCAACCTGGTTGCTGCCGTTGTCCCACCAGTTGGAGTGAGGCTGCCCGTTGACCACGTTACGGAAGGTTGCCATGTTCCTAAAGGGGAGATACGTCATAATAAAATCAGCCGTGGTGTCCATAGTTTACACATCCATATGTCCAAACAGAAGTGAATTGTATCACGTGTCTAAGGTCTGAGAACCCACTTGATCTGACGCCATCTGTGCTCACACACCCAGCCATCTCCACAAGTCTGGTCAGCGTTGATGGGAACGGACTTGGTGGATCCATCACCGTGGCTGGGAGGACCCATCCAGTCATTCTGATCCTACAGTCATCAATAAACCATTGTAAATGTAAACTCTTCAGAATATACACCGTGCACGATTGTACCTTCTCATTTACTCCCACTAAATCCAGCACATACTTTTCCATTCACGATGTTGCGGTTCCAGCGGAAGCTAGACATGACCCTGGCGACTCCGTAAGGGTGGGCGAGCATGTAGGCGACAGCCATCTTGTGGAGTCTGGCGTCCCAGAAGGTAACAATAGATGCACCACCGGCACCGTGGCCTCTCTGGTTGTCGTGGTTGTCAACAAAGACAAGGGCGTTGCCGTTGGGCATGAAGCCCCATCCCTCTCCCCAGTTCCTAGAGACACGTGAATACAGTTTTATTAACGAGGAATCCTAAAATATCCAAGTTTGGAGTATTATAGTTCTAGTCATTGATGGTTCAAGAATACATTTGCCAAACTTCTTGTTGCTAGAATCATAATCAGCAAGTGAGAACTTTTTATATACAGTATTTAATTCATGTGAATGATAGTTATTGCATTTTTTTTTTTACTTTTAGGTTTAAATAACCTCTTCTGTTGTCAGTGTGATGTGTGATTAAGGTACAGCAACAGAAACACACGTACTTGGTGTAACTCAGCTTTTCACCGTTCCATTTTCTGAAGATATTTCCAAGTCTGGCGCCATATTTGAACTCAGTCACTCTTCCCAGATGGGTGTACTCCCTGGATGTGATGGGTTCACCTCCCAGGTCAATAACCTAGAGCAAACAACAACATCAATTCACACCAATCATGGATTATGTGATTTGTGAAGTGACAAAAAATGATGCGCAACAAATAATCATGAAACAAACGGAACCAAACCAGGATTGCATGTCTTTAGGTTAAATGAGCACCTTCAGTTTCAGTCTTCTATGTTATAGCATTGGTACTGTGTTATTTTTTTGTTTTACTGTTACCGCTAGGACGGCAGGTTCACAAAGGCTATATAATGCTAAAAACCAGGTGACAGTGTATGGGAGGTTCAAATATAAGCAAAGTTAGAAAAACTGTCAGCATTAAGAAAGCTAAAAGTGAGCTAACTACAAAGATGAAGACAAAAAGAATAATTAATCTGTGGAAAAGCAGCTGAAAGCATGACATGATTGTTGCCCTTCGCTGTCAGTGACGTAGTGCAGATATGTGTCTTGCAAGATTGCTTAGACGGTGATTGGTGATGGACTTCAATGCAGTACGTTTGCAAATGTATGTAGGTATATTGTCTAGATTAGATGTATGAGTTAAAAAAACATTGACGGATAGTGTACAGACCAGTTTTTAGTTATCACACCAACCAATTTTCTGGGTTTCCAAAGTAGTTTTGGATTTTATCACGTGATCATCCTCTGTGCTTATTTTCTTGAACTTGCCAGAAATGTACAAAATAATCTTTTACTGGTATTTGAGTGAGTTTGATGCATATGTAAACATGTACACATGGCTACAGGAAATAGAACATATGCTCACACTCTTTAGTAGAACATGACAAAGGCGTTTGCCGTCTTTCTGGTAACGTATTATCTAACAACTAAACATCGTGTGGTCAAGTTTAGCTTCAGGCAGTGCAGATTGTGAGTGACTGACATGTTTTTCACTCCTAGCTTAGAGTCAGCACTCACAGCTGAGACTGGTCACTATTACAAACCTGTGTGCTGTACACTGCAGACTGTCCATCAGAGAAAAACCAAAGGGACCACTTCACTTTACAGCTTCAGGGCTTGCCTGGCTTTTTCACTTGGACAGTATACTAGCTTGTGGATACTTTTCCTGACTGCTTGTATTTTGTTAATGGTTACACAACATTTAGAGTGGTGTGGGGCAGATGTGGCTCAGTAAGCGGAGTGGGTTGTCCATAAACTTGAGGGTTAGCGGTTTGTCCAATGCAATGTCCTCGAGCAAGTTGCCAACTGCTCCCAGTGCTTGTGTGCTTGTGTGAGCGAATGGGTAGATGTGTCTGTGACGGACTGAAGCGCTTTTAGTCTAGAAAAACTAGACTATCCGTGTCACAGACAGTACATGTACTTACAGTACAGAACCGGAAGTTGGTGGTTGTATCCTGGTTGATACTTTCCGTCTTTATTCTTGACGCGTTCCACCATTTCAGTGTGAAAATAAAGCTAAAAGTAAACTGACGACCTACCTCCTGGTAGATGAAGGGTCTGGAGCCACCGGAAAACCACTTGGTGTTGAGGTTGTGCAGACGGCCGTAGACAGCTTGCAGGTCGCCGGGCCACATGTGCTTGCAGGCGTCCACTCTGAATCCAGCCACACCCATGTCGATCAGCTTGTTCATGAAGTCGGCCACCTTGCCTCTGACGTAGTCTTTCTCCAGGGCGAGGTCCAACAGACCGACCAGACGACAGTCGCGCACCTGGAGCAGTGCATTTACATCTCATTGCGTTATTTGTGATTTACAACAATGGATACCAGAGCTTTTTCTTCCCCAGAGACATCCATTACCTGATTAGCATCACCGTAGTTCTCGATATTGCCACTGCCAGTCCTGCATTTGTGGTCGTTGAAGTCCTGGTAGGAAAAGGGGACAGTGGGGAAGTCCTTCCTGTTGGCGCTGAACCAGCTGCCACATGAGGAGTGGGTTCCCTCTCCACCTCCAGCTCCACACATGTGGTTGACGACAGCATCCACGTAGATGTTGACCTGTGCCACATTTCAGCGCGTACATTTTATTCCTTGTGAATTTCACTTCTTTTCTTCACACATTAAATTGATTCTCAGGTCATATGAACATGCACTGCTCAGCACTGGACTGGTGTAATATTAGCGATCCATTATCATTTTACAACTCAGCAATTAAAGGTCTTAAACGTCTGATTAATTGTTGTCTGGGGTTATAAACACTTGGTGCCAATGCAATAAATCTTCAGAGAACGGATCTGGTAAGAATTTGTTCCTTTGTACGAGGCTGTAGATTTACAAGGTGCTGTCACATTCTGAAGAACAAACGCCTCGAAAGCTTTAAATCACTGTAATAATGTCGTTTACCCCGACGTTGTTGCATCTGGTGATCATGTCTCTCAGCTCGTTCTCGTTGCCAGATCTGGAGCACAGGTTGTAGCCAATCGGCTGGTACCTCTGCCACCAGGGCTTCCAGGGATTGTTCACCACTATGTGCTCATTTGGAGGAGAGATCTGAGCCACACGGAGGGAAAACACAAGTTATTTTCACAGCAACTGTCCGAAGATGGTTGCTAAATAGGTTATATTGAGAGAAGCAGTGAGTTCTTAAGAGGAGCACTCCTGCGATTTTGTAAAAGAAGCCTGTGGAAATGTGCAACTGCAGAAGAGATTTCTGAACCCTTGTTTAATTATTATTAGTATAAGACAAGATCTGTGTTCCATCCTAATTCATTGCCTTTCATTGAAATTAAACATTATTTCATGCATGCGGAGAATATGAAAATGTGGAATGCAGTGACTTATGCATATAAACGTAGACACCTGGTTTTGAAAGAATAACAGGTGTCTTACCAGATGAAAATCCTAGGAATATTTTCCCTCCTCGGGCTCACTTTCTTGACCATCTGTGCTCAGCCATACATACCTGAACTCCACCATAGCCGTTGGGACCCAAGAAGCGTTCGCACTCCGCGGCGATGTCGGCCCAGCGCCACTCAAACAGGTGGACGATGGCTGTCCTTCCGTGCTTGGTGTGAGGGTTGTGCTGGGCGAGGCCGAGGCCGAAGAGAGCCACCAGAATGAGCAACTTCATGCTTGACCTGGTTGAGGGAGAAAACTCAACTGACGTGCTGCCCCACTGTGAAGTCCATATATATACGTATATACATGAAGTCTCACTTATGGACCAATGAGAGGCTTGCAGTTAGCAGTATGGAGGTTAAACAGGTGGCTCTTTCTCATACATGCTTGAAAACGTTAAAAACATGAAAGTTACATAACAAGTAAACTGTGGCCACATACAGGCCAATCTAATCTCAAGCATGCCACGCCAGTAACATAAAAACACAGTTACCTATAGATAATAACAACTCCAGATTTGTCCTCCTGTTTTAGTCCAAAGAAATACAAGTACGTTATAAAAATGTTTGCATTAAAAGAAGAAGAAGAAAAAAAATGTTATGAACAATCGGATTTTTTTGGTGCAAAGATTGGTGCCGTGCTGCTGTCTATAGTTTAGTTCTGGGTCTCAGTGTTGTGTTACGTCTGCAACTCTAATTTGCAAACATAAACTGTAATTTAACATTTGCCAAATAGCGTAAAGCTTTTTTATGTATCTTCTGAAATGTCAGTGACGACTGTGTCTGTTGCACTGAACATGAAATATCTGTGTCACTTAAAAATTGAGGGATTCAGCAGCAACATTATTAATTATATTGTGCTTTTAAAATTTCAATACTCATTCAATTGATTAGGATAACAATAAAAAACAATGTACCTAAGTTACGCATGATGTGTGTCCTTGTTTGTTTATGGGTTTATGTGTGAAAGGAAAGACAATTTATTATCTTTTTTTCATTTAAATGACACCTAATTAAGTTTGTGAGCGACTGCTGAATGACTGCCCTAAATGTTGCACTGCTTTGCAAACAGTGGGTGTGTCCCTGTCCAGGAGGGAGATATTTGACCTGCACTTCATTTCACGTTAATCCTAAATCCTCAGTCTTTGCACGGAAAAAAAGTTGAAGTATATGTTGGATTTCACTGAACACATAGAAAAAGTATTGTTGTAGACTTAGACTTTATTACTCCACTAGGGAAACTGTTTGGTCACAGTAGCTCAGTTGCACATAAAAAAAAAAAAAAAAAAAACACTCTTGAAAATCACTAGTAAAAAGAAAAATAGGTGTAAGACAGTAAAAAGAAAAAGAAAAAATAAAGCATAAAGTAAAGTTACCTCAACACAGTAAAGTAAAACATAAGAAAGTAAAGTAAAACACAACATAGCAACGTAACGCAACGTAACTAATGTAACGTATAACAACACAACATAACATAGTAAAGTAACCCACAACACAACAGAACAAAACATAACATAGGAACATAACATAACATACAGTATAACAACATAACATAGTAAAGTAACCCACAACACAACAGAACAAAACATAACATAGTAACATAACATAACATACAGTATAACAACATAACATAGTAAAGTAATCCACAACACAACATAACGTAACGTAACGTAACGTAACGTAACGTAATGTAACGTAACGTAATGTAACGTAACGTAAAGCATAACAATATAACGTAACATAGTAAAGTAGCCCACAACATAGCATAGCATAGCATAGCATAGCATAGCATAGCATAGCATAACAAAACGTAATAAACAAAAAAGTAATAAATAAAACACAATTATGATTTATTAATATTTAAAATGATTATCTTCTATAATTATATGCGTCTTCTATGTATCAATCAATGTGCACACTGAGAAGAGGAGGCGCAGCAGTTACAAAACATCTTATGTGACTTTGCTGTGTCATTGTGGACTTTACACGAGGTAAAATCAATACTGATAAGGTATCCTGGAGTAACTTGGCCTGAGGTCATATACTTTATGTAAAACGAGTTAACTCAACGAGCCCTGGCACAACAGAAGCCTTTTCCCACGGGGTGGCGGCCCATCTGACCTTAGCTGCAAGGGCGGAGGGGCCACGCCGCATTCACCGCCTTCGTCAAAGCATCCAACGCGCAACCCTGCAGGTCAAGTTAACGGGGAACCCACACTGGTCTGATTGTTTTATTCCACGTTTGTAGGTTCTGCAACAGGTTAAATTTGAAAGGTTTATTAGATTTTCTTACTTGAGTAAATGAAAGTTTTAGAGGGAAATACCAGCCTATTTCACTGCAATTATTAAAACCGATTTTTCACACCAAGGTTACGTATGTGCAACATCAATGTATAAAATGTGTATCTACACAGGCTGAACTACACAACAATATGTAAAGCTGTTGAAATTACTCCAAACTTTACTGCTGTTGCTGTTATGCGCATTAATTAGTAATACACTGTGTACACTGTCTGCACGCATGTAATCATAGCATACAATATTTAAAAGTTCTGTTTTGGGCCCTGGATGCCAAGGACCTTTATAACAGCTCAGAAAACATTTCTTAACATCAGTTATTCAGACACTCTATTGATTGCACAAACCTCTTCCTCTGAAAACGTCTGTTGGGATTCCTGTTAGTTTGGATTTTATATGAGTTCATTCATATGCGGCCTAATAGGGAGTTTGAAGTCTCTTGGCAATGAGATATGAAATTAAAATGGGAAACAACCTAGAAGAGGAAAAGTAGTTAAAGTCATTTGGAGTTAAAGTATAAATTAGCACATTTTCATTTACATCTTTACTTCTTAAGAGGTAACTAAGCTGGATTTACTCTAGTACTTTTGAGGTAAATGCAAAGTGTTGCCACACCACACTGTGACATTAATAAGCTTTGATTTATTGTTGTTGAACTATACACTGGGAGTCGGTTATTGACTCTGTGAATACTGTTATGTATAGTGGGCTCTGATAAATGATTAACATTCATGAATTCTTGGCAGGTCTACAGTGTTTACAGGACAGCGTACTATTTAATTATTGTTTTACATCCTCAAAGTTCTGCTTGTGGTTCCAAGACCCATTTACCTTTTCTTTTTTTTAAACGCCTTAAATTTATTTTTCAGACACTATTGATTTTAAAAGGCAATATCTCTTCCCAAATACTGACCAAGTCTGTTTGGATTTCTGTTATTTCTGTTTGATTTTATTAAAGTTAATTCATGTGCGGCCCAGCAAGACGGTTCCACCTTTCTCGGGCCTAACCTCAAAAGATAAATTCCCTGTGAAGCTAATGTACATTCCACTGACTATAAATGAACATTGCTAAATAAAAATGATATTTATGCTCAAGCGTAGCCCATGCCTAAGATAACACATGTTCAACTACGTCAAGGTTTTTCTAGATATTTAATAAGAGTCATAAGAAAAGAGAAACATATTTAAATGAAGAGAGTGGTAGAGTTTTTTGTTTCATAGTATCAATATTACTCAAACTAATACATAATCATATTAACCGTCCGGCACCAGCTGTTCTAATCTCAGTCACAGCCCTGGGCAGCACAGTATACTGAATGTGCTTTTATATAACAACAGCTCCTCCAATGGTTCTTTATAGAAACTGCTTCTCTTAAAATAATATGCATCATTTGGTTTTCAGCTCATGCCTTATGACAGGTTTTTGAGACTTTCTTTATGGGTAAATTAAAGAAAGTAATATATATGTAGACACAATTCTTTTGTTGGTGCTAATTTAACATTAAGTAATGTATGAAATCTTGATAAACCATAGTACGAATTTGTATCCTATATACGCTGACCAGCCACATTGAAACCACTGACAGGAGCAGTGAATTACATTGAACACCTTGTGACAATACAATGTTCTTCTGGACCTGGCATTCATTCATGTGGATGTTACTTAGACATGTAGCACCCACCTAGACCAGACCAGGCACCGCACCCCATAGCAGTGACACTCCTTGATGGCAGCAGCCATCTCCTGCAGGATGCAGCTTGACACAGGCACACACACAAGATCAGTTTCAAAGAAGAACAGAACAAGGTGTTGACCTTTCCCTCCAAATTCACTTGATCCCAAACTGATCAACAAGCCTGACCACAGTACACCCTCAGAAGTCCATTCTCTGATGAGCCAGAACTGTTTTGGAGTCTCAAGGGAAACATACATAATATTAGGAAGGTGGTCATAATGATATGCCAGATTTGTGTAGCTGTGCAACAAGAGAGTTTTAGCAGCAACGAAATATTTTCGAGGTCCAGTACCCACAACTAACAAAATAAAAAGTGTGTACTTGTGGCCCTGCAGGTGCTTTGCATAAAACAGGCCAGTAGATGCCACACTGGCTGTGTTTTCTGTGCGCTGAGGCTCCTCTAAATAAGGCTTGCTTCATCATGCCTCGTCCCACCTGCTCGCTGTCTGACCCAGCTCCAGCGCCTCCCGCTGCCTCCCGCAGAGAGCGTGTCAGGCAGACATCTGACCTGCCTTACCGCGTTTCGTTCCGGGTCACTCCCCCCGGCGAGTCTGTGTGTCACAGGCGTGGAGGAAAAAAAAAAAAAAAAAAAGTGAAAGGGCCTTCGACACGTTTGCGCTGGAAACACACACACTAATAACTCATCTCGGCGCGGACTGTGAGTGTTGACACATAAGGACTAAAGGGATAAAGATCTAATTTTACAGAGCAGATTTTGTTCTTAGGTTGTGATGCCCTGTTCGCTGCGGCAAGCAGAGTCCTCAGGTGTTATTTGACGCTTCAGTCACAACACAGGCGAGCACACATTTTATATTGTGAATCTTCGAGTTAATAAACTATAAAAATTTCCTGAGGCTTTTTTGTTTGTGGTGAGGCAAAGCCGTTGTCTTTTCTTTTTCAAAACGATCATTCTTTCAAATTAAAGTTTTTGGGTCTCCGGTGTTTTAAACCTGCCAAAAGCCACCTGGGGGCAGCAGAAACAAGACGTGAACACAGCCCTCACATTATCACCTTTCAGCAAACTTGTTGGCAAACACTTGTTTATTTATAAATCCTGGATTTACAGAACATTATCATTCATCTGTTTTGGGTCTCGACCAAATCCTGAGGGAAATGTGTTACTCCTTAGCTGTTAATCGCTTCACCATGTTCACAGGCTAGACCGGCCGCTAACTGACTGAGCCTCTCTTGTGTTTGGTGCAGGTAGAGTTTCCCTGAGAGTAGTGACACTGAACTGAAGCTGAGGAAAGCTTGAGACGATAAAACCACAAACATTCCTGTCCACACCACCACATCGTCATTTAGGATGTTGTCAGTACAAACACGTTGTCACCGCTTTTGAGGCTTCTTTTGCGTGAGGTTTCCACTCCGGTGCTAAGCGGGAGGAAATATCAGAGGGTGCGTTAAGGCCCTGACTGACTCACATTTTCCCATGGGCCCCCAAATTTCCAGTCAGACCAAAGTCCTTTCCTGTACGGACAACACAGGACGTACCTCCGGAGGCGATGAAGGGTTTTGGGGGGGGGGACAAAGCTTTCTTTCAGCTCGGAGACCAGGTGAAGGGAGAGAAGTCGGTCATTTGATTCCCCGCAACTTGGTTCTGTCATGGGAAAGTGGAGGAGGCACGGAACAGGGCGGAGTGGAGGGTTGCCGAGAATGGGGGAGAAGATAATGGGAAAAGGGGGAGGTGGGGTGGGGAGTCAGCAGGTTAAGAAGAGAGAGAGAAAAGGGAAGAAGAGACGGAGAAAAATGAGAGGCGACTGCGCGGTCTTGAGTTGGAGGATAAATCAGGAGAGTGGGGGATGAGAGATGGGAAAGGGGCTGCTGCTGTAGTTAAGGGCAAATGAGGAAAAGAGCAGAGGGGGGGAGGAGTGGAAAAAGAGAAGGGGAGTAGAAACCATAAAAGAAAAAAAAAAGAGGAGCTGGGGATAAGAAGCTGTATGTACCTCGTCTTCTTACACCTCAGGTTGCTCTTTCAGCCAGACAGCTCAAGTTTAAGAGCTGTGGGCGGGCAGATAGCACATGACAAGCCGGATAAAGTGCACACATAGGCTAAAAACACACACAAAAAAGCACAGCAAAGGTCACATTCAGCAAAAACTTTAATGGGGAAACATGGAAGGAAGCCTTAATTTAGACAAAGAGGCATCAAATGAAAACTGTCACCGCATTTACGGCGCAGCAATAATGTGATTTAAAGCGTTTGTCGCCATACTGGCTACTGCAGCAATTTACTGCCCCTAACTCTGCGTGGCTTTTTAATGATCCCAGTAATGCCATAATATGTACTAACAAGTGTTTCTTGCTCCGACAAGGAGTGTGTCACCGCATTTTTCCCTTCAACATTTTCAACGAGTGAATTGCTTTTTGGGAACTTGTCAGGCTTCCCCGGCTAAAACGAAGCATACCAGAGAGGAAAACGTCCTATAAAATAAAATCCACAGGCTCTTCCAATGGAAAGTTTCAGCCCAGCATACCCCTCTCTCTCTCTTTCTCTTTTTTTTCTGTGCCTTGATGATATGTTGTGCAGATGTTGAGAAAAGCTTTCCATCTCACTGCAAAGAATAACAGCAGCAGCGGAAGTCCCCCAGGAGAGGTTCACGCTCCGAAACTCTGCTAAAACACACGAGTGGGAGCGCGCACACCAAGACGCAGCTGCCGACACAAACTCCCAACACTCCTAGACTTTCAGACAACTCATCGAATCGGGCCCTCTCCCTGTTCCTGTTTCTCTCAGACACACGTACTCTCCATGCAGCCTGAGAGCTCTTGTACAGACATATGCTTCTCGCATTCAGACTTTAAAGTAACATGTGTAGACTGTAATCCTGTCCACATACATAACAGTGTTTCCCAAATTATTCATGTCAGCGAGCCTTACCTCTTTAAGTATGGGAGCAGTAGAGAATGCAACTGGTGGAAGTAATTGCTGCAATTACCTATTAATCTTCGTATATATAGTATTTAGCATCAATTAGCCTTGGTAATGTCAGAACAAAAGAAGAACAAGGCTGTTTTTGGGGCAATCACTTAAAGGATTTTCATGAGGACGTCGGACACTGAGACTAAAAGCCACCACAACAAGGCATCCTTTCGTGCAGTCTATCAGGTGTCCAGTAAATGAAAGACAAATGAAACAATGGCTGAAGGTCTTCGCAAGCGGCCACCAAATGCCACCCCTTCCCCTGGGAATGGGTAATTGTGCAGCTAAGAAATGAAAGACAGTCAGAATCCAAAATACCACTGTTTAGGTTCCAGAGGCCGTATATGGCACCGCCATGCCACACTACCAATTTTACATATTCTTGCCGTGTCATTAGTTAGTCACTATTACCCTACGGGCTAGATCAACGTCCCCGCCCACTGATTTCTTTGCGGCTGGATGCTGGTCTTGAACTTCTGCGGCGGTGAAATGACAATGCATTCAGCAAACATTTGGCGGGGCCAATCACATGGCTATGGTAGGATTTAGGTGGTGATGACAGAAGAGGAACAGCTATTTAGTAGTACACGTCATTGGGTGGAATTCGTTTACAAAGAAATGGCTACGATTGGTTGTAGAAGTATCCATTTGCGTGTAGATCTATTTTTTCCTTCTTCTTTGTGTCGGTTGAAGCAAGCCCCAGAACGAAAGGTCAATGGCATGTCAGCATACTCCTGCTTTCATAAGAACTGAGTCTGAGTACGCTAGCCACGTCACCATTAGTTTTAATACAACGTCGTTCCTTACTTACGCTTCTACACTGTAAAGTTAGCTTTGAGTCAGTATCAAAAGCAGGGGGCAATCTCCTGGGCTGAAAAATTAGGCCATTGAAGCAGTTGTTCTCTTAAGGCTGTCCCAAAACTCATATCCCCATAGAGCCGCATGGTTTTAGTCTCTATACGAGGCTAAATTTATGCGTAATTTAGGGTGTGGTTGCTTTGAGTCACAAGTGGGCGCTAACCTGTGAAATTATCACCACAACTCCATCAATGTTCCACGTCTTCAATCATTTGAAAAGTAGTAGCTGAGAGTCGAGGGACTTTAAAATGGCGACGGCCTAAACCACCGCATTGAGCTTCAAAACCACTCTTCAGGAAATGAAAGTGGCCTCAGTAACCCAAACAGAAATAACAGTGAAACCATTTTTCTTTTCACAAAACATCTAACAAATTGCTTTTTGAGGCTAAAGTGCGTAACAATCTCTGGAAAAACACTTTCTCATTAATAAACCTACAACGTCTTTCTCTTGGTTCTCTGTCCCGGGGATATGCTCATAAACACAACACCTCCAGTGTTTAAAACAGTCTTTTCGGTTATACATTTGTAGTTCTCAAGCAAGAGTGATGACTACTATGACATGTTTAGGGTTACTTAGTCAGACCTTATGAATTTCCCTCTAGAGCCTCTGAGGACGTTGTACAACTGTTTTCACAAGCCAAATACTGCCCCTCTTCACGTGTGACACAATTACTAAACTGGCTGTCAGTTCAGAAACACAGGATTGAGGTCAAGCCAAACACAAAAATGCGGATTTAGATAACATCAGATATCACGTCACTCCTCTTTACATCTGCCCAACACGGGCCAAATGGACCAATTTCTTTAAAAGAGACAACTGTTTGTAAAAAAAAGCACCGCTTCTCCCACCGGCTCGCTGTGCAATACATGCCTTTATGCGAATTTGAATAGAACTTAATGCCGACGAGCTGCTGGTGACTGGAAAGTTCACCATAAAATTACAGATGGAGTCAATTTTATGATCCTCTTTCACAGTAGTCAGCGGGAAATGAGAGCTTTGCTTTCATGGTCATAAGCTGTGCAACAGTTTTACTGTGAAGAAAAATTCCTGAGCTCCTCTGCACTGAGTGCTCCTGAAATGTTTGTAGTTTCTCCCCGTCGGACATTTGTTACCTTTTATACAGAAATAACAGGGAACTGGAGGGTGCAGACTTTCAGCTGTATGGCCTTTGGAAGAGAGTGTGATTTTTTATTTATTTTTTTTCCACTACAGTGTTTCATGATATTTCAAAGACATGCAATCACCGGGCAAGAAGTAGCTACTGATGAAACTACATTATTGATTTTTATGAAATATTTATCCAACATTTAAGAGGGAAGGGCACGCAATGAATTCCATATGAATGTGAGCTCAATATAAATCAGTTCTGCTAAAAAGCTGTGAATTTTGAGAAAGCCGCTGTAATCCCTTTGAGCCTCTCCCACACCTGACTGTATATGAGCCATTTCCATGACATCACTGCTGGCGGTGAGCTATAGAGAGATTCCTTTGTCTTGCAGCGATCTGCTGCTCCAGAGCGAGAAGGGAGGTGAGGGAGCACAGCGGCCAGGTATCTTTCAAAGAACACAATATCGGCTTTGTTTTTATCTGGAGGCCTGCCTCTACTGACCGAGGACATGGGCCCAAACCGTCCTCCAATATCACTTCGGTCTTTTTCCATTGGTTATCGCTGGAGTATTTTTTTTCTTAGACACCAGAGTACACGCAAAACAAAGTCAGATTGAGGCGCCGCCGCTGTTATAATATGAAACATTTAGGTGAATGGAGATATAAGGGATTTAATTGCCAGCCAGGAAGCACCTCAAAATGCCCACCAGATGATGAACACCCTTGAAAAACGGCAGCAATGTGCAAGACAGATGTCTGTCTGTGGGACAGGAGGTAGGATTACAGCGCTGAAATCATCTCTTAAAACACCCCTGGCCTCTCCCTTGAGAGAAAAATAGCCACAAGTCTTGAAAGGCGAAGATGCTGTAGGTCTCAAGCTTATACTTAAAAAAGGAATAATCACAGGCTGTATATTTGGCACGGAGAAGGAAGAGACTGGCTGTAAACCTCGATCTGATCTTGCACTAATGAGCTTTTGTATAAACACGCCAAGGCCCCGGTCATTTGTTCTGCGCAGACTTTATTTGTTTTCGGTCGTAAACTGTGCAGCCCTAGGTTTGCAAGATCTGTCCAAGTTCCTGTCTTCGGCTGGCTGCTTCTTGTACTCGCTGCCATAACAGTAGCCAAGCGATGCCTCCGTGAACGGCACTGGCATAGATAGACTATCATATTTTGTGGAGCGGGAGAATGTGGACAAATAAATGAAGTTACTTTGATATCTGACAAAAGCCTTCACTTGAAATCAGACCACACAGACCTCAGCGACAGAAAGCTGTTTCCTTGTGTAACATCACTCTCAGCTATTCGACTTCAAACGTGACAGATTTTGCTTCACCACCACTTCAACACCAAGAGACAATTTCAAAGTGTAAATGCTTGTAAGTCATAATTGAAGGCTTATGCGGAGGATATCTTGAGTTATCAATCTTTGCTGCACTGCACCTCCTTCAGTCCTGTGTGCTCCAAACACATGGTGTGTTAATTAAGAAACAATGTCCTCCTTCTCAGAAACAGAGAGGAGGAAGAGAAGGAGGTGGAGGCAGAGAGAAAAATGGGAAGACGAGGGGGTGGGGTAATAAAGTAATAAAGTCCATATTGTAATATACCCAGTTATCACAGGGCAATTGGGGAACACTGTCGCATGAATGTATAGAACAATGAAACTGTATCATAGAGGCGCAGTAGAAAATACAGCCATTAAACGGACTGCTGATAAATTTAAAGAAATTCTATGCATAGAGACACAATGCAAATCTAGATGATTCCCAACAGAGAACGGTGTGACTATCATCTAAACCCTAAATAAAAGAATGCCACTTGGATAACTGGTGTAGATTTCCAGAGATATACTGAATCTGTAATACTACTGACAAAAAAAGCAACAGGGCAGAAGTCTTTTTCAATAAAAGCCGGCTTCAGCTTTAAGTTCTTGGTGAACCAACGGTTATACTGTACGTGGTTGTTTCACAGCCTCATTTTTAAATGGATGACGCCAACAGCGCCAATGAGGGCTTGAGCAACACGTCAACAATCACTCACAAAGAACTTGGTTGTAGGTTGAACGTGGCATAACCAGGTACGCATCTTTTTAAGACTTTTGATTCAGGCAGGCTATTCCTTTAATTTGCTACCTCTCTGTATATCAGTGTGTTATCTTTTTGATTTTTGCCCTTGGATGTGCTGGGCGTTTTCTTAAAGCCAAAGAAGGTAATTATAAGGTGAGCATTCCTTTGAAACTGTTTTAGGACCCGTCTTTAGTCAAAGGGTTAGCAGCAACATGACTCTGGTGAACATTTAATCTTTCAAGTAAACCCAAGGATCAAAAGTTCCATCCCAGGCTGAGCGAGTACTCCCACGACTTAGGTTTCATAAACCATTTAAAAACCCCGCTGGACTATCTGAAAAATGCAATATGACAGAGCTGAATAAGAGGATCTTTTTCTCAAACAAGTTCACGAAAAGTTGACAGTTTGGAGATGGGTGGCTTTCACAGAACAGAGACAACGTGTTCCTGTTGAATAAGGTGTACTGGTTAATAAGTTCATGGATCGCGAACCCCTAAAAGAAAGAAATCTCTTCTTGGGACCCTTGTCATGACTGGTTCAACAAAAGGTCAGACATATTTGTCTTGTTTTATCTGAGCTTGCATTCCAAGTTCTAAGGAGTAACTGTTCTAACAACTTTGAAGATGAAGGTAGGGTTTAGAGGAAGTTCTACAAAATTTAAAAGTGTAAGTTTCTGTCTCTATGCAGGCCTTTTTAACTTTGTTTGACCAACACTAGTGCTGCCATTCTTCATATCTCAACTGTACCAAAGCAAAGCTTCCCAATGTTTTTGTATGTTCTTTCACCTCCCCCTGCTTCATTCTTAGCACAGGCCCTCTCTGCCTTATTTTCCCGTTTCTTTTTGGATTATTATATTTCTGTAATACCCTGACAAATACCTTTACACGCAGCGCCACCATAAAGTTGGTCCATGTACCGCTCGGGTATGAGAATGGATGTAGACATAGAGGCCCTGAAGAATATCCAGGAAGTTAATTTTGGAGGACTTCCATGAGGCATTCTGGAAAGATCCACTTCCAGCCAAATCAAATTAGAACCTCAAGAATTGCACGAGTTTGCAGCTGAATGAAACTTACCAACTTCAACTTGTCCCTGGGCGTCTTTTTATCTGCTCATCACAGAGCAGGTCACACTCACAGCAGACCATCTCCTGGGCCTGTGAGTGCACTTGGAGGTCTCCGACACTAGAGGTCTCTCTAAGGGTTTGCTGAATGAGGGCCAAATTGCTCAGCAAACAAACCGACAATTAGAAAAGCCCTTGGTTCCAAATTAAGCTCACCTCGTCAAGCACTGGTAGGGCCAGTACCTAATCTTGTGCCCATGACTCAGTCAGTGCAGCCTGGAAATGGGAAGTGGGTCTTTAAACTGACCAAGCATAGAAGTTTAGATTCAAATTCCTCCCAATCTCTCTTGCAATTTACATTCCAGTCCCAGTTGCACAGAATGAATGCTGAGTTGTATCCTTTCCTTTTCTTCCCATACAAAAAGTCCTCCACTAGGTAAGGAAGCAAGGCACATTTCCTCAACTTATGCTAAGCTGTGTTATATTTTAGATTTCTATTCCCCTACATTTGTTACTTTTTATATTTCAAATATACTATTTAGCTTGACATAAAAATGATCCAGCCACATGAACTTAGTCTTTTTTTATTTACTTGTTTATCCTGAAGTTCAGTTACACAGTATTTTGTATATATTTGTTTCCCTGAAAGCTGTTTTACAGCCATCGCCTTAATTATAACAGCCATGCCAGTCGCTCTGTGAGGCTATACTTAAGCCACAGTGGTCCACTGAGCTAACATTAGAATGCTAACGTGTTTGTAGAGACGATGCTAAGCTGCTGATTTAAGAAGCTATAATTTTCACCATTACACCATTGTGTTAAGCCTTGCTTTGCATGCTAACATGTGCCTAATGGTGCTAAACGCTAATGCACAGCTAATAATGATAATGATGATTGGTTCTGCTTGGCATGGTGGAAAGTAAGAGGATCAACTCATTAATCTTTATAATGAGGCGCACATGAATATCTGGAGCAAATTCCACAGCAGGCCATCCAATACTTGCCAAGACTTTTCACTAAAAATGACCAAAGAGGAGCTATTAGGAAATTTTTTTTTTGTGCTGTAACTGCAACTGTAAATGTTACAGTACTCTAAGCAGCTGTTTGCTAATAAGTTACCTAATAAGTCAATGTCCTGCTGTCAATGTCCAAACAGGTTTTAATGCATTTTTAATCACTTTGTGTGCTCAAAACTATAAAAACAAGATCTAAATTCTTCTTACACCACAGTTCTCACAGTAAAGATGCACAAAATAAACAAAGCTGGTGCCGTTACAAACTCGCCAACATTACAATGGGTCCAGCCAAATCATTAAATATCTTTACGGACTCTTTTTTATGCGTCAGGTCAGTGCCCAACATTTACAGCCGAGTTTTCAAGAACGCCCCGTACAAAACGCCCCAATCAAAAAATCAGATTACAACTTCCTTGATATTTGAAGTGCTGAACGGTGCAATAAAAGCGGTCTGTCTGTCAGTTGCTTTTGCTTCTTTATTGAGTGTGATCAAGATTTAGCCAAATGCCTGGAGCCAATCTTGAGCCCTTTATTAAATGTGTGTGCAGCCCATATCTGGAGCTTGTCTAACAAACTCGACCAGTGCTGGGAAATGTGGGTGACACGGGCTTCTGAAACACAGCCGCCAGCAGCTATAAGGCACCAATGCTACATCATGTCTTCAATTACTGAGATGATGGCGGGCTGACAGGGCCACTTGTCACATTTGTCAAAGGCACTTTCAATGAAACTCCTGAATAAGAGTTTCTTTAAGATGAATTATATAAAATATAAAGCAGATGTCTACATAAGTTTATCACTTCTAACTCTTTTGTGTGCAAAGGACCCTTTTCCTTATTCCTTTCACTCTTTTAGAAGGCCCTCAATCCCAAGTCTTATTTTAGATCTTTCTCCTCACTGAACTATCAGAACTTTTTTCGGAGACTGAGCTGAGTGCCCACATTTCTCACCCACTTACACCTAAACAGGAACTTTAAAAGTATAGCCTTTAACTTTGTGTGCATTTGAATGAGTGTTGTGCATGCGTCTCCCTGTCCGTGATTGTAGCTGTGCAAGGGTGTGCGTTTGCTTCACAGTTTATGCGTATATGTGATTTTCTACGTTATATTTGCTCCAAGGTATCAATTTGGTGAGCAGGGCTTGACTTGGTGGCCAGTAATAAACTTCTATTCCAGTGCTGCCTGAGCAGTGGCCTTCGCCGCAGCCAACTATGTGGCTGTCCGCCCGTGCCACCACAAGGAGGGCCATACATTTGACTGGTATGACTCATTGGAGGTTTATACAGCTCTCAGATGCAGGGCCACAGAGAGGGCCGTCAAGTTGTGAAGCTTCAAAGTACATTTTAAAGAAATTTTGGAATTCATATTTAAAAAAAAAAATAAACTTTTATATGGTAATGCGGTGTTCCTTCAGAGACCACCATGTGGTCTACTGGGAATAAAACATTTTAAGTGTTACACTATACAGAGTGTTAAAGTTTTATGAGGAAGATCTGACCCTTCATTTTCTGCTTTCTCTCCTCTACAGTGAACAAAGGCTATTCCTGCCAATCAATTACCTCGTCTCTCCCATGCTGTCAATATCACTTTATCCTCACATCACATCACTAAATGATCTATTTGCCCACCTTCTCTGAGCCAATCAATCCCTTGCCCCCCTGCTGTTTAAGCTCACTGTAAATCTTTCCCAATCTCCACCTCTTCCTGTTCATCCTAGAAGTCTCCATGAGAGGTCGCCTTCATCTACCTGCCAACTTCATTTGCTGCTCCACCACCAACATCTAAACTATTTAGGATTTCTCCTGTCCCTTTCTTCCTCAGTCATCTGGGAATTAGCTCCATGGTGCCGTCACCCATATCCACGTCTTCCTGGTTAACGTAGAAGTCTCCATAAGACGTCTACTGCAGCCACCAACACCAGCGTCTAGACTCAAGGGAACCTACTCCATCGCAGCTGTCATCGGACAAGAGACGGGGTGCCAGTCTGTCGCAGCGCTACAATAAACATGGTCAAAGTTATTTACTCTGATTATTTGCTTGAATGCAAACCAACCTACACACCCTGCTGCTCTAAATTCTCACAAGTACATTGGATTCGTGGGAGAAAATCCACTGATTCCTCCACTTTCGATGATGCTTGCAAAACAAGCCACAGTTGTGGGAAATTAGTATTACTTTAAAAAAAAAAAATCATCTGTGATCATCTCCAATAGGAAGTAGGTTCTAATAGGATAAGGTTCTGAAAGTATGCAGACACAGGAAAACTTAAAATTTGTTCACAGAAAGAATTTATAAAACATCATCAAATAATGTGGTCAGGTTCTTATGTTCATCATGCTCTCCACAGAAGGTGTCATCTAAATTTCTCTCAATAATCTACACAGCTATTGCACTGCTTCCCCAAAGCGGGTCACTGAACAGACTTCTCAGATCACGCAGATTGAACTTCCTCATGTATTGCATCCTGGTATTTTTGCAGAGACCTGTACAGCTGAGTGGAAAAAATTAAATATCCAGGAAAAAAACGCTACCTGAATCACAGTGGAAGCAAAGCCGTTTTTGGAAACAATGACACTCCTTTTGGGAGGAGTGATTCCACATGTGGGAATGTGCTTTCACTCAGTTTAAATGATTCCAGACATGCTGCTCTCCCTATCAGCTTGACGTGGGTGCACCGGCAGCAAGCACGCACGAGTTCACACCGAAAGTCACACATACACAGTTTCACCCTCTCTACACATACTGTACGTATACATAGTGATAACATAATGCTAGGATAGTTAAGCAGGCCTGACCCACTGATCTGCAGAGGTTTTTTTGCTGAAGCATCACTTGTCAGTGACTTGTTATGATATTAGCCATCAAAGACTAATCCTGCAAAAGTAAACCCAGCTGTTCTGTCACCTCTGTGTTTGAGTCCTACTCCAAGTGTAAGTGCCTACACTGGAAAAAGGCAATGGATCAACGTCACACAAAAATGTCCATAATGGTTCTTTTATGTTATTGCAGGTCCACCCAGCAGCTTCCTTTGCTTGAAGCCAGGATTTGGGATTCTTTGACAGCCAGATGTTGGACCTAGAAAAAAGGCTTGGGTGGTGCCAACCTCTGCTATTAAGAAGGGCAGAACATATAGGGTTGAAATAAAAACTGTATTTAAAGTGGCTCAAGGCCAGTCCATGGTTTTAGGGCATGTAAAAAGGGGTCGCTGGTGGTAACAAATCCTTAAATAATTAGGTGTCGTACACACAGGAAGAGGCTAGCTGTGATGTGGCAACAAGATAAGTAAAAAATCCTTTTGGCGTCCTAACTGAACTAATGTCAAATTTGAGGTGACGTGACTAAGCCAGTGACTCCCCAAAGTTTTCCACAAATTTGGGTTCCTACCACCAGATTCGCCATGCTTTTAGGGATTGAATGATGCCAGATGGCATGTCATATCATTGACAGCATTTTCTTTTCAAACAGGGAGCGGTGATGACAAGAGGCAAATTCTTGGCGATAATATGTTGCTTTGCAGAACGAAATAAATAAATAAAAAACTGGGTGAATTGTCACTATTTTTATTTTCTGTTTGTTTAACGCTGAAACATTCAGGGGTGAGAAATACAAGGGTTCCTAATAAGTTTATTATACTTTATTTTCCCTGCACCAAACTGCAAACAGACAAGGTCAGCAACCAGGTGGGGGACACAGAGTATTTATCAGTTAAATACTCCCCCCTTTTTTTCGGCGCGAAGAAGAGACACGCCTTTTTTGCGTAAGGTGAAAATGACAGGTGAACGATGGCGTTAGCAAAACAACCGGAGCCAGGTAATTGACCTGTTCATGGAGACGGACTACATTTACTGGAGCAGTAGAGGAATGGGACACAGCTCAGAGAGACAAATTAAGGTCAAGTCAAAGTCTTATCTCAACACACATACATATTGCATACATTTTCTTAGGTTCGGTTTGACTTACACTTTACGAGGTCGCCAATATCGCCGTTAATCCGTTTAGAAAAAAATAATCGCTTTTTAAGAACTTCCATGAGGAACTTTCCAATTTAAGGTTTTCTTCGGTGTCAGTGTGCTGTGAAAATTGTCTTTACTTCTAGTAGTGCATTGCAAAGAGTGACAGCTAATAGATAATTCGGCGTATATTTTTTTATTGTGCCAAATACAGGCTTTAAAAAACGGGGCTCTATTTTTAGCTTACAGCTGCCGTGACAAATACTTCCTGTTTAGGGGTTAGGGGTCTATTAATTATGGGAAATGTAGTATAGATTCTGACTGCACCCTAAAACGAATGAAAGATAACAGTAATGTAATTAAATACTAAAAGAAATTGGAGGAAAGTGAAAATTAGAATTATTATTTTTCAAGATGTGTCCGATAATATGATAATATGTCTGTTTACTACTACTCTCCAGAGACAAAAGTTAATTCATGTTTATTTTTTTATATTGAAAGACAAACTTTGACATACTGATGAGAGGCTCATATGTTTTATCTGCTTGCCACTCTTTCACCGCAGTCCTGTCTTTAAGAATAAAGTCTTTTGATTGGCTTGTTGCAGAAGCTTGTGGAGGGACGCACAGGCACCAGATTACAGGCACTGTGGAAACAACGCTACATCCAGCTGGTGGTTACCGTAACCCAAAACCACCATGTTGGACATCGCCCAATCCATGCACTGTGGGAGGTGAACATGGAAAATAGCGAGCTACTGCTGCTACTGCTTTACCTTTTCCCCAATAACTGTCTGTTTTAATACTCTTAACAATCAGGATGGAGGGAATACATAAAAACCTCTGGCTGCAGAGATGAATCAGGCTGATGTGGGCTATTTTCCAAAATTACTCATCGACCTGATTTTATGGTACTTGACTCAAGCGATGCATTGTTACGGTGCCATCAGTGGAAGATATAACCGGGGCCTCATTGCAAGTGGAACAAAATGGCCCATTCACATTCTGTGGGTGATATGAGTGCAGCACTCTATAATCTGCTTCATCTGTTTTTCCATATCTCCAGCCACAGTTGTCTCTTTGGTCCACCGTGGAAGCACACACTGGCGTAATCAAGGATTCAAACCAGTGCGGTTTGCATTTTAGGGACTTCTTGCTTTGAGGTATGGTGACATTGTTTGTTGGCTGCAAATCTCTCTCAGAGCAACAAATCAGAGCCGCCCAGCCTCGGTAGCGCAGCATTTTATGATTTTACTGATATATCTGATTAGCCTTTTATCTGTTATCTCCAAGCATGACACACTATACTCATTAAATACATTTTTAAAAAAACTAATACAAATCAACTGAGAGCAGCACGAGTAAGAGTAGTGGAACGTCTATGAGCCAAGATTGTAAAAAGTGCAAGTTTTATTTCGGTAATTTGAGCCTTGATTTGCAGCAACGCAGTTATAGTCCCGACAGCCCTTCAAGATGTGAGTAAGCAGAAAAAGCACGTGATCCAGGGTGCGTAATTTGGAAGTTAGGTCACGATTTGAATTCTTGAAGGACTTACTTCGAGGCCAGGTCCAAGCCTTGGCGTCTCCCGTGACCCACATTTTTTTTTTCTACTCTATTTTCTGTCTTTTCTACTGTCTTTTACAGCTCGATGAATCAAGAGCGTACACTTAAACAGGACATGATGAAATAAATAAATACAACACAGAGCTCCTTGTTAATGAGCTCTCAGTTTACGAGTTCTAGATTTGTTTAGAGTAAACCAAGCACTTTGAATATCTCTAGTCGCTCATTAAGGAGTCTGCACCGTGAGACAGTTTGACTTGTGACTCAGATGTTAATTTATTAGACAAAGATGTGCACTTTAATTCATCTACGTCACATTTTCCTTCCAGTTACCCAGTAAAGTAAAGTAAAAGTCGTGGCTAACCATTTATGAGGAAAAAAAGCCAGAGCAGGTTTTCAGCTTGATTTGTGAAGACACCAGGAGCTGAACTTGTTACTGGTTTCATTCCATGTATAAGTCCAGTACTGTCAGAGTCTTCTTTAAGAGCCCCTAAGAGGTATGTGTCCGAACAGCTAAAAACGAGCTAAAAATAGACAAATACGGACATTCTGCACACAGCTGGCTTCAGTAAATAATGCCTATATGGATTTGTGTGAGACTGTTATCTTAAGAAGGTGACGGCTGGTTGGAAAGGGAGTCTCCCCTACGGCTGCTTTTATGACTGGAAACCCCGCAAATGCACACCCTCATTAAGATGTCAGAAGGAATATACCTGTTGCAATAAAAAGTTACCCAGCGGTCGTTTGCTTAGTCACTCGACTAAGAGCGATGGCCTTAAACTACAGCGTGAACTCTCTCAAACCCGAATCTGAAGTATGGACTTTCAGCGATGCGCTTGGAAGCCTTCTTCACGTTGTTTTTGCCACTAGTGCACCAAGAAATCTAGCAAGGAACCTAAAAAAAGAGAAGACTGCTAGTTGGTCGACATGGATTTTTGCCCTGGGAATATTTTCTTGTTGAACTGCTGTGGATTGAGGCCGACACATTGGCTTTAATTAAATTTTGCGCAGCTGGAGGACTGTGGGTGTAGTCTAGTACTGTTTCCGTTTAAGTCACATCAAGAGAGCTCTTCTAGGCCGATACAGAAAAGAAAGATTTGTTTTATTTTAAAATTTAAGGTCAAAGAAGACCTTGCTGAACCATTTTTATCTCTGGTTTGGTCTCCTCCAGTTACAAAAACGTTTTCTAAATTAAGTTTTCGAATACACTTTTTAGGTGTTAGTTTCTGGTTGCCACTTAAATTTTAGTAGAAGAATATGCGAGTAAGCAGTGGCCTACCCAGCTGTCGAGGATTTTTCTTTTTCTTTTGGCTCTTTTGTTTGTCTCCATCACCAAACCCCGACACAAAATATGACTCTTTAACATTCTAGCTCTTTGAATTTATTGCTGCTTCCAGTGTGAGCTCCAGTTACAGTCTCAGCCACTGCATGAAATGTTTCACAAGAACTAGGACGCTAAGATGAAGGAGACTAAACAACTCAGCTGTATACTTAATGAGAATCCATGACATGTGAAGCAATGCATTTAAGGAATGTTGAATGAGCTGCATTCATATGCGGCGATTTAGCACATTGTGTGATTTACTGTTTACCTCCTCTGACCATGCCACATTCCCAGGCCCCTATCCTTCTTAAAAGATTGATCATCATCCGCGCAAGACTGCTCTGTGAGAATGGGCTCATTCCAAACAATTGCCATTGTACGAATGTCAGGGTTAAATTGAATTCTCTAAATAAAAGTCTTTTTACACGGAGCATCAAAGATGACACTGAGATTTATGTTTGACCACAGCAAACAAGAGTAATGAGGAACATCCATGGCACATGAAGACAGCAACAGGCACCAGCGTGCTCTAAATCCAATATGGTTCATGAGTTCAAGTGTCTTCAGTGCACAAGCCATGTGTCAGCATCTGCCAAGTTCCCTGCTTTGTCTTTGTTTTGGCTCTCCCTTTCTCTTTCACTTACATTTTTCTTGTCTTGCTCTTCTCATCTGTTACAGTATCGCTTAAGTCATCTCTTCACATTATCTCTGTTATTTGTTGTTACAGTAATGAGCTTAAAAAAAACCCAAAGGTCAGTAGTGTTTATGTAAACTGGGCTCTCTGAGTATGATAACAAGACAAGACTTCGGAGTAGGTTTTCCCCGACCCATTGCTGTTTGTCAGCTTCCAGCATCCAGTCAGCCAGACCCTCTCCGCTATCAGTTTTTACTGCTGTCAGCCGGAGACAGGGCTCGGGGAGACTTTTCCTCATGAAATATGAGATGCTTGGGGCATGTTTAGATTATCACAGACCTCTCCACTTAACTCGCCATAACACTCTGTTCACCGAGGAAAAAGGAAAGGCATTCATCACACGGGCTTGACAAGAAACATGAAAATAGGATGGTCTCTCTTCATCTGTGTCACTCCCACTTGCAGGTTAGGCGCTGTGATATCCGATATCCAAGTCACTCTGCAGACCTACCTCTGTGCTGATGTCCACAATTTGCCTGGTTCTTACTTATGGGTTTGGGTGAGCTTGACTTTTTTTCCTAACGGCAACCGTGCTAGGTCCCAATTTTGTACAAGCACTGCTGCATTTACGCATGAAATACATCCCCATGATTTCAATTAAATTTTCAATTCAGTTTTATTCATATAGCATGAGTAAGAATACATATTGTCTCAAGACGCTTTACAAACTCTGGCCTTAACCCCCAGGCCGTCGTCTTCATGGTTGCTCTGGGGGTTTCACGCTGGAGTTTGCAAAGCGTCTTGAGGTAAGATGCATAAATGTGTCTGTGTTTGCGTACACGTTGGCTGAGAATTTCACTGAACAAAGGAAAATCACGACCTGGTGCTGGTGCTGAAAAAAGTTAAGGTCACCAAAACTCGTCAGCAAAAACCAGGACAAAAACTAATTGTGGACAGCAGTACAGAGGTAGGTCTGTGGAGTGACTTGATTTGCATTCTGAGTTTTCCTTTAGCCCCTGTGTGAGGCTGGCATTGCTCATTCTTAGAGAAATGAAGAACAGAACAATTTCATGATTGTGTCAGACCTTCAATTTGAATTTAGTTTAAGAGGAATTTTAGTAAGTGAATAGAAACCAAAGTGTCATCAAGCTCAAAAAAATGTCAATGAGATGGTTAGGGTTAAGGCTAAGGACTTGGGTGGACGGTCCTTCCCCAAGTTTGCTCAGTGTCGAATCTGTATCGATATCAGTATTGTGTCCATGCGTTGGACCTCTTTGATGTGGCATGTAGGTTTCCTGAAGAGCAGTTATGAAGCTCAGCAGTTGCTATTTTGGCAATGCTGGATTATGCCTAACTCCCGGCATATCCAAAAATGGGCTGAGGCATGCATGTGATGCCAAGGCAGACATCAAAGCGCCCATCCGTCACTCAGAGCAGCCACTACCTAAGTTATGCATAACTTAAAGCCTTGATTTAATTAAAAGACGTACCCTCCCTCCCACCTACTGAGACCATTTTGTATCAGGCTGAAACATGTTGGCTTCATTTTTCAGCCCCAGAGGTTTGGTAAGTACACCTTCAACATGTCACCATAGCATGGAGTCCCTGCTTTATATAGTGGCTTTTTTTCCTCATGTCTCAGCTTTGCACTGGCGAATGAGGACTATTTAGTGTAAAAGCAGGTGACCTTACAGCATTTTTAAAGTGAAAGTACCCCGTCCCACATTCTAACAACCTCCCACTAGGTGAAGCTGTCTGGGTACCACATGCACCTATAATAAACATGCCCAGACAAACATACATTCCACTCAGTGGTTATGCGGCCTGCAGTGTCTAGTACGCATCCACCCCCACCAAGCCACACAGCGCTTTCTAGCCGGATAATTCATAGCAACCAGGCGCTCTTGAGGTTTCATCTACTTATGATCTGAACGAGGACGTCTGAGTTCAGAGGAGCTGGTTTGCAACTTTGTTCTCACAGCTGGTTTTATGGGCATGCTGATGAAGGGAATCATCACTGCAGTCGTAAAACCTGGGATCCAGAGTTCCTTGTCACCCAGGTGAAGCAGCTTTGAGCACCCGCTGAGCTTCTGCGTGCTCCAGGGTTGCTGGCTGCTAGTCATCAGGAGGCATCCTGCTGAGCGTCATTAAAAAAAAATAAAAAAAATCTGACTGTACATTTCGTTCGAAGAAGTTCCCGGGACGCTGCAGCTGTAGTGTTTTAAACTTTAAAATTCAATCTGGTAGCACCAGTGCCATATGGGTTTCCAGCGCCAGTGCCAGATTCAGTGGTGGTGCTTCTATTTTGTGATGCAGTGTAGAAAGAAAAAAGTGTAAACTACTACTACTACTACTACTGAAAACATATATGATTACAACTCAAACTACAATTTTTAAAGAGATGTTTGGAAAGTTTCTAAGTATATTCTCCAACCACGCCTCTGCATAATGTACATTTATTAGAAATCACAATAAATTTACTGAAATACATATAGAAAAATGGGCAACTATGCACTTTGAGAGAGTTTCATTTATGACTGTTAATCTGCAGAGAGCTATGCCAGTCTGCTGTGTCTGGAACGAGGCAAGAACAGTCTGAAACTTAAAAGAACTCAGATTAAAAGCTCCTTCCAATAGAAAAACAAAGCCGCTGGGCATCGTTTTCAAGACATTTTTGTTTTTATAGCTGCTCTGGGCTGAGCCGTGCTTAGAGTAGAGACTTATTATAGAATAATTATACAATGTCATCTTGGTACACATTGGTAGTAAATGCATCAGTTGTAATCACATGCTTCCAACTACAAAGAGAGCCACTCCAAGACCAAGCCCTCCTGGAAATTGTAGGCCATACAAGAGTCTATAAGGAGCTGCTGGATGTCCGTCAGTACATCTTGTCGGCAGACTGAGCCAGGCTGTTTGAAAAGCAAAACTGTGGACTTTAGTTTCAGTTGTTCATGTTTCCTCTCTGCCAATGCAGGGCTACTCAAACCAAACATTCAGGGCTACAGTCCCAGGGAAGCAACATGAACAAGAGGTTCTGGCGTCCCCCGCCAAACAACTTGAAACAAAATTTGCCAGAAACCAATATGCATAACCGGGCTGCTTTCAAGAAAATGTTTTACTGCTGAGTAAGCACTGGACTGTCAAATAGGTTCACAGAGGAATACTGCAAACAGTGTAGACAGTCTATCATCACAGTTTTCATTGAAATGCCGACCTTTCTTCTTGTGAGTGAAGCATTTAAATTAAACCCAGTGACACTGTTGTATGATCACGTTTTAGCCGTTCCTCCACTTCAGTCCAGGATGGAAAGACTTTGAATAGTCAGTGGAATTTGAGCAGTCATTCGTATTCCCCAGTGGATAACTCTTGACAGCCAAACTTAGCCGATGAAATATTTCAGGATTGATAATTTGGATGTAATTGCAGTGAAATTTGAGCTCGTGTCTGGTTTAAAGGCACCGTATCCTAAAAGAATTTGTTGATCCTGACTTTTCCTGAGTTAGCGCCACCGTGAAATTGAAATTCCTCCAGTTAGTTCTGAGTGAATTGAATTTGACTGCTATTGGAAGCACTCCCATGAAATTTGCCCCCATTTCAGAACGAACTGTGTCCTCGATCAAAGACATTCACTGTTATTTATCCACTTCACTGGTTTATTACCACGGACTGGATACAGAAGTGGAAGAAAGCCTCTGTGGGGCTCCATCTTGACTGCACTGAACACCTAGCTAAGCCAAAAATGGCGATCGCCGTGTGAGCAGAGCTGAGGCTGATAGGTGACCCTAATGCAGGGGTGCTCATTACGTCTATCGCGATCGACCGGTAGATCGTGAAGGTAGTGAGGGTAGATCGCGTGACAATGAAAAATGTTTTTAGATGTTAGTCTAAACATTTATCTGTTCCAACTCCAAAACAAACAAAGACAAGCGTCTTTTATGTTTACTTTATATTTGCAACATGCCCTCAATTTAGCGGCGAGCCATGCCCAACTTCAACGGCAACTCAAGACTACCGTTTTTCAAGACACGATGCTCTTTTTCTAAAGGTGCAGTGTACCAATTTTTCTTGACAAAGCTGGATAGAGCTTTTAACACTGTAGCAACATGTAGATAGATAGATAGATAGATAGATAGATAGATAGATCCTCTTATACCATTGTAAAAGTAGCTCGCAAGCCAAAAAAGTGTGGGCACCCCTGCCCTAATGCACACCGCTACCAGACTCTCATTGAAACCCATCATTGCTTTAGTTATGCATAACTTTAACCCTGATTACAGTTTAAACGGGTGCAAGAACAATAAATGGAGAAATTAGCAATAGAGTCAACCCTCAAGTGGCCATTCAAGGAGCTGCAGTTCTATTGTGTTTCCAGGTTGGCTTTATTTTTCACTCTTGGGAATTTTGGCTTGTTTATGCCTGTAAACGTACTGAGCCAACTCTCGCACTAAATTATAACATTATAAACATTTTGGCTTCACTAAATCTATTTTCTGTAACGTTGAGATACTCATTGCCAGCTCACATTCCCAATCTGGAAGAAAAGTCAAAAGTAAATTTTAAAAACCACACATTTCCATCGTATCAGGAACTACCAAAACTTGTTATACAAAGCTGCAAGTAGATGTGAATGAATATGAAAATGCTCCGCAAATTTCCCTCCATAAATAATTTAAAAACGTCCGTAATAAATCAGATCCCTAATCCTGCACGCCCTGATGTCTAAAATAACTAATTGAAGCCATGCTTACACGTGCATGCATATGCCAGTGCTGTCACGCTAAATTGAGGCATTTTGTCATTAATCTGCATTTTATTATCCATAATTTGTATTCTTAATCCGTCTGCCCGGGCCAGGCGACTGCTGTTCAGTCACATCTGTGCAAAGCTGTGCAAAGTGCTCTCCACCTCGACAGTGTCCTTCTCAGTCCGTGCCTAAAACATCTCAGTGCTGACACATTTTCTGAGATGTGGTTTGGCTCTGCGTGACAATGGCTGCCTTTGCACACACACTCCGTCTTTCATTCTACTCATTCTGCTCGTATCGGGCGAGCTCGCTATGTGTCCCCTGCGCTTCCACTCTTTGTCCCATGACATAGTTTACCTTTAATTGTTATCAGACCTCAGAAGCCCTGCTGTCCTTAAAAAAAAAAAGAGAGAAAAAGAAAGAAAAGAAAGTCTAACAGCTCCTTGAGGAAATTCTGCAAGTCTGGAAAACATTTCATTTTGGCCACTGAGGCTTTCATATCATCCACTGGCCCATGCTGGTGCTATTGAGGCTCGATCTTCAAATTCTTTTGCTTTCTGGAAATGTCTAAAATAATAGCTCCACCCCAGCTTAATTTGCTCAAACTATGCTGTGTTTAATCTAATTTAGTCCTACTTATGTGTATCTTGCTCCCTTTCCTTTTTATAAACTTTTTTTTGTTCATCAAAGTCTGAGAAATATGGCAACCCCCCTTATTTGTTGCACCGTTGTATATCTTAGACTTGATGTGGTTAACAGTGCTTCTAGGATACTCTAGTAACCTGTATTCTGCGCTGCGTCCTGTAATTAGTTTGCTCTGAGATGCAGCGATGCTCCGCTTGATGCTGCTTAGACCTCTTCCAAAGCACAGGGGGCGGGCTCGCAGACAACTTTCCCGACTGGTGATTTGATGAACGGAGGATTTTCCAGTGTCAGTATCCTACTGTCGGTTCAGGTTCAGTGTTGCGGCGTTTGTCCTGCCTCCTCGCGGTGCGCAGCTCTCAGGGAACGGAGTGGTTTGCACTTTTTTCATGAAAGCCCTTTTACCATCAGTGTGAGTGCTGGGCTTGAGGGGGAGCACATCTGAAGGGCCCAGTCCGGCGGTGAAAGGCATCCTTATACCTTGACACATGGCGTTGTAGTATAAGCACATCATCTGTGGATTTGTGGAAGGGACCGAATTTTAAAGACAGCCGCCCGTTTCCTGTAGCCTACAGCTGCGGGCGCTCACCATGGAGATGCAAAGGTGGACCACCAGGTGGAAAACGAAAAGGTGGCTATTGGATTCAACGCTAACCGTCGCCGTCACGTTAATTGTAATCCTGCAGGCTGCCAGTGTCAGAGCAGGTAAGGGGCTGCACGTTGCTTCACACCTCAGCTACTGTGCCAGGTCCACTGCATCCCGGACAGCTTGAGAACGTCCTGGAGGCTGGCAGGCAGCCCATAGGTGGCAGTCGGTTCAGGCAGTAGCCACCAACTGGCTCTCAAGTTTTATTAAAATTAATGCCAGGCGCCGCCAATTAACTCACCTTAACTCAGTTTATGCGCATTTTCAGTAGACCTTATCCACATCATCCTAAAGATTTATGCTCTGTTAGAGGAAATCAAGAGAAAATATTTTTTTTTGCTTGGGTAATACAAAACTAAGGCAGTGTCTCGTGACTGCAATCGTTTCCAAATAAATAGATAAATGTTTAAATTGAATTTAGGCTTTGTAAATGACTGTCAAAGATGTTGCATTCAAACTTGCCTAAAACTTCATACTATCTGGTGTAATATGTCCACACTCATGTTGCATCGACAAAGTGACCTAAGGATCATTCTTGGCACAGGCAGATGGAGATGCTGCCGTCTCTTTCCTCTGAGGGTTATGTCTGCCTTCCAGGTGTGGCCAGCGAGGAAAGGGCTGACAGTATTGATTACTTCTAGACACAAATCCTCCGGTGGTCCGCGTAAAAAAAACAAAACAAAAATGTGCGTAAAGTATGATCGTTGAGCAATCATGACGCTCTTTAGTATCAACGATAGTAGCGTAATTTAGACTCAAGTGCATAGTTTTGGATCCGGAGTTTATCAGAATGCCTCGCGTGTATTTATGTTCCACTTCATCACTTGGAAGCACTACTGGAAAGCTTTTACGCATAGCTTTTACGCACGACATTTGGTAATCTAACCACCATCTCCCTGTCAGTGCATTCGGTTTTTTACAAATTATCAGTGTAACAGGAGCCAAATAGTTTAATCAAATTCATAAAAGTCATAACACTGGCTCAGAACCGTGTCTTATTTTGACTGATAAGCTGTGACTCGCCTTATTAATAACACAGCCTGACAGCTGTCAACATACTGTAGTTTACAGTAGCACTGTGTTACTTTAAATATATGGGTTTTGTGATGGATTCTTAAAGTTTATATAATAACTGGGCACAGGACGAGTGAAATTCATCTTCTGGCCTGAAGGATCACCATTTTTCCACATTATCTGGGCTTCCACTTAGTCCAAGAAGGGGCGTTGATGGAAAAATGGAAAAAAAGAAAAATCTGGAGTATTTTCTTTGCTTTAAAAACACATATGTGGGTCACATTAAATTCTTTCATATTTCCTTTGTGCAATCATAGAGAAATCTATGCTTTTTTTTTTTTCCTGTGTGGAACCATGCTTCTTTTTAATATTTGTGGTTTCAACATCTGTTATCCTACAGACCTTCAATACTTGACTTTTTGTACCAGACAGGAATAAAGCTATTTTAACAAAAGGCTTAATATGACTTCATGAAAACGTAGCCAGTCCTTTGTTTAAAGTAATGGATTCTGTCTGCATCATCATTACCATCCACTGGTTTCCAGTGTATGTGAGACATACAGAAATCATTCAGGGGGGAACAAATTTGCAGACATGCGAAATGAAAAGATCATGAAAGCAAATACCACACTGGCAAAGCTTGCCCATTGCCCATCTTTCTTCACTCTGACAGATATTTAAACCAGCCATAATTGCATGATGTGCTTGCAAACATTGCAGGCTTTCCAGCGTACTTTAATTGCCGACTATGCTGCCAGCTCTCAGTAGATGGCAGTGACACGAAAAAGACCGACAAGACATCCCAAGATGCTTCTGCGCGACCGCAGAGCCGCAGAGACATGAAGTCAGAATGTCACCGATTTGAAAGTTAATCGCGAGTCTAAACTTAAACATCAGACCGTATGGCTCTGATGAGCGAAGAGATGAGAAGAGCTGGAGCATTTTTTTTTTCCCTATACAACTGAAAGTGGTATTTTAATTGCGTTAGGGTCTGCTGGTAAAATTGCTTTAATGATTTTAACAGTAGTCTCTCTTGTTGCCGCATGCCTGACTGCCTAAGGGAAATCGCACTCCTTTGTCATGTTAGTAGCTTGTTAACATGGCAGATAGTATATCACACGTCCCAGACAGCAGCCAGGAAGACGACGTGTCATTAAAAATCAGAGAGACTGACAAATTACCCCTCAGACAAGACTGCGGAGAGACTGCTTTGGTACCTTTAGCACGAGAGAACCGTCTTCCCTCTCATGTGGTTTTACATCCTTCTCATTAGAATTTGGTTTATTTCTCTTTAGGTTCGGAAAGATGGGAGTCATTTTTTTTTACAGATGTGTTGAGAGCGCAGCATAAGTTGGCTCGGGCCGCCTACATGGCTGAAAAGTTTTGAAAAATCTATTCCCACTCATTTGGGGTCTTAATGGTTTTGGGATATTGCCCTGTTTTTCAGGGCTTCCGTGAAGCAGTGGTTGTGGAAGGAGAGGGGCTGAAGAGAGCTGGTGGGTGGGTGGGAGTGGGGATGGTGGAGGGGGAGGGGAGGGGGTTCCTGGCCAATTCAGCACATCTGGAATATATGAGGCCTTGAGGTATGCAGTAATGCAGAAAGGCATTCTGAAACTCACAAAGAGACCTTTAGTCCAAGCTTTCTTTCTTTCTTTTTTTTCAAGAATCAGTAGCTCTGTGCTTGGGACAATATTCAGAAGAGCCGCAGACTGTTTTCATCTTTATGAGACATT
Organism: Planiliza haematocheilus; assembly: GCA_005024645.1. Taxonomy (NCBI): domain Eukaryota; kingdom Metazoa; phylum Chordata; class Actinopteri; order Mugiliformes; family Mugilidae; genus Planiliza; species Planiliza haematocheilus. The sequence continues at coordinate 1,326,063 of SRSE01000255.1, forward strand.
TTGTGTGAGATTTAAAACCTGGCATTTCGCACTTCACATTTGTATCTTATTCTGTCTGTGCTCGAGTCGGTCTCCTACTCTGTTAAATTGCTCTTTTTACAGTGTCAGTCATGAAGCCTTTTTCTTTTCACTCCCTTTTCCCTCAGTTGATAAACATTAATATGGCACTGAATTTTATAGAAATGAAAAGAAATGGCATTCTGCTCTGCTGGATTTCCCTGTAGGCTAGTGCAGATTGCCTGATTGCTATACTGTCAACGTATCGGGCCTACGAACTGTGGCGTGACATTATCTGGATCAGCATCGGTGTAAAATGACTCCGGTCCTTCGTTTTGACTGGAAAAAGCCCATCTGCACAACTTCACAAGATCCAAAACCTGAGAGCCGACCCCCGAGCATGTGCTCAAATCAAACGGGTTTGATTCACCTCTCAAGCTGTTATTTTTCTGGTCACAGGAGAAGTAGCTACAGGGATGGGGCCTTCTCTCACTTCAGTCTCGTGTATGTTTTAGTTAGGGGGGTATGGGGAGCGGTGCCAGTGCCGTAATGGTTTCAGCATGTGGACCCATAGCTCCGCCCCCCCAGACCCCCTCCTGGTCACTAAAAGCGAAGGAACAGGAACTGCACAATCAGCACTTCCTGTCTTGCGGTGCCACATGACTCAGGAAATGGAAAATACATACAGCTGAGTTTTTTTTTTCCGATAAAATTCCATTTTAAACATTTATTACAGATTTTTGTGAAGTGGCTGAAGAATGATGGAGAAATTGTAGGCTAACACAATTGAGGCTATATATTTTTCCTCAACAGAAAGAACAGATGGTTTTTGCATTGGTGAGGATAAAGGGGTTATACCACTCTATTCCTTTACATAAAATGTCTGCAAATATAACTGTCACCACCGCCATACAGTGTGCTGTTTTAGTTAGTCTATGTGTCTGGACTCTACTTTCCTACAGGTTCATAGAGTTCAGTGAAGTACTATGAGGCCACTGAGGAGATTTTCTGAAATGCAGACTTTTGTTTGATGTCTTGAAATAATTTTCAGGGCATCTAAAAGTCTTTCTCCCAGTATCAAACACATGAATCTGGGCAAGGGGGATTTCACATTAATTCCGTTATCTGCCCCTATGGGATTTTTTAGCTAACTGGTCAGACGTTGTTTATCATTACATGGACTTTGAAGAGGACACATCCTGCCTCTTGACTCACTGAAAAGACTAACGACTAATGTGATGTCTGGACGCAATTGTTGTTCCTGCTGCGGTTTTCTCGAACAGCCAGACAAGTGGCTTTTAATACCGTGGTTGCACCGTGACTGAGTTTGGTTTGGAGCAGAGATTCGACTGGTATTCTCATTTTCTTCATTGTTTAACCTTTAATTGCCCATTCTTACTGGAAGAAATCGTGTTTCTGGTCACTTTATTCGGCAGGCTAAGGGTGCAGCACTTATGCACAGTCCTTAAACCTTTGTTTTGACTGTACTTTCTCCCGAGATCTCATTACAAGTGGTCTGTGTCATTAAAACAGAGGCAGGCTACGTTTGATGTGTCATTTTCTGAGAAATTTCCAGCGCATTATTTGCAATTACGCGCTTTCCGACAATCAATCATAATTTTATTCAGTTCTTATTTTCAAGAGCTTTTCAAAGACTTTCTGAAAAGCAATCAAACTAATCCTTTTTGTTTTCCACTAGGGGTTTTGTTGTTGCAGCATTACTTGGTCTGGCATGACTAGTAGCTAGCGGCTAAAGTTAACTGAGGTTAGCTTAGAACAGATACAGCAAGAGCTACATTTTTTTGAAATTTGGGTTGAAATTCTAAAAAGGGGGTCCATAAATACTAAAGCTTGTTACATGCTCCGCGAGAAGTGAGAAATTTGTTCTTGCTCCAGCGCCGAACCGCGGAAATCGTCATGCGGCGCTCCCACTGCAGCATACGTCACACGCGCTAAGCTAATATCGTATTAGCCGTGGTGCAGCTTCGATCCCAGCCTGTACCTTTTGCTGTGTGTCGTCCCCTCTCACCACCCCCATCAAAAATAAGCCATAAAAATCCAAAAATAACAAACTTAAAAGCTAAAGTAAACATCCCGGATGCTACTGTGTTCATGGAATCCAGTAGCAGTGTTGCAATATTGTGTGCCTCTGTGTACAGTCAAACATGTTGAATTGCTCAGGGTGAAACACAAGTAATGAGAGGTGCTCTGTCGCTGTCGCAGACTATAAGCCAGTTCCTCAAATCTATGTTTTTTTTCTCTCACCATATTTTACTATTTGATTCCCAATGCCACTTTTAATGATCTTGAATTACTGACCTTTGCTCACCGTGTGTGTTTAAGTACATACAGCCTCGGGGCCTGCATCCTTTAAATCACAGATGACGTGGCGCCGTACGTCAACACTCCTGTTTACACGCCCTTAAAACATACCCTTCCTAAATCCCCTAAAGAAATGCACAAAAAGTTGGACGACTGCAGCAAAAGAGGAGAATCGAGAAGCCGTGTTTATGACTGAGCCCCGAGTTCCAGGTTCATTGACAGAAAAGGGCTTAATAGTGTTAAGAAGCTTGTAAATCTGCCTCCCCTCTGTGTTCTCCTTATTCCAAAGACCTGGAGATCAGCAGCAATGAGTTTTTATCACCCCAAAGATGCTGCGGCTTTTTTGGCCGTGGGGGTAATAATAGCGGAGGTGAGGATGGGGGAGGGCAATTATGTCTGCTGAGTGGTTCCTAACATTTTTATTGCTCCTCTGCCAAGGCGGCTCATAAAACGAACAAATGGTGAAACTGACAGATTTGGCTAGCGGTCCCCGAAACAGGCGACGGGTGTAATGGGTGTAAATGTTGGTTTATCGTCAAAACGCCAGATCTGATTAGCTTTTCTTAACCACTAACCGATCACTTACAGTATACTATTAAATACAGCACACTGTATATTCTAATAACACAGTCAAATAAATCCATCATGTAACTTACGTATTAGGAAATATGTATTGGTTGCTCTATTTGGTTTAATCTTCTGTAACCGCTTGTCCTGTGAAGAGTCGCGGGGCGGCTGGAGCCTATCCCAGCTGTCATTGGGCGAGAGGTGGGGTCCACCCTGGACAGGTCGCCAGTCTATTGCAGGGCTAACACAGAGAGACAGACAACCATTCACACCTATGGCTAACTTAGAATCACCAATTAACCTAATGATCATGTCTTTGGATGGTGGGAGGAAGCCGGAGTACCCGGAGAGAACCCACACACAAACAGGGAGAACCCATTTAGTTTAATAAATATTAAATTTAATTGGCTTTTAACAGAACATGCAGCTGTTTTTCCAGCAGACGTAAAGGTTATTTAGAGTTTTAAGAGTTGACTTTGAAAGAATATCTCACCTTCAAGCTCATTTTTGACCAGACTTCACTACTGAGTGCAGCGTTAAATTCTGTCAGAGACAATCTAAACAACATTTCTCAATGAAAACAGCCATAAAAGGCAATTTTGGCACCATGGGAAAAAATTTCAGCACACTAAGCAAACAAATTGTCTGTGAGAAATGCTGACCAAGCACTTGGATAACTTTGGATAAACACATTCTCCAAATAGTTCACTTGGTAAATTAACCAATTAATTTTTCTCCCTCCGCAGCTGAACCCGTGGATGTACTCAAGGTGCTAGACTTCCAGAGCTCTCCGGAAGGAGTTCGGAAAACCCCAGGCTTCTGCACAGTCCGGAGAGGATCCAAACCCGACATCGCTTACCGAGTGGGAAAAAATGTTCAGCTCAGCGCTCCAACCAAACAGCTCTTCCCAGGTAAAGTAACACGTCGCATCCTGTCACGGATGAGCAGCATTCCCAGTTAGGCTGAATCAGAATTATTTTAGATGCAGACAAAAACTTTGTGTTTGATGCCAAAGAACACCAAATGTATGAGGAGAGAAGACAGTTGTTTGGAAGTGAAGAATATACGCATTTATCTGGCATCTGAATTGACTTTAGTCAACTTTTGTGAAAATGAATTAACTCTGATAGACATTGTCGCCATATTTGCGCACAAAACCATACAAGAAAACTTATGAGCTTATATGCTCAAAAACTTACTTAATCTCATTGTAAAACAAACTATCTGCCTTTAGACATGTCTAAGAGTTTACAGCTATACTAACAGCTCTGCAAGGCTGCACGCAGGTATGATATTTACCCTGTTCCCCAGTTTAATTTAGCCATAACTAATGTTAGAATTAAAAGCTGTTTTGAATAAAAGCCAAACTAGAGGAGAGCACGATGGGAAAGTCACTAATTTTGCAGGTTTTTTGGACATGAAGATAAATTAATACATTGTTGACATATAACGATGAATTCAATGGGATTCATGAATCTCAATTATAAAAGGAATTCATCTAATTGTGGCAAATACGTTTCAGTCTAGACATAGAAGTGTCTAGAAGCGGTAGAGTGGCCCACATCCCTGAAGCCACGCTGCTGCTTGCATGGCTACTCAACCAAATCATTGTTTGGATAGAATTATTGAGTCATACCGTCTTGAACCACTTAATGTCAGAATAAATGCATGTTGAATCTATTTCTGTTTAAAAAAATAAACGATAACAAGAGCTAATCATTTTAATGAAACCCTTTGCTTCTGGATGCTTTCGGCATATTTTTCAGACGGTCCATATGAATTACAGTGGATGCTCCAGTTAGCCCATACGGGTTGAGAGTCACTCGGCACGTGTCAGTCTGACTTGTCATTTTCCACATGGGCTCAAGCGAGAACAACGCCAGACATTTGTTATTTGATATTTTGGCGAAACTCACTGTTAAAGACCATTTGTTAAAGAAAGTCAATGGGACGAAAATGTCTATTGATGTTTTGTAGACTGAACTTTTCCAACAAAAGGGGCTTCCCTCATCTTTGATTGGTGGCAGACCAAGGAGAAAACATCATGCTATATGTGCATTGTCTGACTTATTATGTGTTGCGTGGGTGTTTGTGTAGAAATAACTTATTTATTTTCTTAGGAATGAGAGGAAGACATATCCAATAGTTTCAGTATTCACTAATGAACTGCAGATGAGTGGACCTCTGACCTATGAGCCATGGACAGATGTAAAGTTGCCTCAAATATTGGAAATAATGTTACTTTAAGCATAAATACAAAATAATATATAAGAATAAACGTCACATCCCTGCGAGGCCTGCTGTTTCTTTAAATCTGGGTGTAGAAATGGTGACCGTTTGCTTACGTAATCAAAACTGCCTTGGCCACAAAGTGTAGAGAACTTTATTATGGCCTGAGTACTGTTAAATAAATTGTCCCAGCCTGTGCAGTGTGTTGGCGTTTTTTAATTTGGCTGGATTTCAAGAAATGAGAAGAAAAGTGTGGAAATAGTTTAAGAAAGAGAGTCTCTGTCAAGTTTGGCTCAAATCGCCAGCACACCTTACTCGTCCACTGACGGAAATTCGCAGACTATAATTAAGCCTGCGAGGTGAGGCGTTTTGAGGTGTCGTGAAGAAACGTGTCAGAGTTTCCTCAGAACAATTTGACTTTTATTTGATTGGGATTAGTTATTATTTCATTGAACCGAGCCGTGTCACGGCTTTAAAAATGTGACCTTTGTTTGAGCTGTTGTATTTACAGGCCTTGTAAAATTAATGTGGCTGCATCGCTCCTATTGAGTCCTTTCAGAACATGCCAGGGACTTTTCTCAGCTTCCTTAATAAACGCTGCTCCAGGTCCAGTTGTCTAGACTTTAGTTTTAAAGTTAGGGAGCAAGAGAAAGTTAGAGAGCTAATAAACTTACCATTACCCTCTTTAGTCATTACAGTACAATTGCCCCCGCAATTACACAAGTAGAATATAGAAGTAAATACAGGGTGCAAGGTAGAAAGGAGTCTGCTTTGCAACATAACACTTTTCTTGCAGATTTTGCTCAAACTGTTCCCTGAGAAATATGCATCCCTACCTTTCTGAAAGACATGAAGAAGATTGATAACACAGCCAGTTGCATAAACAGCTAGCCTGGTTCTGTCCAGAGGTTAAAACAACCAAAGAGTCCCCAAGCACCTGGGCTATATCTCATTTGTTAAATGTGTGCAGTGTGTAAGCAATCTTACTTGCGGTTTCCGCCAAACGTGAAACTATTCCTTAAAAACTTAAAGACGGAAGGTAGATCAGGGATGGAGAAAAATGCTACTGACCCGACATCCCCCTCAAATGTTGGATGTCATTAAAATTAATTAGAATACTGTGGTTATGCTGGATAGTTCCCATGTGTATAATGAGATTAATCTGAAGCAGAGTTGTGCTGTAAAACACTGGTTTTTCAGCTAAATATCCAACGCATACCATTCTTCTTCTTGTTCCACCTCCAGGGGGCATTTTCCCGGAAGATTTCTCTATCCTGTTTACCATCAAGCCCAAGGCTGGTCTCCAGTCCTTCCTGCTGTCCATATACAACCAGCAAGGTATCCAGCAGTTAGGCGTGGAAGTGGGCCGTGCCCCCGTCTTCCTGTATGAGGACCAGCACGGCAAGCCCGCCCCAGAGGAGTACCCCTTGTTTCGTTCCATCAACCTTGCCGACGGCAAGTAAGTGACTTGACTGCTCCTCAAGAAGGCTTTAACACACACTGGAAGAGGGTCATGTTTGCTTTTCTGTGTCCAACTGTATAACCAAATTAACTCCAGGATTTTCAGTGCTCAAAATTGAAGCTTGAATTTATGGTGAAGCTTTGCTCAGAAACAAAGCGGCACGTTCTGAGGCTCATCTTGACAATTATATCAAAGATTTATAGGTCATATTTTACTCCAAACAAACCCAATCTGTTTAAAGTATTTTCTCATGCACTCAGAACACGCTTTACTCCTCCAGGCAGGAAAGCTGACTCAGAGCTCCACACAGTTATTATCATCATATGTTTGTTCAGTTATTAATACCACATGGAACAAGTCAGACAGTGACGGCAAATAAACTGCTGGCAGCAATTTAATGACAGCCTTTGCTTTTGCGGATTATTTACAGCAGTGGTATAGTGATGTGCAGTAAAGGGCAGGGTCTTCATAATTTGCATAGCTGTCCAATGAATCTGATACACATCACTGTTAAAAGTTGTCATCAATCATTTACATAAACGCTAACAGAAATGCCTTCAAACGATTCAACAGTAGTTTTTTTTTTTCGTCTGCAATAAATTATATAAATAAAAATGTTAACATACATGTAAATGCACAGCCGATGTTTTCAATTTCCATTTTGTAAAAATGAGTAGCTTTTAGCTTAACTACAGTTTGTATCACAAAATGTAAGCACATTTTCCATGCATACTCAAAGGTCATTAAAGGTAATTGCTGTTGGACAATACACTTTTGAATGAGTTATGGCACATTGACAGTGTTGTAGAAAAGCCCTTTAATCCAAACCTTTATGCGCACAGCCAGTCAGTGTTGACCAACTGAATTTGATTAACTGTACAGCAACAATCTGGTATTATACAGATCCAAGAGTCTCGGAAACTTAGCTAACATCATTAGGACTGTAGCTAAAGCAGCCCTGCTTAATGCAGCTCCACAAAAGCTGACACAAAAGCTAATTAGCGTAGCTGAAAATGTGTATGCAGACGGGTTTCCGTTAAAGTGGAGGAGAGCAGCTACCGTGTAGTGTATTAGTTTTGTGCTACTGACTGCCAGACAACATTACATATTACATTACTAGCCTTAAACAGGCTAGCTGTTTTCTCCTACTTTCAGTTAGTCTAGCTTTAGGCTACGCTAAGCTGTAGCTTTACAAGAATAGGAGTAGTATCGAGTTTTCCCCTTCACCAAAATGTAAAGCTAATTTACAAAGCTAATTCCTTTAACCATAGGAAGAGTTTTCTTAAATGGGAAACGGATTCTGACCTCCTTCTTTGCTGCACAGATGGCACCGCGTTGCTATCAGCGTGGAGAAGAAGAGTGTTACCATCATCGTGGACTGTAAGAAGAAGGTGACCAGGCCGCTCACCAGAAGCGATGGGGCCATCATCAGCACAGAGGGCATTACCCTCTTTGGCACCCGGATTTTGGATGATGAGGTCTTTGAGGTAAGGCAGCTATTTTGAATTCCTTTTCAAGTAAAACAATTGAGCTGTTTTGCAATAGTTACACTGCAAATTGGGCTGGTTTGACATTCTGGTAAATATGATCATTCCTGTTTTTTTTTGTTTTGCCAAGAGGAAGATGAAAATGTTGCCTTATCTGGTGTGAGAGAGGGCATTTAAGACAGAACCAGATGCAGGAAGCTTTTAGCTGAGGTTAGCTGAACATCTGGAGTCGTGGTGCTGCCGCCAACGATGTACACAGCATGTAACTCCACATAGAGCTCCAATTTGCCTTTTATACCATTCCGCCTGCTTGGATTAAACAAACAAGCCGCAGCATGTTAAATATGGAGCTTTAGAGGTTTAGATGCTAAGCTAGCAGTTTCCTGCTGCCAGTGTTTATGCTAAGCTAGGCTAATCTCGCAATCGCAACATAAGAGTGGTGACTTCCTATTATGTTTTCAGGAAAGTGCGAATTCACCTCTGACGCTGAAATCTGTGTTAAAGAAAACCATCTTCGACATACTGTGCTGCCGTCGCTGTCACTGAAATTACTGTAGCAAGCTTACCTAGATGACAGCAATTTTTCCACTCCGCTAAAGCTTGGATATAATCGAAAGCACATTGCATATTCTACTCTCAATGAATCTCATTCACCATTGTGAAAAGGGATCATTTTAGTTTCTAATACTTTAAGTGCAAATTCCACCCATTTTATTTGTCTTTCATTAACTTGTGCATATAGTAAAGGCTGAATTTTATTGGGCAGAACAACAATATTGCCTTTGTGTGCTTGGCAGGAGCCATAGGTAATGTTTGTCTGAAAGGCTATGTGCACTCCATTTATTTCAAAGTGTCCTTTTTTTTTTTTCTTTCTTCACACTGATTGGTTTGGTTTCACTATTTTAAAGACAAAGAAGAAGAAGTCTTTTAGGCTTCAGTTGGCTATATAAGACATGATGTTATTTGGCATGCATGCATTTTGCCATGATGTGACCATGAGATGACCATGAGATGATGTAGTAGTATCCCCTCAATAACTGTGACTATCACAGAATCAGAATTCACAGGCTATTGACAGGGTTGTATAGATGAGAGGTCATGGCTGAGCTGAACCCGGTTGGCTCAGGTAGCTTCGCTCTCAGTGGAAACTCTGAGCTGAACGCTTGCATAGAAGACAATAGCCTCTCTTTGATGTCTGCATGTGGAATGCCTGCTAAGTAGAACAGTCTGCAAAATGTTTGCCTCCAGGTCAGGGATGAATTTCCACAGTGAAACCACTTGAAAACTGGATGCTGCTGCTCTTTAGTGTAACTTTCTGACAAGCAGATGCCATTGCTGGAGATTACACACACAAACAATTAGAGGTTGTGATCAAATGAGCCAGTATGATTTACAGCTTTATTTTTTTCTATATGACACTTAGTATAATAAAGGAAATTGTTTTTTTTTATAACATTAAGAATGTAAAAGTGAATGCCACGGTAATTAGAGTGGGGATTGTAATTAAGGTAATTAAGAGCGGAGGGGATAAAAGCGCACAGAGTTGCATTTTAACCACACTTTTTGCTATTTTTGATCCTGATTTAAGAGCAGCCATTTGGCTTTTGTGAGCGCTCTTTGTTTGAGCATGCATTACGCTAAATGGTGTTGAATTACGGCCTAATTTGTTCTCTCTTTTTAAAACCTTGAGAAGAGAAAATGATTCCTTTTGTTCCGAGACTTGTGGCGTTTCCCGCACTGCAAGGTGGTTTTAATCAGTGTATCGCACAATAGCAATGCTGTGGTGGCCCTTCTGGAACTGTGGCCATATCTTAAGATGTAATTATTTCCACTTCAAGTTAAATAACCTTAGATTTGTTGATTGCAAAATGGCTTCTTGTGGGCGAGCTGCACTTTTAATGGTGAATACACTTACTGGCCATGGGGGTGTTGGTTAATTACTGTGTATTCCTCTAGATAAAAACGGCTTTGCTAAGTAGATGTAAACCATGTGGTTTGGTTTAGGAGTTTCTTATGGGATTGTGCTTTGGCGTCCATTCTAAATATACAGCTGTTAGAGGTATACAACAGTCAGTATACCTCAGAGGCTATGGAAACTTTCAGAACACTGCTGGCTGCATTATCTCAATAAATGCATTGTGAAAGATTCAGGAAATCTCTGCAGCCAGGGCCTTATAGCTGTTCTCCCAGCCTTGTTCATATAAAAATGAATTAATTGATACATGTGTGGAGACGTTTAAATTGATTTCACTTTGTAGGAATAATACCCGTCATCTTTGTGCAGTTGGAGCACAAGACGTATCGACAGCTGCTTGCCACATTTAAAGAGTAGCTCGACATTTTTCTGAAATATGCTTTCAGTCCGAGAACTTTGACACCGTTCATGTCTGTGCATTAACTACGAAGCTGGGAGGCTATGGGACTGGTTGTGAATGAATGTTTCTGTTTGCCTGCCTCAACCTTTGTGTGCAAATGAATAACTAGGAAATAGTAACCGAATTTCATCAACCCCCCCTCTTCCATTCCTGTTTGTTTAGTTGATCTCGAGTGTTGGTAGATATATTTGCTCGCGCTTGTAGAAATATTTGAAGAAAGATCGGTCTGATGTTCACCGAATTTATGTTATTTTAGGTTTTCCGACTTAAACTCTCCACGAGGCTTTACCGCTCTGTAATTGAGGTATGGATCTTCTCAATAACCAACGTGTCCCGAAGTGATAAACATCCCCGACCTTTTGACTGCTATTACCGATTCCAGACATAACATGGCAGTCGCAAGCGTTTCAGATTCTCAACCTCACCTTAACTATGTAAAACCGTGGAAAACATTAGACTTTCACTTTCTAGTGTGTTTGATTTAGCGGCCTTTGGATGCAGATTGTAACCAGTTGCAATTCCTAACCCTTCCCTATGAAGTCTATTGAAGAACCTACAATGAGCCAGTGTTTTGTTTGTCTGCTTCGGGCTTCTTGTACAGATATGGCAATGCAACACCTCTGACTTTGCAGAAAAGGACCTGCTGCCATGTGTAAATACAAATGGCAGCAGTGCGTTCAGGTGAAAAAAACAAAGCCATCCTGATTGGAAGCCAGCAATATGAAGTGACAATCAACGATGAGCTAGCTACAAATGTCTTCCTTAATGAATACGTACATCTGGAGCTTCTCCTATTTACCACCTAATAGATTCTTTGGGTTTGTTACTCTACTCTAGTTATAAGAAACAATTCTTGGACTGTTATGCCAGTCCAAGATTGTTAACAAGCATGCCAAGTCAGAGCTTCAGTTCAGTTTACTGAGGATGCTTTGAGTTGCGAGCACATGGTTACCTTACGGCGGTAGATTGCACAAGCAGGTGTCAAAGCTGGAAGCACCAAATGAAGGCTAGGGGAAAATATGATCAGTGTGTGCTAAGCCTTGGCTAGGATTGCACAGCTGTTTAAAAGATATGCTCGCTGACTGTGACTATGCCCCCCCCCCCCCCCCCCCCTTTAAAATTTTGGAAGAGAAATCATCTCATTTCCCCCCTTCTTGTCTTTTATGCAATACCATTTTTCGGACTTTGAAGGATCTGGTGGGACTCTTTGTGCCGAAATTCAACCCACGCTTCGTTGTGTTTGTGCGTGCGTAAAAGTTGTGTGTTTGTGTCTGCGAGGAGGGGAACCGGAGACAGAGGTGAAGATGGTTTGTTTATTTGTCCGTCATTACCGCATGGCAGATCGTTCCAAAGCGCTGTCCCTCGAGCAGGACAGTCTTTGGCAGGGGACTCTAACAAGAGTCTGATGGGCTCGTTGTTTACGGTTGAGTTGGCAAGAAGAGGAGCACCATGACTGTTTCTCATCTGCCTCAGTCACTTTTCACCCTCCAGTACCCGTGACAAAATATTTTGGTTGGGGTTGCGTAATAAGTTTATTCATATTTAGTGTTAGTGTTGCTGAGAATTACGGCATATGACATCTATTCAACATATATTTTTTTGCCACCAAGCAGCACTAGAGTTAGCTTAATTTAACAGCCAGGTGTCAACTTTCAGCTGTCAAACCTTTTATCGGACCTTCTTGTCCCTTGTACCTTGACTCTCACTAAGCGGTCTCGGGACAGCCAAGAAGTAATGGGTTCCAAGATTATTCTCGAAAACTTTCGCTAACGGAAAAGAACAGCGTGAGGAAAAACAGAGGGAAGTGAAGAAAGGGGCGTGCAGACATGCAAGCAGATGGCTCGAGCCGTTCAACAGTTTTGTGAGCTACTGGCAGACGAAATGTTTTAATATTCGAAGGGTGCAAGACATTTGTATGCCCCCGGTGCTTGAAGAGAAACCGTATCCCTGCGCTGACCACAACGGCTGCATTTGATAAAACACTGGCAGAAATCTGGACCGTGTTATGCATTTTTTTTCTTGGTTAATTGTTGTCCTTGTACGGTTTTGAAATTCCATCTGCCTATTTGTTCTTTCAAGATGTGCTCCGGAGTTTGCGAAAGCAGAGTTGTTAGATGATCTGTCAAGATAACCCAGAGGTGTGTGCTAGAGGTAGATTGTGGCTACTAAAGATAATCTGTTTTGCGCTGCAGAATGTGCAAGGGTAACGCCTACGAACCTGCGGCGTTTTCCTAGGGGTTCGGTGTCACGCGCAGGTCACAGTGACACAGCTGAAGGTTTTATTTGAACTTCTTCTACTTTGTACTTATTCCAATGAAAGGTTTTTACGGCAAGGATTACCCCGAGTAAACCAAACATTGTCTCTGGAACGGTAAGGTGTCATTATACACCGGACGGACAAAGAATTCGTGATTGCAACTGCCTTTTTTCTCCATTCTTGGCATGTCTTCGTCTGTGTTTTACTGGGTCAAACTGCAGATGCTTTGAGCATATTTATAAAAGTGTCTTCCAGGTGTATTAATCTCTCCCAGCTGTTTTCGCAGAGGCAAAGCGTGCTGCTACACCTGGCCACAGGCAGTAACCTTCAACCTCGTAATTACGTACTTACATGCTGTTTTTAAGGCATTAGTGGAAACTCTGGATCGTTTGCGTTTCATTTCTCGTTATTGATTGAGCCCAAGGTGTTGTCCGCTTTAGCTACGAGACATTTACATAATTATACCAAATGTAAAACTGCCGCTGCATATTGTAAGTTTCCCGAGCAGCACTTCCCCCTACTTGTCCAATATACTTAAAGTTAAAGAACCGTGGTTAAAACAGGAGTATGAATGGTTTCATGTAGGCCAGATTATGTTTTTTGGGCTATCCCATTTCCTTTTTTGTCTGTGAAGGTTCTCAGTCATCCAGGTCATGATATATCCAAAAAAGGTTCAAAAAAAGGCAACTGGACTTGTAGAGTTTTTTGAGAAGACGTTTCATCACTCATCTGAGTAGCTTCTTCAGTTCTAGTTGACTGGTGGGATGTCCATTAACAGTTGGGTACTTACCTGTAGCTGAGACTTCCCACCAGTCCCCTAAAAATGAAGACGCTACTGTGATGAGCAGTGAAACGTCTTCTCAAAAAACTCTCAAAAAGAGGCAGCTGCAATGTAAAGTATGTGAAGAACATAATGTTGTTTTAAACTTTATACGTTTCTACCTGTTCTAGCAGATGCCCCGAATAAAATTTGAAGACCCTGCAAATGAAAATAACATGGCCTCTTTAATTCTTCCCAGCTGGCCAAGAGGCAGTCTGAGAAAGATTCACGACAAAAGAGTCTAGAAGAAAAGCAACAATCAAAGTTATTCCCTCCAGAAATTGACACTCTTATGTTGATTGAGTTTGTAAATCAAGTATGGTCCTGATTTTGTGGAATCAAAATCAAGCTGCAGCTTTGTTTATACCTCTAAATTAGTTCAACAAAAGCAGGACAGGAAAACCCGTGCACCTCCTGTCATTTCCAATCCGGCGCCAGCAGCAGCTATCTGCGTTCAATCAGAGTCATCCGTCAGTTTTTGGGGTCAGTCGTGTGCTTGATGCTCGGGGATGAAGTAATGCGCGTGCATAATCAGATGTCAAGTGATCATCTCTCTGATGAGTTGATAGTTGAGCTATTCCTTATTATTAATTCAACAACAGAGGTAGATTTTTGACTTTTTCTTACCGCACACTATTAGGTATGCGTCCATCTGTCAGTTATTTTCCTGAACTGATTTCTGCTCCTTGTGGGTCAGGGTTTTTTTTTTTCGTGCAGGGAGGGATACTCCTCGAAGCAGATGTTACGGACACGCGGCCCAAAATTCATCTGTCACTTGCTGTTTTTAGACATCTCATCTCGAAATCGTGCTTCAGTTATAAAACAGTGGTGTGTTTATTCTCTAAAAAACAAATTTATTCGCCGGTGGGTGAAGCATAAACGCACCCACTCTCCTTTCCTTTGATCGGTCTCATCATCCGTTCGTCTCTTAATGAGCTCCTCTCTGGCGTATGGTTGCTGTTAGAGTGCGAGATCGGGGCTGACATGTGTCGAGGCGTGTAGTATTTACGCACCCATCCACGCTGTACACAGACCCATTAATAGGTCGATTGTGATGCGGCCAGGACGGATGATTTATCCCGCCGCTTGGCTGCCAGATCTGAGCACATCCAGGGCATCGCTGGATGCGTTACTGGAATTCTGAGGAGGATTCTCAACAGATGCCACGGAGATGTGCGGCGGTCCCCAGACAGTAACATCAACAAGAGCGCGGAGTTGCAGACAAGGATGACACAGGAAAAAAGTGGAGAAGGGAGTGGGCAGGGGATGAGGAGCCAATCGGGGAGTGTGGGAGCGTTTGATTCCCTTGCTGGCTTTGTAAATGGGCTAAGTGTGTGTGGTCTCCCGACAGTGTTTTCTTGTTATAAGAATCCATTGTTGCTTTACACAGTACCCTTTATTTTTTCCTAGTGAATACACATACAAACTAAGCTAAATGGGAATGAATGAAAAATGACTGTCCACGCACACAGGAAGGCTCAGAGAGGAGGAAGCAGACGGAGGGCTTGCCAAATGCAGTGTGTCTGTGTTTTTAACTGTCATCTCCGTTTCTGGCCAAGACTGTGGATCCCTTTGTTTTAAAGAGAGCAGTTTTCAATTTGAGAACTTCTCTTTGTCATTCTAGTTTTTGTTCTTTGTAATAAGAGCTTATGAGAGTCGGGGCTCGTCGATGAGTAACAGGACCCCAACACGGGATATAGTATGAAATGTATTTCATAGAAAATCCATCAAAGTGGAAGGTGGTTCTGTCAGCGAAGATAAGTAGAGTTGCTAACCAGAGTAGGTGGATGGAATGTTTCTCAACACCCGCCCATTCATCAGTGCGTCAAACGTATTTACACTTTCTGCTTGTTGTTTGGGTTGTTCAATAGCCTGTTGAAAGTTGCTAGTCACGTATGATGGGAGCGCAGGGTGGTGAGTGTCTAATGTGTTCCAGAGATCTCAGCTTGCGCAGATGTTGCCTCCTGTAATTTAATGCAATCTGCATGTATGTGCTTCCTCTTAAGGGGCCACCATGATCGTGGCCTGTCTTCACCTTCCTGCAGCACCCAGGCGATTATTTATTTATTATTATTTTTTTTTGTCCTCTTTGTTCTGAGTCCAGGTGGATTTGGAAAAAAAGGGTCGGCTGAGGTGTCCGTATGGTCGATGGGTATAGATAACATTCCCCAGATCAGTGGCATAGCAGTTCCTGCTTTAGAAATTCCTTAGGAGGCTATCATGGAAAAAGAGCCTTTGGCTGATGGAAGGGTTGGGAGTGGGGATCTAATTTCCTTTTCCAAAAAGCTCATGAAAAACAGACGGCCTCAGATAAGTACAGACTTTGGTTATTTATCTGCTGTGTAAGGGGACTTGCCGTCCTTAATGGCTGAGTGAGGGGGACTGCACAAGAGTTCTTTTTAAAAGCTTACAGACTCCCCCAAAGCCTTGATTCATTCCATAAAGTTTTATGTAATTAATAGTCAGGAGACTACTGCCTCTGGTACTGTAAGCGCCCGCATTGTTGTTTTATTGTCACGTTTTATTATCACCACGCCGTTGCGAACCTGAGCCAGCCTAGCAAGAAGGAATAGCTGCATACTTCGTGAACGTTAACATTTGGTTTCTATTTGTAATCATGGAAGGAAAGAAGAAGAAGAAAAAAAAAAGGAAACGGACAATGTGACTGATTCCTGGCGAAATACTCTCTGACTGCAAGATAGATGAAGTTATTTTGAAGTGAAGTCTTTTCTATCATGCTCTGCTTTAGTTGACTGACAGTTGAACTGCAAGAACCGAAAATGTCCTGCCCTTGATCGGGCAGCCAAAGGTACACACCTGCTAAGAAAACGCGAGAAGAAAAGTTAACTGCGATCCCCGTGGAACGATTCCAATCATATCCAATATCACTCCGATTAAAATTCAGCTCTGTGTAACAGTGGTTGGGAGCTGGAGCTCTGGCTGCGTAGCGGCCGTTAAAGGCTGTTTAAATTGTTCAGCTCTGGATTGATCCTGGACGGATCTGGTGTTTTGTTCTCGGCTGCAGTTGGGACACGCTCTGTTCTGTTCATCTTGTTCTCGTGCATCCGACTGGTTTCTCCGCAACAGCAGCAGCGGCTCAGGCTCTTGGGTATTGGAGGCGTTTTCCAAAACCAAACTGGAAAAATCTAATTTCTCAGATGCTAAGATGACATAAATAACTGGACTTATAGTATTGTAAATTATCCGGCAGGCTTTCTGTTTTACGCTGACAACCGCCGGGGATAAAAGCAAACTCTGGCATGGGAATTTGCAGTGGGGGGAAACTACTTCGCAATATGCCACTAAGTTGTTTGTTGACTTCTGCTGACACGCTTCTCCTCTTCTTCCAGGGCGACATCCAGCAGCTGCTGATAGTGGCAGACCCCAGGGCGGCCCTTGACTACTGTGAACACTACAGCCCCGACTGTGAAACCCCCAACCACCACGACACCCCCCAGGCTCAGGAACCTGAGGACCAGGTCAGTACTTGGAGGGGGGAAACAAGCGAGTCTGGCTTAGGTGGATTTGGGAGCAGGAATCAGGTGGGAGAAGGGGCTGTTTACGGGGGGAGGGGGGAGGGAGAAGTAGGGAGGTTTGTACAGATGGTAGGATTGGAAAAAGTTGTAGATTTATGTAGGATGATTGCGGGGATTTGGCTTGGCTGTTTTTAGTAAAAGCAAGAAAGCAAAAGATAGTAATGGAGTACAATTGGACACTTTAACGTGTTTTTGTTCGTCTTTTTTCATTGTTATGGTGACAAATAGGGAGTTTCTTAGCAAAACTTAATGATATTTTATGTTAGATATCCAAAGTAAGGCTGATTTCAGGGGCGAGAAAGCTGGGAGGGATCCGTTATTTGGCTGCTAACAGCGGAATATATCAAGTTTCCCTGTTTCGCCCAATTCCCACTTTGAATATTATTCCCGGTTAAAGGTCAACCAGCAAAAAACAAAAAAAAAACAAAAGCACGACATATTTTCTGCAAATTGCTTAAATGCCTTTACCAACATTCCTCAAGCCGTAATTACTCAAGCTTGAGTCAGTTTATCAGTCACTTTCTCCACTCTGTGTCTTACTCGTGGAAACATGCTGACATAGCAAAACACATGGCTGGGTTGGATTTTATTTTTTTGTTTTATCACCACTGGCTCCAAAACTTCCAGCCAGATATCTTAATTGAAATACAGTCCTTTTGTGTCAGGGTGGAGTTTCTCCCTATTTCTTCTTCGTCTTCTTTTTTTTTTTTTTTTTTTTTTTGTTATTTTGCTAGTTCAAGCTTTTCTGCCGGCTGACATTTTCCTCCACTATTCCACTAAATAACTGATGAGCTCACACTGGAAACTTTTCTTTCTTGCCTGCCATGAAGTCTGAGCCCACTTTGGAGTGGCCCTGTGATTTATATCGCTAACGAGTTCTGCAGGCTCTGCCCAGACTCCCAGGGAAATTTAAGCCTTTCCTTCCCCCAGCTAGACTTCCAGTACCTGGAAAAGTGGACTTCAGATTCCTGGTGGAAGAAGAAGAAGAAGAAGAAGAAGAAGAAGAAGAAGAAGAAGTAGAAAAAATAAAAAAGATCAGGAGCTGGTTCTGTATTCAAAAATATTGGCCGTACAGTGGGTACCAGTTCTGGAAAATGTTGCTTCATCTTCAAGTGTCTTTTCAGCGCCAAGACAAGGAGCTTGTCGGGTCTAAATAGACAGTGGGGAGCAGTTTGATTTCATGAACACTGTAAATCTGGTTTATTCATTGAAGGTTTCAGTTATAACAGGAATGTCCTTCCTGCATTCCAACTGTGGATTTTAAACCGTTATTTACCCATGAACAATGGAATAATACTGTATCTGAAGCATAAATCAGTGCCGTACAAGGTTAAATCTCACAGCATGTAAGAGTTTTTGGACTCTTCAGTTCCACAAAAGCATGTCTTAGTCTCCAAGAAGATACTCCTTGACCTGAAGCATGTCGCCTTTGCAGATGTCTGCAGCAGCTGGGTTAAAAGAGGACGAGGAGGTGATGCAGGAGGAGGAAGGGGGGGAAGGGGAGGAAGGGGAGGAAGGGGTAGGGGGCTTCTCTCTTTTTTTTTTATGAGCACACATCAGTATTTACGTCTTCCATCGAAGCCAGTGGTGAAGGCAGTCAGCTCAGCCAAGCACTTCAACACTATAAATCTTTCCACTCTCTATCTGTCTCTCTGACCTTCCCCTTCTCTCCGGTCCCCTCTCTTGTCAGTCTGGTCGATCTGGCCGGAGCTTCTCTCTTGTGTGACCCCTCTCTCTCTCTCTCTCCGGGCCGCTGTACGGCGGCCAGGCCAGCGTTGCAGCGCGCCAGCAGTGCAGCAGGCCGTGGATCTTGAATTATTTTTATGAGCTTAGCAGTTGTCCAGGGTATTGTATTTTTTCCTGCGCTGATAGAGTGCTGCATATCGCTGGCTGGTCTGGTAACTTAATCTGCGTACCCCTGCCTCTGTTTTGACTCTGTTAGGAAAACTAAATGTTTTTTTGAGAAAGGATTAAAGTGGCTCGTTTACAAGCAAATGTCCCTCGACAAAGGGAATAGTCTAAGACATAAAATGCACATTAACATTTTTGTCTGCTGAGATTTAGATGAGAGGATAGACAGAACTCTGTTGTTTTTTTACAGTAAATATGAAGCAAGAAGATGGTTAGCTTAGCTTAGCATTGAAACTGGAGACAGCTAGTCTGAGGTACATTTCCGCTTAAAGCAAGAAACGTGTAACATTTTGGAGATACTGGTGCTTGATCTAACTTATTTATTTACTTTATGCTAAGCTAGGCTAAGCTAATGGTTTCCCGGCAAGATGTACGGGTGATTACCCATCCTCTCACTTTCACCTTTCACTTTCTCACAGCAGAAAAAAAACTCGAGAGAAGAATATGAAACTAGAAGTTGGTTAGCTTAGCCTAGCATAGCAGCTAGTCTGCTGTAGCCCTGCTAGTTGCTTCAGTCTCTATGCTAAGCTAACTGTCTCTTGGCACCGTCTTCACATTTGACGTCGAGATGCAAGCGTGATGCCCATGTTCTCATGTAACGCCTGTAAATAAAAGCTGCATTTCGCTAATGACAAGCCACTTCAGTCATTTTAGGACTATTCTAATGCCCCTCATTTGCAGCAGTGGGGTATTAACGTAGTGGTTTTGCCCCCTGCTAATGAATTCTGTATTCTCCCCATAATTCACCAACATGCAATGAGTCAGGACAGCTTTTATTTTCTCTTTTAAAGAGCCACTAATGAAAGATGCAGGCCTTTGTCGGCATACAAATTAAGCAGCAGAGACAGATAAGTTCTAGTTTCCTTGGTTGCGTTCATCCTCATGCAAAACTGTTTGCCGGCATGGATGTGAATTTTTTTACATCATTTGAGCGTTTTAGCGTGATGACACAACATGACACAGTTTTTTTCCTTTTGTTACAGTACACTAACTATGACTACAGTGAGTTCTACGACTACAATGAAGGAACCGTAGTCACTGACGCTCCCCCAACTGAAAAGGCCGCCGAGGTAACATTTATACACTAACACAGCTATCACTGCTGTTGCCATGATTGTCAAACATATTGTTGATTGCATTTTATGACTGTAAGACTTCTTGATTAATAGTCACTATTTACTTTTACTGATGTATATGCAACACTGCAGCATTTACTCACATTCATAGCAGTACGTCTCTACATAGTCACGTCCAGTTTAGAATTATATGCAGATAAGTCATTATCAGGAGCCCTTCATTATAGCAACTCCCCAATGATTTCTATTAATGTTGTTTCTGCTTTGATTTCAGACAAATGTGGGTGGAGACTACTACACGGGTGAGTATGACTACACCACAGTGGACGGAAGTCAGCCTGAAACTCCCCCCGAGACGACGGAACAAGGACAGGTAACACTTCAGAGCGTTTTTCGCAAAGCCTCAGAGCTGCATTTTTTTATTCGTGTCTGCAGGGTGAACCATGTGACAACACGTTTGATAAATAATACGCTGCAGGAAAATTTCCTTTGAGCTATAGTACATTGTCATTTTATAGCTGTTTATGATGTAACTGTATGTGAACCTTTAACAGCAGTTAGTGGACGCACACGTGAATGAAAAATCGGTGCCCATATGCCCATAGGTGTAATATTAGGTCACAGATGTGTCAGCTGTGCTCTTTCATTGTGAATAGAGACAGGAACTGGCTCGTGTTTTTTTAAAGAATTTTGAAATGAAAGGGGAATGAAAATCCTCAGTGCTATAAAACTTTCTAGGAAAAGTTGGTAGCAGCTGATAATGATTCATTGGGAATCTCATAAGGTATTTTTATGGAAGTATTTTGTGCATTTTTCCACAAATAACACCCAGCTTCTTGTTTTTTTTTAAACCGCTGGGCATCACCACGAACAAAACATATTTTTATGGCCGCTTACGAAGGTTGAAACCCAATAAAGGCATCACCAACCAACATCAAACACTGAACTCCATGCCTTGATATCCATGAGAACCCGGCTCCGTCGAACGTAATTTGGATAAAGAGCGAAGTGGGGAAACTTTTTTTCACTTAATGAACCGTGACCAGTGGAAAAAAGGCTTTCGACAGACGCATCCCCCGCGTTTCTTCCCTGTCCCGACTTTGGCGTCTTGATTCGTGCTAAACCGTCACACAAAACACAAGATAATGAGGAACATTTGGAGGTTGAACCGAAACAATACGACCCTGCGCTCTGCCAGCCAGAAGACTGTACATGTACCTTGAGGTGGATAATTTTGCTTGACTCAGCTTGAGACGATACGTTAATATAAAAGGACGGGGGCCTAACAAAGAAAACTAAACATAAACTGTTCCATGTTGATTGATTATTTAGGACTGTGATGCGCTAGACGGCATTTTAGACAATGAGGCATAGAGACCATAAACAATGAACAAAAAACTGTTGGCGAACAGTTCTTTCTAAAGATTTGTTGTACTTTTGTGTTGTCAGTGGATGCCTGAAGCACTAGACTTGGCAACATTACTAAAATGTCAACTAGATTTAGCCATGGATTGCAGTTCATTGCGATTAGTTATGGAATTAGCATTTTAGGTGCCTTATTTATCGCTCGTTTGGACATGGAAGCATTCTGGCATCATGTTTAACCTCTAATAAGTCTTCCTAATGCCTTGTGCTATTATTAGATCCCATGGAGTGAGCTTTATTTTTGTGAGTTGTTGCGGCGTGAAGTTGATTAAACACCAATGGAACTGTACGCCACGACTTCTGGCAACTGACAAAATAACGTTCATGCGGCGCCGGTGGTATTTTCCCCTCAAGTCACCGATGCTTAATGGTGCATTAGACTGTAACACTGATTGACGTCTTTCACTGAGGTGATTTACAGAGAAATGCTTACTTACATCGGTACAGTTGTTCCCGTGCAATCGCTATTTCCCCAAGTACCTCAGATTCTGTGCAAATACGTCTTGTGTTTTCAGATTTCTTAACACAATCTGCCCCGATTTTCACTTTGTTGGGTCTTTAACAGTTCTCCAAAATATTTTCGTGCAAACGTTTGCACTTGACTCTTAACCGAGTAATAGGCGGTTTAGGCTACTGCATCAATTTCACACTGTAGCCATGGCGACAGCACAGAGCATATGGAGACCATATGTAGATCCTAATGCTGTAGCTGACGTGCACCTCCTGTAGACTGTATTGCACCTCCGCAGAACAATGCGACGTAGTGACGCAAACTGCAAGAGCTGTGATTGGTCCGCTTGGTAGAAGCGTGTTTCCTGCTGTTTCCCCAGCTCCGCAATCTTTGAATTCATCGCTTTGGATCAATAAAAATCGAACACATCAAGGAAAGTTTGACGGAGGAGGTTCGGAGATACAAACGTTTGTATTAGTACGACTCGTGTTCAGCATTATTTCTGCAAAAGTTTCAGTCGCTATTGTCGAAAGTGAAGCAGGGAGACTCGCAAAAAAAGACACAACGCCAACTAGTGTTTGGGTGGTGTTGTTACAGAGCGAGAAGGACTGACGATAAATGGCTCGCACCGGCGTAGGCTACGTGCGTAGGCTACGCCGTCTGTATACCTTAAGGTTTTAAGGTTATGCACTCTAAATGATTCACTCCTTCTGGAATATTCTGCTTTTTCAGAGAACATCAATGTGTCAGTTGTTTGTGACATCTCACATTTGCTGCAGAGAATTAATTATTAACATGAAATGTGATTGTAGATGTTAGTTACAATAGGTGCTAACAAAGTACAGACTCTCACATGTGAAGTTTTAGACGAATTATACACATGAACGTGTGCACAACTAAGTCGAAACTTGTGGAAGTTTTCTTAGTTGGTGTCTGGTAAAAACCAAACAAACAAACTAATGCTTTGACTGTGTCTCATGAATAAAAAATACATGTGAATGACTCAATCTGTTCACATGGTTGCATTGAACTAACCAAACCTCCATGTTCCTTCCCATCTTACCAAACCCCTGCCCCTCCTGTGTGACGCCTTGATTGATCCTAGAGTTACGATGAGGAAATAGTGGATGATTACATCACCGGTGTGGAACAGGTCGGGGCGGACCCCACCGCTGCTGTGGAAACTCATGCCGCAGTGGACTCACAGGCGAAGGTGGATTCCGCCACTGACGAGTACGAGTTTAAGGAATACGACCTGAAGAACTATGACAACAAAGAGTTTGTAGAGAAACCATACGTCTACGGTGATTATGATTACGGACCCACTGACTCCATACCTACGTCTGAAACGTACGAGGATGAAGTCGGTCCTGGGGTTGCAGCGGAGACACACGTCACAGAGAGCGTAAGTGGTTAGGAGTGATGGTGGTGGTGGGGGGGAGGAGAGCGCAGTGGTTAAATTCAGGAATGTGGAAAGATGGAGAAGATGCTGGTGGCATTTGTTTCGCAGGGTTATTGCGAGTGCCCCTTTTGTTTGTTGTTTCTAAAGCTTTAGGCTTAAAGCTGCGTGCACAAGCGAAAATACACAAATACGCAAGCAGGCACATACAAGCACACACCTTGTCCTGCACAGATAAACAGATGTCGACCCAGCTGTCAAGCACAGGCACTCCCACTGTAACCTCTGGACCCCGGTGACCTCTGCTGTTTATCAAAGACATGCCTCTCCCTTGTTATCCCACCAGTAATCTCTCTGGATTACCTAATGGCAAACAGAGTATTTGAAAATGTTTTTCCTTCAAAACCGTCCCGATAAAACTCCAAAAACCAGACAGAAACTGCTGAGCCAGTGTCTATCGTGGCTCATTTGTAGCCCTCTTCTTTAACTTAGAATCCAGACTCAAGACACGACACAGTCTCTGTCTGGATGTTGACCGGCGATCTGTCAGTTTTGGGTTAATCTGAACTGCTCCATTAGTGCCCACCTCGCTACAATCTGAGCCGTTCTCTTAGACTTACTCATTAAATACTGGTTTCCTCTAAAGGCTAAACTGTATAATCTAGTGGGTTTTGGATACACTGCTGTAGCTGGTTTGTGGATTCTTCTCATGTGAAGTCATTGTATGGATAGTGTCAGGTAACAACCTCTACATTTGTGCACAGTTGGGGTCTTTGCTCTTTTTTTTTTTTGCAGCTCCTGGCTTTGAGGACTCTTAAATAGAAGTCAGGCCAAATTCTAAATTATGGTTTTGTACAAAATGATTCTCAAGGTCCAACAAGCAGATGAAAAACCCATTTTGCCTTAAGTACTACCTAAATCCTTTCAAGGTTTACACCAGTCTGCATTTCTGCTGAGCTCTCCTAAGCATTTTTTTTTTTTTTATGTAACCTCTATAAAAGAGATGACACCTGGGTTTGGGTTTTTCTCTCAAACTACCGGCTTTACACTTAAAAGCGTGGCTTGCTGCGGTGTAAAGACACTCACATGGTCTGTCTTATGTCTGTAGATGGGTGGAGGGCAGAGATACTTGGGAGAAAAAGGAGAGAAGGGCGAACCCGCTGTCATTGAGCCGGTAAGTAAAGAATCACACAATCAGTTTCTCACACCTCTGGGAAACTGCCCCAGATTTTCATTTTTTTGATAACCTAATAGCATCATAGTCATAAATAAGTCACGAATTGGAAGTGAATAACAGAAAAACTATAGGCTCATAAAGCTATGACATAGGTATGCTGAATAACTAGCAGTCTAGTGGATTTATTGTATTTATACGCTATATCTCTACGCTGGTGTGTCTGTTTATCTGGCTATGAAGCAAACGTTAGTGGTATCTTACCAATGATTTATAAGTCTATAAAAGCCCCGAATCAGATGCGCCGCATATTTTTTCTAAGAAACTGCATTTCTTTTACCCGATCCCTTCAGCAAACGTGTCTTTCAAGTTTGATTTACACCCATGTGTTTCTAAAGATATTTCATTTTCACTTCAACTGAACTTTAGGTTATTATTATTTTATGCAAAGCATTGACAGCCAAGAGCGGCTTGCCTCCTTTCGTCTGTCGGCTGAGGGCAGCGCGTGTGCAAACAGAACTTCTATAGAAAGCCATTCTATACCACTACAGGCTAAACACAGACGCAGAAATAGCAGTTAACGTCTTCCCTCCCGTTCTGTCTGCGCCGCCACAGGCTGCCATCCAAATGTTTGACCGCACGCACATTATAGAACATAAGATAGCTGCAGCGTTTCTTAACGGCTGTAAGTAAACTCCTCAACCTCAAACCCAAAGCGCCCGCTGTCTCTCTCTCTCTTCTTTTTTTTTTTTCTTCCCCCTTCCCAGTCCTCCATTGGATTTACTGGCTGCCCTATAATGCTACTGTATCCACTTTTTTCCTTTTGCAGGGGATGCTTATAGAAGGACCCCAAGGAGCCCCTGGCCAAGCAGTGAGTATCACATTCTCCCACACTCCTGTCTGCCTTCCACAGATGGAGAACAGCTAAAGAGGGGAAAAAATGTCTTTATGGAAAGAGCGTCAGCCCTGATCGCCAGTGAAGCTTGAGCTGCGAGAGACTGTCAAAATGTGTATTTGTGCGTGGACGTCTGTGTCTCTGTGTCTGTGAGAGAAAGAGAAGAAGTGTGTGTGTTGGGTGGGAGGGGGTTGGGGTCTCTTTCGTTTTGAGGCTTACTTCATTCAAACCCATGTCTTTGCTTCTGTCTGTGTTGGCCTATGCATATGAAGTGCTGGAACAGACTGTGGTGGGGATGCTGGTTAGCAGTAGGTTGGGATAATATGCTAAGCGTGCATGTGTCTGGTTTCAGGGTATTCCCGGTACCCCAGGTTTGCAAGGTCCCCCAGGTCCCGCAGGAGATCCTGGTGAGAGGGTGAGTGAAGGCCGGCCTCATTTCTTTGGAGCTGCATACACGTATGTCTGTCACCCGCTTTCTGCTCCTCCTGAACGTTATACGTTGCTAAAAAGAATGAAACACGCTAAATCAGTTCAGATGCCAGACAAATTGTTTGCCCGACAAAATGCTGCAGACTAAATCATACTTCCTGACACCGCAATTGACGCAAACCATACTTACACACTAGCTTCAACGCCGTCTGTTCATGTTGAGGGATCATCAGGGGCGTCGTTTGTGTGAATTAAAATAACCGTGCATTACCGGGAAGCTGTGAAGTACAGTGTAAACGCCACGGTGTGAATAATACAATTGGACGCGGCTTGCTACTGCAGCAGTAGGAGGAATTAGCGAGGAGCGGTGCAGGGAAAATGCGATGCCCATAAGCTGTCAATACAGCGACAAAAAAAAAAAGAGCGTTTCTCAGAAGCAGCTGTGTTTGTGTGCTATGGGACTGGTTGTGAGAAGTTCAAGGAGTTTGCTGTTAAATATGTAGAATGCTCTCAAACTTTTTATTTTTCCCCGGCACCGTGAGATTCGCTTATTTATTTGACTGATGGGACGAGACAGAAGCGCACGTCCCCCTCCAGAAATCTGGATCTAAGCTTTTTTTTAAATATTTTTCTTCCCCCCCTCAAATGTGGTGATTGCCCTGCACGCCTCTTTCATCGCCCTTGTAACGCGCCTGTTCTGTCTCTGGAGGTTAGCGGTTTAATTGGCAACAGAGAAAAAACAAAAAATAAAAAAACACCCAAACACAACTCCAGCAATCGTCACTGGCACAAAAGGCCCATTGTTCCACTGAGTCAAAGTGATCAAAAAATATTTTGTTTGTCAAAAAAAAAACGTCTCTCCCCCTCCCTTCACTTCCTCCCACGAAAAGCAGTCCCGCTAAGGACTGACGAAGTGGGGTGGGGGGTTAAAAGTGACTCGTTCGCTGTAGCCTCGCGGTTTTCCGTTGCGTAGCGTCGGCCCCGGCGCTCTGCGTTTGATCATCTGTCACGATCGGCGCCGCTTTCCCAGCCACGCAGGGCTTTCGTCGACGCTAGATGCCGCTGCAACGGATTGGAGACTTTTCAACCGCCACCGGGAAGAAGAAAAGGCAGATGGGAACACATGGCATCAATTTGAGACAGTCTGAGATTGAGGCACTTGACAAGACTGCTAAGTAGATCCCGGTTTCTTCTGGAAGCCGTGGGTGCTGCTTCGGCTTTGTCTGATTTATGATCCCACTTTTGTCATTATTAAACAAAATTCTAGTCATATTCTCATTTAACTGTCTATTTACCCTGTCATTATTTCGTATGGGGCCTTTTTGTACAGTTATTTTAGCTGTCTTTTAATAAATTGCCATAAAGTTTGGTATTGATGGTCTCCACTGGATGAATCCTTTGGACTTTGGCACCTAACATGCCTTTCCATCATCTTCAACCCAACTATCATTACAGTAACAACTACAATTCCTTTCAGCTTTATCTGTGTTATGAGCTGAATGCTAAAACCACAACTTCCCATGCTTAAAGCTGTTAAGCTAGCTGTTAGCTAGCTGTGTAAAAAAACAAAAAACGTCTTTCAAGTTTGCTGCCAACTTGAGCAGTAACCTTTAAGCACATCTGAACTTAAGCCCATCAGGACAGAGTGGAGTAGTAGTTGTAGACAAGATGGCGACAAATCACAGCTTTAACCACGATGCACCTCGGGCAGATGAGCGCTGCCAAGCTAGGTCTGAAATTTGCTAAATCCGCCGCCATAAAAATAAACGTATCGTTTTTTATGTACGTATATATTTATGCAATAACGTGATCTCTCCTCTGGCCGCACATTTATTACCCTACTTGTGGTAAGCAGTTAAGGATAGTAAAACTTCCTCTCCATTTTTCTTTCTGGAGCTTAACGAGCATCAAAGCCTCTGAAGGCTCTGAGTCCGAGTCGGCGCTCTCTTGTGGGTGGTGCCCTCAGGCCCGGCTTAATGAAAGTACATGCCTGCGATTGAGTTCCCTGTCTTATTCTTCTTACCAGGATTAGTCGGTTGTTTTTTAACAAACAGCCCTCCGGACTGCAGCGAAAGTGCCTCCTCTTTTGCTGCGAGTAGATTAGTTCTCGTTCTCTGTGCTGCCACTGTTTGTTAGTGCCGTTATCTGTTCTTTTAATTGGCACAGCACATCCAGGGGATTATGGCGAAATACCGTGAGAAATATGTGACTTGCTTATTAGTCGCATCTAATTAATTTTTCCTTAGCAACACACTCGTACACAAGTTAAGAAAACAACGGCGGCTGTTTCTAATTAAATCATTTGAGGATGTATTTCCTCACAACAACACAGATTAAATCCTTTTCAGTAGGATTGTTGTCGTTAATGAGGATTTTATTTCCTGTGGTTTAGATCTTGACCTCAGCACCAGTTGCATTATGTGTTCATGGATGTCTTTCTGTATTTCTGCAGGGTCCTCCGGGGCGTCCTGGTATTCCTGGTTCAGACGGTGTCCCTGGGCAACCAGGTACCATTCTGATGCTTCCAGTAAGTCCTGCTGCTTTCCCCATGCCCACTGGGCTGTCTTTTATTTATTTATTTTTTTCCATCAAATACTGTGCACCCTTCATCTCAAGCGCTAGCCCGTGAACTCACTTCATTTTGTACGTTTACCTCATTGCATCAGCAGCAGGCCAAAGGATCGCAACCCTATTTTCTTTGGGTTACAAATCACTTACCTTGTAAATGTCAGCCAGTGCAATGGAGTGGAACCAGTGACTGAGGCTTTGAAAAGACTCGGTGACACCTATTTGTGTGTGTGTGTGTGTGAGTGAGCGGCCTGTGCTTTGCCAGCGCCGACACCTTCGACTGTGTGCGTGTGTGGCATGGCAACACTTGTATGGGTTTAGCAGGACACGGCAAAGATTTAAGCGCACTCTTCGGGGACGGGGGGACTGTTTAAGGCAAGGCAATTTGTTTTTAATTGTGTTTCTTGTCTGTTTTGCGGCTGACAGTTCCGTGCGGGCGGCGAGGCCCATAAGGGACCTGTCGTCACAGCCCAGGAAGCCCAGGCTCAGGCCATCCTATCTCAAGCTAGGGTAAGTATCAGTGGAAAATATAACCTCAGTGTCCCATTCTCAGTTTTGAGAACACGTCAGTATGATTGAGTTGGTGTGTTCTCTGTAGCTGCGGTTCAGGTTTTCAGGTTTTAAATGACCCGGACAGTTTTGCCAATAATGAGAAAACAAATTCACCCTTCACAAGTCCCACTCATCCTATAAATTGTCCAAATTCCAAAATATGGACCCCTTTGTTGGGTTTGGTTAGTATATAAAGCAACAACAGATGTTCGCACCCACTCAGGGGTCCTGTCAAGCATGGCACGGGTTGAATTTTGTGGCTTTCAGCAAGGTGTGATCTATAGCCGAACACGTGGACTTCGTTATGTGCCGCAACACGACTAGTCGCGCCGTTCATAACACTCTGCGGAGCCGGAGGTCGGTCAGAGCTTGTGTTTAGTGTTGTCTAGAAAGCACTTGTCGCCTTGTTATATACGGGTTTCCAGTCCCAGAGATTTGTGTCGGAACGTGACGGCTGAGTGATGAATTAAAAGGCACAGACTGCGACTTGACCGGTTGGAATTAGTTTCATCCACACCTGCAAATGCGCGAATCAGAGCATACGTTGCTTTAAATTAGTAAATAATTTCTCGGTTCTGCGATCGCACTCAATAAATTCCAGGGAGGCTTTTTTTTTTTTTTTTTTTTTTGGCAGTGCAGCGCTGTGGTCAGCCATGAGTAGGAGCGATGACCAGAGTGGTAAACCGTCGACAAGAACAAAATAAAGTTTGCACTGTGTACGGTTCCATGTCGTACAGAGACTTCTTTTTTTTTTTTAATCAGTGCTTTCTTTATTATT
Source organism: Planiliza haematocheilus (assembly GCA_005024645.1). Classification (NCBI taxonomy): domain Eukaryota; kingdom Metazoa; phylum Chordata; class Actinopteri; order Mugiliformes; family Mugilidae; genus Planiliza; species Planiliza haematocheilus. The sequence continues at coordinate 1,355,773 of SRSE01000255.1, forward strand.
TGTAAATCCCTTATGGACCAGTTAGTTGAATGTGGCGTCGGTTTCAACATCACACATTCCCGCTTTATTGCCCGGTCTGCATGTAGCGTTTTAATATGCGCACCACATTGATTTTGAAACACTGATGAAGTCAAGTGTTGTGTTCATCTGTGGAAAAAACGTCATTACAAGAAACAGTATGAAGATTCTGCAGAGCTTTTAATGCCTTTTATGCAAAGCATGCACTATTTAAGATAATAAGTCGTGCTTTCTTTAAAGTGTGTGAGTGATGTGTGCGAGCGTGACCTGCGGTTGACTGTCTGTTTCTGTCCGACCCACAGCTCACAATGAGAGGTCCTCCAGGGCCAGCGGGCATGACAGGGCGATCTGGTCCTGTGGTGAGTATTTATCTTTAACACGCGTTCATTTATTTCACAACTCATTAGTAACGAGTTCAATCATTGGCGCATCTCGCTGTGAAGCTTTACTCACAGCCACTCATTCAACAAACAAATGTTATTCCACCAATATGTGATGTAAATGTGGATTATAATAGAATAATATTGTATAGAAACCATGCTAGCTTCAGCATTTTGCTCTGGCTGCGTCTTATCAAACGGTAAACCAGTCTTGATTTTCCACATATGCAAGTGTTTTTGTTGCACATGCAAAAGGTTTGAAATGTTACACTGCATCTGGTTTCTTCGCCAACGTATTTGGCTTCATTTAAGACATGTTCGATCATAAATCGTTGTGCGTGTGTTATGTTTTTCAATAGGGAGGTCCAGGCGCTCCTGGACTTAAAGGTGACAGCGGAGATCCAGGGCCACAGGTGAGAAGAGTTTTTTTTCTGTTTTTTGCTTTATATATCTCCTTAGTTTTTTGTTTTTATTAAAACATGCATATGTCTTCTCTATAGGGGCCCAGAGGTCTTCAAGGTGGAACTGGTCCACCGGGGAAAGCAGGAAAGAGGGTGAGTTTTCAACCAGGCTCAACCAGGAGCTTTTTTACGAGAATGTAAACATTTACACGGAACATGTACTGATTGATATCCTCTGCTGTCTGGAAACAGAAAAATAAGCTTCTAACAGTTTAGGGTATCAGGAGCACACAGATCAACACCACAAACCAAAGAATCTGTCGAGCTGCAAGCATGGCTTTGTTTCAAATAACTCAGCAGCACACACTAACACTCTGTGTGTTGTTTAAAGTCACACAGTTATGTTTATTTAGCCATAAACTAGTTAGAATAATTATATCACCTCCGCTATATTTATCCTCCAAAGCCCTCAAACACAACGATTGAATAATGTGTGAGTTTCCATGTGTCCTGACGAGATACTCTGCCTGTCCTACAGGGTCGTAACGGAGCAGACGGCGCTCGAGGGATGCCCGGAGAGGCAGGCGGCAAGGTAAAGCGCACGCCAGGGACTCCGTAAAACGTCTCCTGTAGGCTGCATTTCAGAACGGGTTTGCATCTTCCGTACCGACTGACAAATTTTCCGCTCTTTCGCAGGGCGACCGAGGCTTTGACGGCCTCCCTGGTCTTCCCGGGGAGAAGGGACACAGAGTGAGTACGAAAGGGTGAAAATTTGGGGTTTGTTGAATGTTAAAGGTCAGAGGGCGGGCGCTAAAAGGCCTCTGCCGGCCTCCAAAAATAAGATCTGTCATTTCCTAGACGTAAATACGCATCGATCCCTGCCATCGCCGCTGTGCACCCTGTCTTTACGGCTGCGTCAGGGCTGATTGGTAGTTCAGAGGCCACCTTCCATTCCATCCATCTCATGTGCACTAGCGTTGACAGATGTGCGCTCTGAACCGAGGGAGCTCGTTTTGGGCGTTTGACCCAGTTACGAGAGGTGGGGCCATCTCCGGAACCACTTGGGCCGCCTTTTAAGCGGGGCTGGAGGCCAATGAGGGGTTTGAGAGCCCAGTGAGAGAGGACAGAGATCACAGAGGGGGTATTTCTAGACAGGCTTTTATGCCTTATTCTATACTGGATAATTACAGAGCCACCTTATAGATCTCCTACAAATAGTAGAAACCATATATGTCTATGCCAGTTGTGGTGACCGAGCCTCGCTGTAGATTAAAGGCGGCTTTGTTGCCCGTTTTTTGTTGCTGTCTTTACAACCTCTTTCTTGTGTGTGTGTGTTTTCTTAAATGTTTGAACCCATATCATGAGCTCTGCTGTGACCCCCAGTCGACTCCCCAGTCCTTATAGTCTTCTGCAGTGATTTTTCTTTCCCCCCGCAGGGTGAACAAGGCTCTACAGGTCCCCCAGGACCTCCAGGAGAGGATGGCCCACGTGTAAGTTAACACCTAACTCAGCCATCCTGCCCCGTTCTCTGCTTATTACTCTACAGTCCTTAGTAACGCACTGTTTTTCCCCTTCTGATCAAAGGGCGAAGATGGCCATGTCGGACAGAGAGGCGTGGCTGGAGAGAGTGTAAGTACATTTATGTTCATCTGATAACACGCCAAGATGAGACCATTAAACCCGTTCCTCCTTCGTCGGCGTTCATTTCTCCAATTATTCAAAACGTCCTCGACAGCCTCGCTCCCCTGCAACAGCAGCGACATTCCTGCCTGCAAGGACCATTGCCTTTGTGATGTCGTCCTTGCCAGGACAGAACGGCTTTGCATAAACGATCAGAAAGTCAGAACTGGGAAACCCATGAGAAACCGCCCCGCTCTGCCTTGCGCCGTTCAAATGGGCCGTGGAGGTTGCGTGGGAAATAATTAGCTCCCTGTCATACTCCGAAACGCGCAGCAACCTTTTAAAGGAACAGTTGCGCAGCCTTTCATCACGCGCCGTCAACTGGATGAAAGAGCAACATAAGCACATTGATTTTTGAGATGAGAAACTAATTTCAGACACGCCCTGTGACTGTAGTTTCCGCATGTGGCCACAGGGGGTCAGTATTCTGCGTTTTCAGGAAACTCAAGATTTTCATTACATTTTATGTGCAATATATTACTATATGCTAATTATCATTATAATTATTATTTATTGTTATTATTATTATTGTTTCCTACTTCCAATAAATACAAATAACAGTTTCAGACAAAGTATTACAAAGCTGTGTTTAGGTATTACTGTATTAAAGTTTGCTATTTGTCTCGATATGCAGGGCCCCAGAGGTTTGCTTGGCCCCAGAGGTTCTCCTGGTCCTGGAGGACAACGAGTAAGTGTCACTTCGCCCTCACAGCTGCTTATAATGAGGTCGTTTTGCTCAGCAGTGGCTTTCATTGCCGTATTCTGATCTTTTTAGGGTCTTCCTGGACTTGATGGGCAAGCTGGTCCCAAAGGAAACATGGTGAGAAGTGCTTCTGTTTATTTTTTTCCCCCCTTACCCTTTTAAAGCAAAGTGGAAAATCAGATTGTCAGGACCACCTAAGCATCAGTTTGTTGTTGGGCCTGCCTTGTTGCGGGTCAGTGACCTTTAACCCCTATACAGCATAAACTGCAGAGCGGAGGTCATTTGTCGATTAAATATTGCAGATGGAAGCGTGGAGTTCATATCGTTCGCCTCAGATTTTCTCCTGTAGTCTACAACCTCAGGCTGACCGAGGGCTTGACTCAAACCGGAGCTTTTGGGAGGCACAGAACAACAGGAAAGCCTGTGTGTCCCCGGTCCCATCATTCATTTATCTTCCCGGAGGGTCTCAGCAGGATGTTTGAATGAGGTTAGCAGATCATCGGTCAGGACAGTCAGACAAGCCCACATGTTGTCCGCGATCGCCGAGTCACTGGGCCGAAGAAAAGACCTGCTGTGGGAACGGCGTAATAGAAATTTGATGCGTTTGTCATTCGTTTCTTGAAGGCTCGTAGCTGATGATTCAAGGTCAAATGTATTGTTTAGATACCCACGCAAGGCTCTGACACACTTTTACTACGTTTGGATTAACTGTCAGGGGAGCTAAATTTCCCAGAATGCACCGTCTATTTTGTGCTTGTGGTAACAGCTGCAGCAGGATGCTCCACAGTGGTCTTGTCTGTTTTCTGTTTGTGTTTAGTTAGTGACACAATAAATCTCAGCTGGGCTGCCTTAAAACCCGGTTAGTCTTGTGACAGTGTTTGCTCTTCCTTGTACTTATAAAAATGTTTTCGACTAAATTCATCTGAATTCTTTGGCTCAGTTGTTATTACTCAATAGGAATCATTTGCCCGTGATTGCAAATATCAACCGGATCCTCTTCTTTTGTGTTCTTTTGTTGTGTGCAGGGTCCACAAGGAGAGCCAGGGCCGCCTGGGCAGCAGGGTATGCCTGGTCCACACGTAAGTTCAACCTCTGTCTGAGCACTCGGTCTCTCGATCTTACTCTTCCACTTTTTAGTTCTTCCTCTGCCATATGCACTGTAGGAGGGTGAGCTACACTGATCAGGCATAACATTATGACTGATCATCTTGTGACAATTCAGTGTTCTGCTGGGAAACTTTTGGACTTGACTTTGATGTAGATGTTTCTTAGACATGTAGCACCCACCTAGACCAGAGCAGGCACCCCCACCCCATAGCAATGACACTCCTTGATGGCAGCAGCCATCCCCAGCAGGATGCAGCTTGACACAGACACACACTCAGTTTAGGAACAACTAAAAAAAAACAACAACAAAAAAAAAAAAGGTGTTGACCTGGCCTCCAAATTCACTAGATCCCAAACTCATCAAGTATCTGTGGGATGATCCACAGAGGCCCCTCCCCTCAACCCACAGGACCCAAAGGCCCCCCACTAACAACATCCTGTTTCCAGACACCACAGGACACCCTCAGAAGGTCCATGTCCATTCTCTGATGAGTCCCAACCTTTTTGGAGGCACAAGGGAGAGAAAAGTGGTCATAATGTTATGCCTGATCAGTGTATGATCTCAAACTCAAACGTCTCTACACATATTTCCCTAGATCTCTCTCTCTTCTCCCATCCTTCCACTAATCTCACACCAAAAAGAAGGTGCATCTTTTCTGCTGTGCTGAGGTGCCACCTCTCGTTTTCACTTAATCCCAGTGACACTGACCAATCGGTGGCACAGAGGGACGTATTCCACATCTGATTAATGTTTAATACCAAACAGCTCTCTCTGTATTTTAGCCAGGTGCTAAAACGACCCTTGCCAGGTCGGGACTTTGTGCCACGCTGACGCTCGCAACTTTGAACGGGGGTGGCGTCATTCTCCCTGGAAAGTATTAGTGGGAACCTGTCCTCGTGGTATACAGGTTGAATAAATAACGCGCTAATTTTGGTCATACCTGGCCAGATTCACATGGGCGCCTTCCAGACGCCAAAGCCTGCCCGTTACGAAAAAAGCAGCACAGCTCGCTCGTTTTAACTGTGATTAAAAAAAAAAAGAGGAAATAATGAACCCTCTTTTGCGCCGAACAAAGAAGAAAGAACCGACTAAACTGAATAAGTAAATTAGTTGAAATAGCGGAGGCATTCACATTACAAACAATCAGATTAAAAATACACCGCAAAGAAAAACAGACGTAGATCTCTGCAGATTGCCGTGCCACATAAATTGCCGAACTGCCATAACACTTCTTCCTGCTTAATCATGTGAGTTTACTTAAACAGGGGGAGGCTGCTCTCTTAACAGATGTGCTTCTATTGTCTTTCAGGGTCTTATTGGTCCTCAAGGTCCAATTGGGCCTCCTGGTGAAAAAGTAAGTAAAGCCGGAACGCCTTCGTCACCCCTTCACTCTCACAAGTCCGCTCCCCCGATAAGTGAATGTTTCAGTCAAGACCTCATAAGTGATTCTGCAGATTTGCTTTAAATAGGCCTGTACCCTTCATCTCTGAATCTATATATCCATACTTCCATCCACCCGTCTAATTTATTGCTCTCCCCGCGCAGGGACCTCAAGGGAAACAGGGTCTGGCTGGCCTCGCTGGTGCTGACGGTCCTCCTGTGAGTAGCACATGTGATATCTTTTTCATGTTAAAAAAAAAAAACAACAACTAAAAAACGTGTCAGCTGACGAATCTCTGCTTTCCTAGGGTCACCCAGGCAAAGAGGGTCCTCCGGGCGAGAAGGGAGCAGCTGTAAGTGACTCTGCTGTTAATTTGGATTTTCTTTTACGGTGAATTAGCTGATTAGGTTTGCTCTCTGACGTTCGTCGAAAAGTGGCAGAGCGCAGCGAGAGCACAGGGCCCGGCGTTTTTTATCTGATGATTAAATTTAACGTTAGTTTGGCCTCGCGCGGCGTGCCAGACGGGCGAGGCTTGACTAAGCGCGCGATTTAGATGCTATCAGGTGAGTAGGACCCAGAACGGACCTGCGCGTCACCACTGGTCACCGCTTTCCTCCACGGGGTGATCTACAGTGGCCTGGAAGCAAATCGCCACGGCTATTTATAGAGCGTTTTGCTCAGAGGAGAGTTTTAAGATATCCTCTCGCGTATTAAACTCTTCCCCGTCCTGTTAACAGCAATTACAGTGTGAGATACTGCAGGATCGGACCCGGCCCCTGTGCAGTTTCAAAATCAGTTTAACATGGTAGAAACCTCCAAAGCCGTAGCTCATTTTAATGTCACAATATTGGCAGTTTATCGTGTTGTACTTGGACAGTATTTGAGCCCAACTGCTGAGCATCTGGAGCTGTTATCCATTTACGTTTTTTTTTTGTCATGTATTTTTTTTTTCTTTGTTTTAAATCAAATTTGTCAGCATCCCCACCCCTCCAACACTTCTTTTGTTTCGTCCCCAACCTTTAGGGTCATCCAGGTCCTATAGGATCCATCGGCTACCCTGGACCTCGCGGTGTGAAAGTAAGAACTATCTATCTTACATTGCCACTCTTTAAAAATGAACATTTTTCCTGGAATTGAACTGACTTGGTTGCATTCTCCTCTCTCTCCAGGGCGCTGAGGGAATCAGAGGCCTCAAAGGTGACAAAGGAGAAAAGGTAAACACTTCTCCGGGCCCCCCCCCCTCCCCTGTTTCCCTCAACATAGCCGACAGATGTCGTTCATCTCGAAGCGGAGACATACATCGGAGTTGTAATTTCTCCTCAAATGAGGCTTCCTCTGAATCCAGCGTGTGGAAAAAAACCCTTAAGGGCCCATCATCTTGGCAGTTAAATCCTCATGCCACTGAGCTGTAATGGACTGTGGAACATTAAACTAGAATGAGGCCGTTTCGCGGCGCGGCTCCGGCGAAGACTGATCTGTTTGCCATTGTTTGTCTCGGATCGCGCCGCTTCGAGATTTTTTTGTCGTCAGGAAGGAGACGCTCGTTGAAGATCATCTTATTAACGCCGAGCATGTCGTAATAAGCTCCTCCTGCTTTGACGCCTCTCTCTCGTAAACGTAAAACCCACTGGGGCGAGACACACTCACATTGGGTACAAGATAATAATATTTCTATTGTGTTATGATCTAATATCTGGTTTTGTAGTTTTATGTGTTAAAAAAAAAAAAAAAGTTGCATTCTCATTTCTTACCACCAGGTGTCAGCAGAATAACACAGAAGCAAAGATGCATAGAGAGGCCTAATTTCAAAACTGCTTATGTGATTGCTTCATTTAAACAGACACTAGATGTCAGTATGAATCTTCCCTAAAGAGCCGTAATGCTTTTCGATATGTGTGCGTTTCTTTCGGTTGCACATTAAGACTGTTGTCATTTGAATAATCCCTCTGCGTGCCTCGCATAAACTGCAGCTTTATATTTTCCTCTCTGCTGCAGTTTGCTTTGCTCTGAAAGGTGTTGACTGTTTTGCTCGTCTCTCCTCAAACTCTAAATAATAACACATTTATGTCTGTCATCTCCAGGGAGAAGATGGATTCCCTGGCTTTAAAGGTGACATGGGCATCAAGGGTGACAAGGTAAATGATCAACTCTGAAGGGAAAACGGATGTTTGCAGCGTGAGTGATGGCGATGGTGGTGAAAAAATAAATAACAAGTAAAAAATGTTCTTTGCATTCAGGGTGAGGTTGGCGTGCTTGGACCCAGAGGTGAAGACGGTCCCGAGGGTCCCAAGGGCAAGTCGGGACCCAACGGTGAAGCTGGTCCCATAGGCTCAGCTGGAGAGAAGGTACAACTTGAAATTGTCTTACATGCAGTTAAAGGTTAGAACATGCTGCATGTGAGTAGATTCATCACCATAACCGTGGTCTAATGGCGCTTCTTTTTTTTTTTCTTTTAATGAACTGGAAAGACAGCGCTGTGCTTATAGTTTCGTAGCTGTCCCGAAGTTTAGATTTCCTCCACCTCCCCCGAACGGTTCAAGCTTAATTGGCCTGTGTTGCCAAACGTCTCTCCGTGGAGCTTTCATCTTGTCATAGAGCATCTTGCTCCTCAGCGCTGCAGTATTTACCCTCTCACAAATCAGTACTGAAGGTCTCAAAAGCGTAAATGTGACGCCTTTCAAGTGAAATCACGGTCCGTTATTCTGCAGAGCTGTTTTTTTTTTTTTATGCTTTGTTTTCCCGACAGTAGATAGACAGGGGTCAGCCCGTTTTGGAGCCAAATTATAGCATAGAGAACACAGTGATAAACGCAGTAGTTGCAAACTAGCTCGGCCACTTCACGAAAAAGCGTCATTTTAATTTGACACGTAGTCAAAGTGCAAATTTCTTACCGGAATCAGCATGAAAATATATGGCTTGACCTCATATAGTTTTAAAAGCGCAGGAGACGGTTACATCAGATCCCGTGTAACTCTTAATGACACCATGTGAATTGACCAAAATGGGCCGAAGTCAATTCGCATTTCGGTGCAAAGCAGAAAAAAAACAACAAAAGCCTCTGCACGGGTGATGTCATGTTCATAAACACGGTATTAAAAATTTCCCTCGCGCCAGGAGTGAAACTCAACAGTTATGAGTTTATTGCTTCTCGCAATGCTTCTGTGAACTTTACTGCAGCCTCCAGCTATGTCTCTGGTGGCACAATGAGAAGTCAACATCTCTGTTTTGTTTTTTTTAACTTAGGGAAAACTTGGAGTCCCTGGATTGCCTGGATACCCTGGAAGACAAGGCCCCAAGGTGCGTGATTGGAGTTAACAATATGCTCTTCAGATCGATGCGGATATATTCTTGGTATATAAGATCCCACTTTGGGTGGAAGGTGACGGCCAGCAGTCGTGTTCGACGGCTGTTAAACCTTCAAGACGACACAATAATGATTTTCAGTGTCAGGCGTTTACATGTGTGCTCTCCTGCACACGCAATCCATATGTGTCTTGCATGTGTTTATATTTGTGAATGCATGTCTGCATCGATTCTCTCTGCGACTTTTTAACCTTTTATTCTCTAATAAACTTGCACCCACACGCTTTTCTTAAAAAAAAAACAAAAAAAAAACACTCAACTGCTGACTAACCCTAAAGGCCGCGCAAACCCGAGCACACACTTTGGAGTCCACTCTTCTTTTGCCCGGAAACGTAGCTGGCACGGTCACCTGCCGCAGTCATCATGCCCCCCCCCACCTCCTCATACTCCGGGCGTTATCTAACAGCCTGGCGCTCCCTGCACTCCCGACTCCTCCGCCGAGATGTGCTGCTGCAGCTGCTTCCCTCTCGGCTGCTGTCAGGGCTGACACCTTGGCGCTGATATGATGGGTCAGATGCACCTACACTCGCAACATCCAGATAGGGAAGTGCCCCGCTCTGTCTGTTAATGTCAGCAGAATGTGAGCCGAGCGCGGCCAGCGAATCGTTAAGAGGCCAGCGCGAATTAGGCCGAGTGGAGCAGACAGAAGAGGGAGCAGGCTGAGCTGATCTAACGTATTCATTCCAGTAATTTGTCTTTTAAATACACGTTTCTCCTTCGTTTTAATAAATGTGCAATATGCAGTGATGAATATTGTAGTAAAAAACGTAAAGCTGCTTCGTCCGTATCCAGAAATAATTGGAAACAAAGGCTGCCCACAAAGACTTTCACTAGAGTTTAGCACCTTCTCTTTTTTTAGACTTTACAAGCTTCAAAATGCAGCTTTCTGCAGAGACAAAAAAAGTCAGCCTGACTTTGAAATTGTATAAATAGTGCCCACAGTTTCTTTTCTATGGCGTGCACTTGAAGAGTTTCCTTCCAAAACAAGAAAGGGAGAGATACCCTGAATTTAAAAATGGTGACTCCAAGTTAAGACAAAGTGTGAAGCTCTTTGAGGGCGCTTTGATGATTTTATATATTTTTTTCGTGACAGTTTTGCGCCAGTTTTTCCCGACGTGTTACTATGTGAGATAGAAACAATGAAGGAGGCCGTGCTTCCATTTTTAAGTCATCAGTGTTACAAAACGTCCTGGCGAGCGGGTTCAAGGTCAGATTCTTGGCCCCTTTCCCCCCGCTTCAATCGGCCCGTGCACGGATCCCTCCGCTGGCTGTGGTTTTTGGCCGCCGCACCCCATCGCTCTCTGCTAACAGCTTTCCCACACCGTTAATTCTAGATGCCATTTGCTTCGGCGGACCGTCTTATCTCCGCGGCGCAAGTCGGGCTTGTCCGGCACCAGCCCTCCTTTCAGTTTACCGTAACTGCACCTCTGTGAAAAACAAATTAAGCGGGCATAGATCTCCCTTTCCCCCGCCGCCGCCACAGCGCCGGGCTGTTTGCCTCTTTAATTCTGCCCACGTCGTCGCGTTGTTGTGCCCTTGCCTGCACTGCACATTATCACGCCTCATATACATATGCATGTGAGCCATAATGAGCACTATAGATGTGCATTGCTTCAGAAAGTCTTTTAAACTAGACGTGCACACGACCTCGCCGTGCAGCAGAGATGAAGAAACATTCAAGTTAAAGTGGTTGGGCACACACAGCGTCTACCTGACTCTACATAAAGTGGAGCTGCATTGGTAAGCTGCTCGGTACTCCTGTTATTCACCCAACAGTGATTGCCCTCCCAGGATTTGTGTGACTGGCACCATCACCGCTATCAGACAGCACAGCCTGCAAAAGCCCAATAACTAAATTGCTGATGGGTATCAAAGGGGATCTGCCGTTTCCCCTTCCTTTGTCTTTATTTGCTCCCGCTGCCTTTTTTATCTTCCCTATTTTTTTTTTTTCCACTAACAACCCAACAACACCTGTGTCTGTCTGTTTGTCAGAAAGTCTCTAAGTAACGAGGAGACTTTCCCCTCCGGGCTCCTTTGAAGCTTTAAAAGAAGATCTTCATTTACCTGTTATATATAATTATACACAGCAGCACCGAGGTCAGTCTGCCGGCCAGCGCTGCTGCAGCCTTTTCTGTGCGTTTCCTATTAATTAGCCTCGGTCAGTGAAGTGACAGCGACAGGGATTGCGGTCGGCCCGTCTTATTTTAAACCCTCCACATCTTTAATGTAATGTATTTCTCTCTCACTTCACTTCTTCTTCTTTTTCTCTTGCAGGGCTCCAATGGCTTCCCTGGATTCCCCGGGGCAAATGGCGAGAAGGGAGCAAGGGTGAGCATGAATTCATTATTTTCTCTCCAGTTAAAGACATGCATACTCCTTGGCTGCACTGATGGAGGGAAGTAAGAACAGATAAAGTGTTACGTCCTGAAACACGGCTTAGTTAGGGGTCGACCGCGCGCATAATTTAACTTTGAAACTTGGACTGGAAAGAAGTCTAGAAGGAAAAATAAAATCTATTAAGGATCTAACACTGACTGATCAGCCACAACATTATGACCATTGACAGAAGGAGTGAATAACATTAACCATCTTGTGATAATTCAGCGTTCTGCTGGGAAACGTTTGGACCTGGCATTCATTCATGTGGATGTTACTTAGACATGTAGCACCCACCTAGACCAGACCAGGCACCCCCACCCCATAGCAATGACACTCCTTGATGGCAGCAGACATCCCCAGCAGGACAAGTACGCTTTAGGAACAACTCAAATAAATACATGAAGAACAGCACAAGGTGTTGACCTGGCCTCCAAATCCACTAGAAACTGATCAAGTATCTGTGGGATGATCCACAGAGGCCCCTTCCCTCAACCCATAGGACACAAAGGCCATTCTCAGATAAGTCATTACTGTTTTGGAAGCACAAAGGAGACCTATGCAATATTAAGAAGGTGGTCTTAATGATATGCCTGATTGGTGTATGTTCTGAATTACCAAAATACTTAGAAAAAACGCAATGGACATTACTCCAACTTACTAAATACAATCAGATTTGGAAAACACCCAGACTGTGAAATCATTTGCATTCATTTGTAGCTACAACCTTTTAACATGATTCTGGTTGGGCTACATTTAGCGTGAGGTCCAGCATTATGGCCTGTCAACTTTCAACACCAAACTCTGAGAACCATCTCTTTATGAGCTTCACTTTGTCAAAAATGGCCTCCGCCAGGTGGGCTGGCACCAAGACTCAGCTCTCGAGGGGGAGGACTGACAAACGTGTTCAGGTGTAGAGCGGACTGGTTGGAGAGGTTTACAGGTGAAGGGGCGAGCGCGCGGTTCAGTAGAATGGCGGGGGTTATTATCGACGAGGCGAGCCGCCGGTCAGTGCTCTCGGACGGACGCTGAGAGGCGGGACGCGTCTGGGCCCCAGCATGCTACGACTGACAGGTAGTTCAAGCTGTCAAGCGCCTGCGGGCAGCCACTTACCGCGGCAATTTGATTATTTATTTTTCGTCCACAGATGCTCACGTGGTTTCTGTTCCACCCACCCCCTACTCAAACTCCCCGAGCAGTTGCTTCTGTCTGGGTTTTTTTTTTTTTTGTATCCGGTGTTAGAAAATCGTCTCAGATTAAATATTCTGAAAAGAGAAACTACTCTTAAAAGCTGATGGCATGAGGTGTTCTGTCCTAAATCGAAGCTTTTCGTGTCTTTTTTCAGGGAACTGCTGGCAAAGCCGGCCCCAGAGGGCAACGTGGCCCAACGGTAGGCAATTCATCCAACTCATCACATAAATGGTTCTTTAGGTTTAAACGAAAATGGTGTGAGGCTGGGACTTTTTAAGGAATGCCGCTAACGTTCTGTGTTTTAGCTTTAATTGTATTGCTGTGCTGTCTAAATGACTGTAGGGTCCACGTGGCGGGCGCGGTGCTCGAGGACCAACAGGAAAGCCAGGTGCCAAGGTGAGAGAAAAGTAAAAGAAAAATGAACAAAATCATTTCTTTAAAACAACATTTATCTGCCGTGTGAACAGCAGAGTCACCGGCAGGTTACGCTGCTCACGTTCCGTACGTATATCACACAGCTCTGGCTCTGTGCGGCGTACAATCTAAAAATATCAGCTCATTAAACGTACCTCTTGAGTGCCGAGTCACGTAGAAGTGGCTCGCCGTGTACCCTCGGTGTCAGCGCTCTGCATAAAGTCTGTTCACATTTCACGCTGACATTTTGTGACACGGTTCCCGACGTTTCTCTGCGTCTTCTCTCTCCTCAGGGCACCTCCGGCAACGACGGACCTCCTGGCCCGCCGGGAGAGCGGGTTAGTATTTGGAATTCATTTTGATCAGTGTCTCTCGTTTCTTGAATCTAAACTCAAAGTAAAATACAGCTTTATCCTACATCACTGATTATATTTTCGAATTAATACTGAAATAACCATCATTCTCCTGAATTTGCGGTGAATAACAAGGGGAACAAAGTTGTATTTACCAACCTAAACTCAAGTCACACGTCTCATTTCGCTCTGTCTTTTGATTCAAGGGACCTCAAGGACCGCAGGGACCTGTCGGTTTTCCCGGACCCAAAGGACCCAATGTAAGCAGCTCCTGTCAAGCTGTCTGCGAGCTGGCACCGTCCCCGGCTGCCTTTTCCCACATAAGCTTTTAAATTATTAACACGCATGTGATGTCTTGATATTTTATGAACTGTCCCCGTGTTCCCCTCATCCAGGGCCCGGCAGGAAAAGACGGGCTCCCCGGTCATCCTGGACAGAGAGGAGAGACGGTGAGTTGGGTAGTTTTTCTACATTGGTGCTCGGTGCCGTGCCAGTTTTTGTATTACGTTTTTGGTGCCTTTAAACCAGCGGTAGAGGAAGTGAAAATCAGTACACTCCGTTACAAGTAAAAGTCAGCGCACAATGTAAATTAATCGATTTATATGCAATATTCTATATTTAGTTTGAGTTTTTTAATGAGTACTCATAGTAAAACATTTCACGTAATATGAATACATATATATTCTGTCTTGCAACTCATGCAATAGAAAGTACGGTGGTTCCATCTGGCACTATATAGTGGAGAAGTAGAATACTCAAGTACATAAAATTTGTTCTTCAGTGCAGATTTTATTAGATGCACAGTATTTACAATCTACTACTTCCTGTTTATTGGATTTACAAGATTCCATACAAGATTCATAAGTCTGTTTTCCTCTTCAGGGTTTCCAAGGGAAAACTGGACCTCCAGGACCCGGAGGCGTGGTTGGACCACAGGTACGGTAAAGCAGACTTCACCGGTTGGTTCCATTCCAGGTCCTCGCTTGTGACCAAATCCCGTCCGTCGCTGAGAAGCTATGAAATTTAACTATGCACCTAAAACCAGCTGATCTGGCAAAGCGGCGGAGCGGTGTGCACAGACTGTAATTAAGATGCATCAAATAGCTTTGAAAGGGAATTTTGGATGCCTTCTGTGACATCTGTTGTTTTCGGGAAGTAATGAAGCACAAGCTGGAAATAAATGATTCCTTCTCATTAAGTCGTAACTGCGATTATTAAAAATTAAGATGAGTCAGACGCGTGTGCGCGCGTCGCGTGACCGAGGACGTCGTGTGCTAAGTGTTCGTTTGAAAGGGCGCTGACCTCTCCTGTGTCGTCCTTGTCAGGGGCCAACTGGAGAGGTGGGGCCGAGTGGAGAGCGAGGACATCCGGGCTCCCCCGGTCCACCGGGTGAGCAAGGTCTACCTGGAGCTGCTGGAAAAGAGGGTGGAAAGGTGAGCGAGCGCGCACTGTGGATGCTTGTTGATCGAACTGGACCAGTCAGGAGTATTTACTTACATTAATCCAAGTGGTCTCACTCATCCCATCTTCCAAAAGAGGACCACAGTGGAGATTAGTGTCTGGCTTCCTTATATGTCTTCCTTTTTTTCTTTTTTTTTTCTCAGCAATTGAATTAGCAGAGTTGTTTTCTGTAGTTTTGATGAATATAAATTAACTCTACTTCCTGAGTCGTGGCCAGCAACTAATATACGCACTGTATAGGATATTGGAAAACTGAACAGTGATTCGATTAAACAGGCACGCCTGTTTATTAAAATGTAGTCTCTGTCATTATTCCAAAGAGCCGAACATCGGCAAACAAACTTGTTTTTGTTTTGTTTTTTTAAATGCTTTTCTGAGCTTTTAAAGATTTTCTGTTTCTGTCGTAACACAATGGCTCTTATATGGTTTAAGATGAATGCTTTTCAAAAGATTACAGGTTTCCGTAGCAGCGAACAGCAGTGGTCAAGCTTAGCAGTTTTGTAAACGGGTGTATTTGTGACATAGTGTTTAAGAAAACTGAAAATCCAATGATACACGGGTTAAACACCACCATATCTGATGCATTGCAGTCTTTGCCATTCCTTTAATAGCTGTTAGTTAAAAGTTAGCAAATCTATTCTTTCTTTCTTTATTTTTTTTTGCCATTACCTCTTAATCACTTGCTATTGGTCCCAGGTAATGAGGTATAATTTTAGCTGTTATCACGCAGATCAATCACCTTAATTGTTTCTCCTCTGCCGTGCTCGCAGATTGAGCTGCCCTCCTTTGTTTTTCCACCTGAAGCAATTCTGTGTTTAATGATTTACCTGACGCCCCGGTTAAAGACGATTGCTCTTCCTCCCTCCTTTCCGCAGGGTGATCCAGGTCCCCAGGGTCCTGGTGGCAAGTCGGGACCTGCCGGCCTGAGGGGCTTCCAGGGGGCGAGAGGTCTTCCAGGGGCCATGGTAACGCGCCTACTCAAACACACACGCAAAACACGGGTGTGCACGTGGAAGCGTGTCATGCCACATCCTGCGCATGCACACTTTAGCTCCACACCCCAATTACCAGCCTAACAGCCTGCTGTTAAACCAAATGTCAGGCTTGGCAGTGGACAGGGCTTAAAGGGTGCAGAAGTGCCGTGCAAACAGGAGAAATAATAGAGAGGACTGAGCCATGCGCAATATCGATATGTTCTACTATTATTAATATCAGCTTCGGCAAAGCATTTTAACTAGAGGAGTATCGGCTGTAGTCAGCATTTCAGAGGCGCCTGTTTCTTTAATTTAGTATAAGACACTTCCCTTTGTAGATTTTTTTGTTTGTTCTCAATCAAAGGATGAGTCAGGGCTCCTCGATTCAAACCCACAGCTAGCTAAGTGACCGCGGCGTCTGCGCCCGTAGCCGGCCAGAGCAGCCCGAGCTAATTCTCAAAACGAGTGGGTGTGAGGGAGAAGAAGAAAAAAAAAAAGGTTCAAGGTGAGAGCAGAACGGCTGTTAGAGGTCTGAGAATCAGCTCATGGAGGGGTGGGGGTGGGGTGGGAGGTGGTGGGGCGAGGAACTGCGGCTGGAGCTCGTCTCAAGGCTGGCCATTAAGGGAGAGCGCTGCCCGGACTTATTTCGGCCGTTATGTTTGTCCCGTGCGCGCAGAGGGATGACTTTCCTTTTATAACGGCAGCAAACGTGCACATCCTCCCGCTTTCCCTTAAAGCGACCCCGTCCAGTAACGTGCAGGTGCACACACACACATATACATGAACATGTGCACCTGTCAAATGAGCCAGAAAATAAAATATCAATCTCTTTGCTGAAAGAGTGCAGGTACACTTGTATTGTTCCAGGAAGCACACACTTATTTTTATCTTTCGAAAAGGCAGAAATATATGCACGCACACATTCTTCATCCCATCTCTCAGTCTGGAGGAAAGGCGCAGCGGCGATATATGAGCCAATAAATAACTTTCTGTGTGTCCAGCAAAGAAGGATCCTTCCAGTCGTCTAATGCACTGTAGTAAAATGTGGAAGCCGGGGAGGGAGGTGGAGAGCCCGCTTGGCAGCCTCCGCAAAACCCTCTGGCTCGGCTGTAGCCTGTAAATTAGTTATTAAAATGAAAGTCTTTACTGCCTCTGGTGAACTGTGTTTTCCATACGTAGCCCCAGCCTCCCCGTGCTATGATTCAGCACAGGCGTCCGAGGACCGGGGGAGGACGAGAGGCCGGAGATAGATGGACTGTGCGTGAACTTGCGGCCCACCGTGGGCCTCAGAGCCTTGTCATCTCCCCTTTTTAATTTCCTTTAAAGCTCATTTAATGACTCGTGTTGCATTAATAATATAAACACTCGTAAGAATTAGGGCCGTATCATCATTTATTAAGACCGTTTTTTATTTTTTTCTCCAGCCGAGATGCGAGCCACAGCCCGGGCAAATGTTTTGGAAACTTTGCTATTCCATTAATGAGTATTTCTGCGCCGTGTCAACACATTGTCATTTCTTCTCTAAGCGATCCGGTCGTTAAACTCCTGCCAACCGAGATCATTAACAGAAAGTAACTGTGGTTGCCTGATTGCTTAAGGAGTCAGTCAACAACACGAGGCTGAAAAGCAGAGTTTATTTATTGCTTCTAGTCTGGATGATGGTTTCACACGTACTTCCACCTTCAGAGATGCAGGTTATAGTTGGATTTATGGGTCGAGGCGCGTGTTGGTTGAAGCGGTTGCTTTTAACAATTGTGATTTATTAATAGCTTATTTCCCCAGACAACAACTGGCATCTGTCCATCCACTTGTTGTTTCTTTGCTTTTATTTGCCCACATTTTACAGGAACTGTGTCCAAGATTCCTAGCACACACACACACACACAAAAGGAATTTATTTCATTCCAGTGTATTTTAACCCTTGAACACTAACGTCAGTTGATTTCCACCCACGCCATTGTTGTTTTTGTTTTGCGTGGGTCCTCGAGTACCTTCAGGCTGCTCGTTGACGTCATCGAAGGTTGCGTTTCCCCGCTCCAGTTCCTGTTTTTTTTTTCTTCTTCTTCTTCTTCTTCGGGGGATTTTGTATTAAATCAGACGATCGTAACAGCTTGCGATGGGATTTTTATGGCAACGTGCCGCGCACAGCCATCATCATCATCCTGTCACGGGCTTGGATAATCTGGCCAAAGTGAATAAAGCATAACTAAACGTGGTTTAAATTAGCAATCGCTAGCTATGCATGTTTCATCTTTGATACTAGAGCTAGCTAAGCGGTCCTGGAGTTTGGTATAAATATAAGTTAGGGGTAATATCCAAGGGAATTCAGACGGTTGAAGACTTTTTTAGCGTCTCAAAAGGTGCCATTTGTTGTCATTTCCGCAGTTGTCAAACTATGCAGAGTGGACCAAATCTGAAGTTCCAATGCTCCATTATACTTTTTTTTTAAAGGTTTTTTATCGTTATATCGGGTGAAATATACCTGATGCTCGTGATACTAATTATAACGTTAGTGTTCTAGGGTTGAATCTAGACAATCCGGAAATCTCTCAGTTAAGTTTTCACAGGGACTAATTAGATAGAAACTAGATTGTAAATGTAGTTTTATGTCACTGTGAGCACCACAGACAAAGCTCCTTCAGTTCACGCTCATTTTATAGAGGTAGCAGAAATCCCGCAGACAGATATCTGAAAACGCGGCCCTTAATAAGCCGCTGCTTTTTTCCCAGGATGCTAGTTACATAAAAATTTTGAGTCCGAATCAATAAAAAAAAATCTCAAAACATTCAGATTTCTGCTGTGCACAGTGAGTAGGTTTCAGGAAATAGATTTCAAAACAAAAAAAGTCAACCTCTCTTCGATCACCTAGTGACAATGTCACGACTAATATGCAAACATCACACTGCGAAATTGATTTGCTCGCTGCCAGGTATCTGGCTTTACATATCTATACAGACTCAGGTATACACATGTATCTACTCTCGCACACACAGACATGCACATATGGGCACACGCGCACGCACACACACACACACACACACAGTAACATTTAAAGGCCCATTTGACAGCTGTGATTACCGCTCTTTGAATGGCATTGAGTGGCAGCCCCGCAGTGAGCGAGATCTAACCCTCTGCTGTCCTCTGCTTTCAGGGTCCAGCTGGCTTAAAGGGAGGAGAAGGGCCTCAGGGTCCCCCCGGCCCCAACGTAAGTAGCCCGTTACCATGGCAACCCCGCCTCTCTTTTGCTCTCGCCGCCCGAGATTGCAGCGAAAAGTGACTTGTGCTTTTGCAGAACGGTGAGCCGCGCACGCTGTGCACAGCTTCCCGTTCTCCGGGCCATTCAGCGGGGGCGCGTGCGGCGTAAACTGGAGTGTGGCGGGTGGCGGAGCCGAGTGGGGTCACGTGGTGGAAATGAGTCGGTGTAAAGATGGCAATCAAGACGAACATACACATGGCTTATTTTTAATTTGTTTTCGTCTATTAAGTGTTTTGATAAAGGTTTCCACTAGGACCAATTTTTTTTTTTTGCCATAAAAGAAGTCGTGTTGGAGCTTATTTTTAATTAGATGTCAAGTATTGTAAGATACACAATTCGCTCATCTATGGTCACGCAAGCAAATTTAGTTGTTCTTTTTTAATACCTGCAAGCCACCTCCTAAATCACGTTGCTTTATTTAAATGCTATTCTGCCCAGCGGAAGATAAACATCACGGTTTTATAAAGATTAATCTTCAGCTGCGTTTACATCTACTGGGGTTTTATTAAAAGCAATATGCTGCTTGATTTATTGTGTTTTTGCCAAACGGCATCGCTCTGAAGCATGGCCTAATCGTTGTTTAATTGCCTAATTGAACCGCAAGTAGTTTCATCCCTGCAACCTGACTGGCCAGAGATGTTTTCCCTCTCCCATTCAGTAGTTGCTATAGCAACTGTTCTGGGAGAAGTTTGTGTGACATTTTTGCCCTTTTTTTTTTTCTTTTTTTTTAAACATTATTTATTTTTTTATTCGACCACTACTTTTAGAGAAACTTTCCACTCGAATGACACCTGCACGTAGTGCTCTGTGTGATTAAGTTGCATCTTCTTTCTTACTACAGGTGCAGTGATATACTATATTGTGTCATATCAGCTGATGATCAGAGTTTGTGACCCCTGATAAGGAGCTGGAGTGTCTCGGGCTAATGCCTAAATAAGCATTTTTCTTTCCTCCGTCTTTGTCTCCGAGCCGCTTCGGTTTAGCGACATGTGCGGTGACGAGCCTCGGGAGCTCCGGCGGTGATTCTGTACAGAGAGCTGACTGACAGGCAGCTTTGAACTGTCTGACATTTTGTTCAAGCGTTAAAGCGCGGGCTGCCGATAATTGCCCCCGCTCACCAGCGACAGGCAGCGCAACACCAGCAGATTAGATGACAGCGGATATGCAGAGCGCGGGTGAAAAGATGATGAAAGTGAGAAGAGGGGCGTTCTCTGAATGACTGAAGCCATTTCCACTGCGAAATTAGATGCTTTTTTTTTCCCCCTTAAATTGACTTGAAAGTGCACGATTGGTTGGCAACACACAACTCCTTTAACAAAAAAAAAAAAAAAAATGGCCAGTGTGCAATGCCCACGCACACAAGAGATCTGATATTTTCCCCCATCGATTTCCTGCCAGGGATCGAGCTGCTGTTGTGCTGTGGGAAAGTCTGCTGTCTGTTGTGTGTGTTGCTGTTTTTGAAAATTGTGTGTGTTTGAAAAGATACCGAACGGGGGAAGAAATGCGCCGGAGAAAATGAAAAGAGGATAAATGTTTTTGTGTTCAAGCCAGGGAGTCACATGTGTGTGAGAAAAACATGGACGGAAAGAGAGAGAGAGAGAGAGGGAGGGAGCCGGGAGAGAAACAACGCGCAGCTATTTGAGTCAAAGAAACAAACGTGCGTGTCCTGGTGGGGAGGTTGGCAGCTCTGTGGATGACAGTTTGGAGCTCTCTCTCCCTCTGTGTGTGTGTGTGTGTCACCAGCGACGTCTGTCAGGGAATGGGCCAGGCATATGAGTGCCAGGTGGCAGCTCACATCAGCAGCTGAATCAGTGTGTTTGTGTGTTCTTCTCCGTGTGCGAATCAGCACATTTCACTTTATTTGGACGTCCGTCCCCCGGGTGGGAGGACGCGGCGGCGGCCCGCTGGTCAAACACGCACTCACAGTTTACGTGATCTGGGCCACCTACGCGGTGATGAGCTCGCCACCTGGGGATAGTGAATAGCAGGGTAATAAGATGCGCCGATTGCTGGGAGAGAACGGCGAGACTTTCCGTACGGCCTTGGCATGAGAAAGCAGCTCCGTCCTATTATTCGGATAAGAGTTTATTCATCAGAAGGGCTCTCATCCCGGTGGAGATTGGAGGCTGTCAGCAGAGTTAATAGACTTAGATTATTTTTGTCAGATTTGATTTCTGCCGCGACTGATGTTACAATTGTTGTTAAAGCTCCTCGCGGCAATCAAATAAAATGCTCCTATCGTATGCATGTTGCAAAAGTAATGTATTCACCCCAAACTTAAGCAAATCGTGACCTTGTGTAGAGAGAAACATTTGTGGTAGTGTGTCTTTTTATGCCTCTAAATGGATATTTTTCATTCACACTTCGCATTATTCCTAAAAACATCTGTTATTAAATCAGCCTTTCTGCTGAAGCCGGGCTAGTCATGCTTCACATTATACAATTTCTGTGGCTTAATGAGGTTTTTGTTGCTTTTACTGCTGGAAATTTACATCCCCACGATGCAGCAGTGACTCATGGGTCTTTGCTGACAGGGTTCTCCTGGAGAAAGAGGTGCTGCAGGCCCCGGAGGTCCCATTGGCCAGACGGGACGCAACGGCCCACAAGGACCGCCTGGCCCCGCTGGAGAAAAGGGAGCTCCTGTGAGTCACAGAATCTATTCTTTAGGTTTAAGTTTTGTTTTGCAGAATGTTCTAAAGCATGTGTCGTTGAATGTTATTCAAAGGGAGAGAAAGGTCCCATGGGTCCGGCTGGACGCGATGGCATTCAAGGTCCGGTGGGTCTTCCTGGTCCAGGGGGTCCACAGGGTCCCCCCGGAGAGGACGGTGACAAGGTACAGTAAAGTGTAGATTCTCAGCCTTCTAGGTCATGGTATTTCCAATGCAAAGCACAAACAGACCACTGGACTCAGTTGAGGTGTCTTGGAGACGTTTGTCCGTCTAGTCCAGAACAGAAGAAGCCACTTGGACGAAATGTCTGCGAGAAACATCACTCTGGACAGATCAGCAGTCCTTTACAGGGACATAAACAATAGTTCACACTAACGTGCACACCTACAGCCTGTTTAGAGTCAGTTAACCCAATAGGCGTTTCAGGCTTCTACGTCAATTTGTGCCCAGACCCTACGCAGACTGTAATGCTGTAGTTTGACGTGAACCTCCCCAGAAATATATACGTTTCTGGGGAGTTTCCACTTTAGTATTTCCAGACGCTTTTCCATCTCCAAACTGATTGCTTTGGATCAATATAGATGGATCACATTGGGGAAATGTTGACTGAGGAAGTTCAGAGATAAAGACATTTCCATGACTCGTCTTCGGCGAAATGTCGGCAAAGGCTTCAGTCGCCATTGTTGAAAGTGAAGCAAAGATTAACCCGTCAGACAAAAAAGACACAGCGCCTACTAGTGCTTGGGTGGCGTTGTTACAGAGTGAGACAGATTGACGTCATGCCGTTCTTTAAATGAGCCTTGACTTGACTGGAGCACTGGGAGAAAACCCAATCGAGGTAAATGCAAATGCTGTGACTGTGTTAACCACACATTCAGAAAATATAAAAGAAAACAATACATGAAATCAAAGGAAAATACCAACTTGCCAATCCTTAGACACCAACGTTCCCTCCAAACACTATTGTCGACCTTTTTTTTCTGCCTGATGTTAAAAATTCTCCTAATTTCAGCTTCTGTTTATCATTTGGCTTCTGGGAAAGAACACTGACACGGGAAATGAGGTTTTGAAAGTTTTGAAAAAGTTTCACCGCTCATCCAAGTGGGCTTCTTCAGATCTGAAGCCACTTGGATGAACCTCTAGCAAAAAAAGGCTTAATGTTGTAATACTCCTTCATTTGAATATCCACCTCTGACATTTCAATGTGGTTCAAAACAAGGTAACAACACATAGAGAAGTCATAAGTAGTTCTGCTTCAGCCTTTGAGATCCGAACAAGATCCAAAAAAATCTTGGAAATGATTCTTCTTCTTCTTCTTACCTTGACATTGATTCTTTGGTATTTTTATACTCCTGTCATAACTAATATCTCAGAGACACCATGACTTTTCCAGATTTTGACTGCTGCAAGTGATGCAGACACACATATGTTAACATACTGTACATAAATAGATAAAAAACACCATGAGTCACTCATAAATAAATAAATTCTTCAGTTACCCTCTTGGCCTCGAGCTTGTTGTTGCAGAACATTACATTCATTAAACAAAATAACAGTTCCCCTGGAAGGACTCAAATATCTCTAAATGCAGATAGAAAAGCACTGAAATAGCCGCTTGTTTACCGTTGTTCACCCTCAGGCCAGCAAATCCTACACCCGCAGTTCATACCGCTGATCTGCATTTTCACATCTGTAACCATCACACCTCTCCGATCCCGGTCACGTCTCCCATCGCACCATTTTGTCAATCATGGTGCCAATGGGGTTAGACAGGGTGCCAATCAATTAATTGCAAACACTCGCCCCCAAGGTCTTCGCGGGCCAATCAAATTAGAATCCCCTGAGGAATATTTACTGCCCAGTCGTGGTGTAAAACACAGTGACACTTTAAGATATTGGACTTTGACTAAACATGAGTGATAAGAGCTTTTTAAGATGGAAAGATGTGAGCTCTGCTGTCTGTGTGTGTGTGTCGCGCTGCAGGGAGAAGTTGGCGGACCTGGACAGAAGGGAAGCAAAGGAGACAAGGGTGAACTTGTGAGTCTTTTTTTTTTTTTTTACTCTGTCTAATCCATTTTATGTTACTGTTTCATATGGAGCAATTAGATTTAAGTTATGATCCAGGCCAATTAGGCGAAGAAGAGTAACCCTAGCCTCATAGCTCCCAAAAGAACTGAATAAGCATGTTGCTTGGCAATGACTCATCCACGTTTATCTTGCCCTAATATGCATTGCATATAAATAAATGTTAACTGAAGTGCTGGTATTTTTTTATTGAATGATTATTTCGTTTTTTTTACTTTAACAGCAAATTATTTTTCACAGAGCTCCATTGCTCAGCTCTGGCAGCAGATTTTGCTAATAGTCATACAGCATTAACGGTTTTCCTTTTCTCTTTTTAGGGTCCACCAGGCCCAAGTGGTCTCCAGGGTGTGGTTGGAGCTCCTGGTCCAGCTGTGAGTATCAGTTTCCCTGGCCATCTACGTCAGCCATATGCATGTTTTTACCTTTCAATTAGCACTGAGCAGGAGATGGACTGGCGGCTCTGGACAGGTCACCAGTCCGTCACAGGGCAGCAAATATCCATTCACAGAAACATGCACACCTATGGCCAATTTAGAGTCACCGGTCGACCTCACGTGTGGTTTTTGGACTGTGGGATGAAGCCAGAGCCTAGAACCTTCTTGGTGTGAGGCAACAGTGTTAGCCATTGGACCATGGTGCTGTCTTAAAGGAGAACTACAGTTTTTACAACCTGGACCTTATTTCTGGCATGAAATATGATCGTTTACTCACCCATATAACTTTGTAGTCCTACATACGTAGATCTGCGTATATTCATATAATGGGAGTGACTGGGGCACCCAAACGCAGCCTCTAAATAAGACATAATCTGCCACCAAACTCATTAATTTGGTTATTATTATTATTATTATTATTATTATTAATTTCACCAATATTTTATTATCGTACGCTAGTGCTAATCGCCGTTGAGTCCGCAGTTACCTGTTGTCATCATCCAGGGTCTGTAGATTGATGCAGAGCCAGGATGTTGTCCTCTCACCTGAATGATGTCATCTCTAAATGCTCCATGCACCCATGACGGTCGGCTTGTTTACCTGTAATTTGCTGCTGCTATGGTTCATTCACAACCTTGGAAAAATATTCAGCCATATTGCAAAAAAATCGCAGTTAGCAGGGGAACAGCTCTACTGTATGATAACAAAATATTGGTGAAATGAACGAGTTTTGCAGCAGATAATGTGTTATTTAGAGGCTGCGTTTCGGTGCCCCATTCACTCCCACTATATGGATATACGCAGATCTAAATATCTCCCGAAGGACTACAAATGACACAAACGTTATATGGGTGAGTAAATGGTTGTATTTTGAGCCAGAAATAAAGTCCAGGTTGTAAAAAACAGTAGTTCCCCTTTAAGGATGTTATATTCTGGAAAAGTAAATAATACATGACAGGAAAGGAAAGGAAACTACTCACTCGATAATATTCAAATCCAGATACCGTTTCCACCCTTTTTCTGGCAGATCCTAAATTCAAGAAGTTTCTTTTAAACTTTTCTGACTATTCAAAAATGTTCGTGCTATTGTCCTAATTGCATCCCCTGATTATCCCAGCGACTCCTGGGTAAGATCAGTGAAATGGGAGTTGAGGTTTGGAACGTTTACTCCGATTCAAGGCCTTTTGAAGACAGCGAATGAATGAAGGTGATCATTCAAATCAGCAATTGAAATTAGACCAAAAAGGCTGCAGGCAGAGATTTCTAACTTGTTTTCTCCAGACCTGCAATTCCATAATGACGTGACACTTAATCGCGTCTGGTTCGGCGACTTATTTCTTCCCGTAAACGCAACACGTACACAATGCAGGCTTCTACTCGACTCGCGTTTGTTGTGATCAACAGTTAAATGAGCTATTAGAGGTTTGGAAAACTTGCCCTTAAAGGTTTCCAGTTGGACACCCCTATTAAGACAAGGTAGCTGGATGTAAATTAGCTTTTGTTTAATTCCCCAGACGGACAAAAATGAAGTGCTGTTCAAGCCAGGTCAGGGACACATTATGCAGGCAGCTCTGCAGGCCAAAACCCATTGGCTGCACTCCCTGCTCATTTTAAAATCCACATCTTTCTAATGTTACACAAATTTCATTTTAATCACAACTTTACTTTACCCGAGGCGTCATATTAATATCAAGGTACCCCATTATCATCAGAGTTGTTAACAACATGTCCTCTAGCAGACAATTTCAGCACGCGGGCGTCATCATGCTCTGGAATCTGTTTTGCTTTGGAGTACGTACACAGGATTAAACTTTTGACCTTCCATTTGCAAAACGGTCTCGCAGCCCACAGTGCTGCGCCAGACGGCCTCGCCAATCATTTCCGTGTATTACCTCATATGGCACGAGGACTAGCTGGAACCGCTGCCTTCCTTGTGTGCCGCAGAACATCCTCTGCTCATCCATCTCATTAACGCAACAGGGAAAGTCCTATTTCTACAATAGCCGATGGCCCGGGGGCATCTAACAGCTCATTGCTGTAAGTTATCAGGCCTTAACAACCATTCCAGCAAAAATTCAGCATCTGCAGGGCTCTGTGGGGGCTAGAGTAGACCTAGTGAGACGGATTGCCGTGAGCAGGTACTGCACCCAAGCTGAATAACAAATTATTTAACAGTTGTTTGTCCTGGTGAGTCAGTCTGCTCATGTGTATTCACGTGTACTTCACGACTGAGCCCTGACTCGTGCTGTGTAGTTTCAACATCATCTGTTCTATGTTTATTGTGGCAAGTCCTAATGCTGCTATCGCTTTTCAGCTGTACCGCCTGACCCAGCGCGCACACAACACAACATGTTGGTGTTTGTAGAGACAATGAATACCCCTTTCAGCAAAGCTGGCTTAACAAGATGGAAAACAACTCCATCACAAGTGTTATTGTCTTCAACATGCCCCATGAGATCGAGCATTGGTAACGGAGCAGTCTATGGTGAAGCAACACTGATCTTCATCAGGATGCATGTGTTATAGACCTCTTCTTCAAATCCAATGTGTTTTTATTCAGCAGTATCTAATAAAAAGACTTGAAATGTCACTTTAGAACAAAAATTCAACAAAATGCATTTCAGGTGACTCATAAATATATTTTCTTGTTTACTCATAGGTACAATATAATGCTGAATAATATTTCACATAATTACACCAGCTAAACTTCCAATTTTAAATAGGTCGATTTAAAATTTATAGTCTTAAAGTTTTTTACAGCATGGTCCTTATTTCTGGCATAAAATGTGATCGTTTACTCACCTGTATAACTTTGGTGTCATTCGGGTATTTAGATCCAGCGGACCGCCACGTATACCCATATAGTGGGAGTGAATGGGGCACCGAAACACAGCCTCTAAATAACGCATTATCTGCTGCGAAACATGTTCATTTCACCATTATTTTGTAATGATACGCTAGTGCTAGTGAAACACACTAGTGCTAGTCCGAATGGGTTTCGTGACAGATAATGCGTTACTTAAAGGCTGTGTTTCGGTGCCCCATTCACTCCCACTATATGGATATATACGGCGCTCCATTGGATCTAGATATCCTCTGAACATCTCCAAATTACACCAAAGTTATATGGGTGAGTAAATGGTTGTATTTTCTGCCAGAAATAAGGTCCAGGTTGTAAAAAATGTCAATTCCCCTTTACAAACACAAATATTAACGGTTAGCATGTTTTAGTGCATGTAAATGATAAGACTGACATCTTATGGTGACAAAGCATCTTCTTGCTTTTTCATGCCAGCAGAAAGAGTTTTTCAAAATAAAATATGTTAGCTACTTCTGCAAAAAAGTTGCATAAGCTAATGTAAGTATAAATCATATTGTGGACATCTTCCCATATATTTATTGAATAGTAGAAACTGAAAGAATTCCAAATGAGGGACAGCAACAAACATCCCGGCCCCATCTGGTGGTTAGATCTGTTTCCCATTCAATCAGAAACACTTACGCCATCACACAAAAACTCTCGCCGCTTTTAAGACCCGGTGTTGAAACCCCATTGTCTCCACAACCGCAAGTGGGAAGTGGGCAGTGATGAAGTAATTAATAAAAACATTTGTGAAAAAACATGTTTATTCACAAATGTGAATAATTTCGTTTTTAAATAAACACGTTGATGCTGTAAACGCTTCAGTGTTCAGCCTTTTGCAGATTTACCGCTTCTGAATCGCTTCAGTATGTGTAGTTTCATACACAAGAAGCAAGCTGCACAATTAAAACTTCATATTTGGTGACAAACTTCCCCGTTGTGACAGTTCACTACATTTTCTTCAGGGGGCTGGGATTGCGTCAACAAAAACATAGATGCGAGCTGCGTGCATGCGGGGATACAGTGAATAACAAATTATGCAGCAGTTTATACCCTCTACACCCAGACGCCGCTCCGTTTGTGGCGTCCCCCGAGCGGCTGCTGGGTCGGTCAGATCTGTGACTTTAAACTTCAGTCCACCTCGTCTCCGACTCGTCGTCTCAGAGCTGCTACCTGTAATCACCTAACGCTTCCTTCTAAACTGTTCTGCATTCAGTTACCGGCGCCCGAGGCTGCCTACTTGTCCCAGGGCTCTGTGAGAGCTCCTTAAAGCGCTTTCAAGTGCTGACACGCGTTTGAACTAAAAACTCCCAGTCTGTCAGCACTTCACTCTTCCCTGTAGTCTCCCCCTTTTTATCCTCTGTAGCCCCGTGCACCTCTGACTTCACAGATGAAGTCAGCATCTTTCCCCATACACTGTTTACCATAACCCCGTGGCTATACTGTACTGCATCCTGCCTTCCCTGAGGAGACGTCTCGGTGGGGTTGCTGCTGCTTTCCCCAGGTTGCCCTGCAGCGCAGTGTACCAGTGGCTAGAACTGTTGCCTCACCTTTGTCCGGTTTCCTGCAAGTTTAAATCTTCAGTGCGTTTCCCTCCGAGTGATCAAACAGGCTTCTCTTTGCAGGTCGACTCTGCACTCTGAATGGGCTACAAGTGCAAATGTCTGTTTATAATTTACCCTTGACATAGACTGTTGACCTATCCAGCATGTGTGCTTGGAAAAGCTCCAGCTCTCACAACCCTGAGCAAGAATATGTAGGTGTAGAGCTTTAAAGGATGGTTGAAATTGCTGTAAAGTGACTTTCAGATGAGGCATTTGAATACTGTAACTGTCCATCCTCGTCTGTCTTTGTGCATCGACCAACCCTCTACCATGAGAGCTTGAGTATGCTCTTTAACCTTGATAGAATTTAAAAGAAAGTATGTTTGCTGAAGCTCCAGCTAATGAGAATCAGTTTAAAAGGTGTTTGTGACCTTTCACCTCCCACAGGGCAGCGATGGCGAGGCCGGGCCAAGAGGACAGCAGGGCATGTTTGGCCAGAAAGGTGACGAAGGACCCCGAGGATTCCCGGGTCTACCAGGACCCGTCGGACTGCAGGCAAGTCACTCCGGCACGTTTGCGACTCCCCGTCTCTAATTCTCTCTGAACACACGACAGCCAGGTCACGTTGAGCGGCGCCTCGTAGGTATGCACATTACTTTCCCTCTGTCAAAGCCATCCCGAGCGAAACGACTTCCTCCACGCCTCTTAAACCGACAACACTTCATCTCTCCTTACATCATTTACATTACATCAAAACAAAGCATAATTTATTAATGCAGCCTCGAATTCTAATAGCACTTTGTATTGCTCCTGGGCAAATAATGCTTCTTTTTTTTCCTCCCTCAAGGACTTTCCTTAGCATAGACAGTACTAAAAATCCATCACCATTGCTAACATTTTGCATTTGGCTTTTTGCCGTGGCGTTAATGGTGGAGGGGTGGGGGCACTGTCGTTGGTTTTTCCACTCAGGCTGCATCTTTATTTATGCAGTAAACCATTCCCCTGCAGGTCCAAATAAGAGACCAGCTGCTGCGCTAGCCTGTATTCGATAAGGTATTTTTTTTATTAGCGTATAGTATAAATGCGTTTATCTTTTCTAAACATACGTCTCATTATAGACATATTACGATGTGCACACAGCATTCATTTCGTCCGGGAATTAGAGGAAACAAGGGCAGGAACTTTGAAGCAGACAGGAAGTCAGACCTCGACTGTCCGACCTGAGAAATACCCCGACTACCAGGTCTCCCCGTAAACAGAATCACAGCCTTTACATACTGTACGAGAGCTTGCAGAGCAGAGTGGTATTTGAGAGCTTTTATCAATAACTGACCCGCACTTATACTTTCCGCCTCAACACACATTGACCTACGTGTATTTATCTTATTTTTAATGGCAGCAGCTCATTGATTTTTCTTGGAATTTTTACACAGCGCAGATTTTTTTTTTGTGCTACTAAAGGCTACGCGCGTTTCCAGAGAAGCAATAACGCATTCTTCGAATTGCAAATGAAAAGTTCCAGCAGTGCGCAGCCCTCCTGAGTTAAATCAAAGCAAGAGTTTCATGTTTTCACTCTCACTTAGTGCCGTATTATGTGTCGGACCCCAGGAAGAATGGCTGCAGTTCTGCTTCAGCTAATGGGGATCCAAATAAAACGATAAACAATAAACTTAATCTCATACGACTTGTAGCTTATGGAGGCCAGTGTTAAACAAGGTTACCAGTAGCTTTGCGAATATTGCCTTTACCGGACATTATGGAGTCAGATCATTCGAGATCGCTCTTCTTATACGCAGATATGCAGTGACTTTGTACCGATCAGCCACAACAATAAAACCACCGACAGAAGAAGTAAATAACCATCATAATTGACCATCTTGTGACAATTCAATGTTCTGCTGGGAAACTTTTGTACCTGACATTCATTCACATTGATGTTACTTAGACATGTAGCACCCACCTAGACCAGACCAGGCACCCCCACCCCATAGCAATGATGTCAGCATCCTTCAACAGCATGATGCAGGCATACACACAAAAACGCTTTAGGAATAACTCAAAAAACTTGAAGAACAGCACAAGGTGTTGACCCGTCCTCCAACTTCACTAGATCCCAAACTGATCAGGCCCCTCCTCTCTAAAACTTAAAGGACCCCACTAACAACATTCTGATACCAGACACCACAGGACAGCCTCAGAAGGCCCGTGTCCATTCTCTAATGAATCCAACCACAAGTGCTTGAAAGCAGCTGGATGCAGAAAACCACAAAAATGACAAAGAACATAAGATCACTAATGTTCTCTGCTAAGATAAGCTGCACAATGTTACCGCCACTCTCTAAACTTTATCCAAGTGAAAGAGCAGCAATTGGGCAGTAGATTGGCTCACTTAAGCCTACGAGCTGAACTTGAGGAAACTTGCTTCGGTGGCATTGTGTAAGGAAACGGCACTCTTCAAAATATCTCAGTCAATTATCCAAAGACACACTGAGGATGAAATTAGAACGAAGCCCTGCTGGTCAATAGGGCCAGATAACGTTGTTATTAAGTGCAATTGGCTTTTAATTGGGCATAATGCACTCCATCTCCACTCTTTTAATTATGTTTGGCTAAGCTGCCCTTCAATAGATGGCACCAGCCGCTGCGAGCTCAGCTCTTCAATGCAATTATCTGTAGCATTAATGATTTTTGACTATGGGGAATGAATGGCTTCAGTCTGAAAGCCTGCCGTCATCTGGGGGCTGTGTTTGCTGTGGAATATTGGAGCCCGCGCCGAGTGGGTGAGTTCTCCAGATTAGGAGGTTAAGATGTGGGGACGCAGAAGAGAGTAAATATCAGATTTGATTACGCCACGGTGCGCTTATAGTTCACAGCTAGTGTGGAAAATAGAGGGAAATGCCGAGTCGCAAGCAAACATTTATTGATTTATTTTTTTTCCTCCGATGTGTGCTGTGTATGCGCGAGTGTGTGTTAATTAAACCTATAATGCACCTCTTTTTTTAATCCATTAGTACCTGCATTTTACAAACAAGCCTACAAGTCTAGTATTGATCAAGAGTCTGTCACTTCCAAAGATTATACACGAAATGAGTTGATGCTTAATTTATTTTCCCATTATAACAACGCTTGTGCCTTATTACTGTGGCTGAAGTCCCCAGTGCCAATCTATTATGAATTAGCCTTCTCTGTCATTGCGGAGGTACAGTAAATCAACGAAAATGGGCTGAAACTACACATATGTTGCCTCGATGATCGATACCCCCGTCACTTTGTTTCTACAGTAACTTATCATTACCGACGCTTTCCACCCACCTATTGATTATGCACGCTCCATCACTGGAGTTAAACTAACACAGCGCATAATAACTGCAATTATGCAGGCGGACAATAAGCTACAACAGAAAGTGAGCGCTTCTTCATTTTTGTTGCAGATGCACCTTCCCAAGGTGCATTTGAACTGTTTTAGTCAAGCATGATTGAATTCCGACGCCGGATAATACGCGCCGCCCGCTCCGTCCCCTTTGTTTCCACTTTCCCGTGGACGTAGATGGATGGAGTTTCCACCCTGCAATTTACACAGGCTGATTATACCCAAGCCTCCCATACCCTTTAATTACAATAGGTGTCCTTTTTGACTAATTGTGTGTTTACACTCAGAGTTTCTGCTCATATTAATGCATGCTCCATCACATTGCATCCTAAAGACCCAGTATTCAATACACATCACCTGAAAGTACCTGTTAATGAGCAGCAAAAAACATATCTGTCTCAGACGCTGCCTTGCGTGACCTTTGTTTTTTTTTGTTTTCTGTGTCGTGAAGAATATTTGTGCTTTTCGCAGGGTTTGCCCGGTCCTCCTGGCGAGAAGGGAGAGAACGGAGACGTCGGAGCAATGGTGAGTGCAGCTTTTACTTTTCGTCCGTGGCGGCGATTCACGGTGTTTTCACGCACGGCCCGGTGAAATGGGCTGAAGTATTGGCTGGTGGCTGAGTTTGGCAGCTTCAGCCAGATACATGGCAGATGTTTCCACCAGTGGATGATGCGCAGATTGATGCAAACTGCTTCTGCGGTGCATGTTTTTCTAATATTTTCCCAGTGTTGGTAAAGGGAGTTCAATAGTCAGAACAAAAAGAGTAATGTATGCATCTTTGCAATGAATTTAGCAATATCCCAAGCTTACATCTTAGCAAAGTCAGCTCCAAGAAGCAGTGAGTAGTCAGTTAACCAGTTGTCACACATTGTTGACAAGTCCAAGCCAGAGCACAAATCTGACAGAAACTCATGTGACAGTGAATGTCCTCTCTTTCCGACAGGGTCCACCTGGTCCTCCTGGCCCCAGAGGTCCCCAGGGTAACAGCGGATCCGATGTAAGTTTTCCCTTCGCTTTCTCTCTTCTCCGTTTCTGGCCTGCATTTTAAAACGTACATGAAAAATGCACTTCTTTCGCACGACTCTCTCGCTGTAACTTGTGTGCGATTTATCCGCAGGGTGCACAAGGTCCTCCTGGAGGTATAGGTGCGATGGGAGGCGTTGGCGAGAAGGTAAGAACCGAATATGTCTAATGACTTTGACTGACCCTGTCTAGTTTTACCTGGGAATAAGTTAGCCGTTTGGCTTCTTTAACGCCAAAGTTGGCAGCTGAAGCACTAATTAGTCAGCTGATAACACTGGGTTGTGTCGGTTTCACACTTTTAATTCACATTTTCACTCGTCCAGGGAGAAAACGGTGAAGCTGGCAACCCGGGACCCCCTGGAGAGCCTGGTATCGGAGTGAGTAAATTATCATCGTGATATCTTATTATGTAACAGCTCTGAATGGCGTGCACAGAGGGACTGACCGCATGCAAGCGGTTAAAACGAATGAAAAGCAAACTGGCATTCTGTCTTCCTCCAAATATTTGCGATGAGTTGAGCGATCTACCTATAACTACCCGTGTGCGCCGCTAATTACGGTGTGTTTATTATCTGACAGTTCAGCTGTGGGGGCTGTTCTGCTTCTGAGTATTTTACCTCAGATTACTGTAGGTGTAAGCACAGAAATGCAAGCAGCCCGAGGGCTTTTCAGCAGATAATTAGCTCAGCCATATTTGGACTCCTCCGCTGTTGTCGGGTGTCATGAATGCAACCTCCTTCACCACGCTGTTATTAGAGCATTGTTGGGTAATTAATTTATATTCACATCACTTCCATCAATCCACATTAATATAAACAAAATCTCTTCTTAATGTAGCACCCTGTGTTTGCCTGCTAAAGGCTCTGTAGTTTTACTTTGCTAGATTATAAATGAGGATAAGATATTCACAGTAGGCATCCTGATGTTGAATATCATCGATCCAGGCTGAGCCGTAGCCATTGCTTGTGTAAGAGCAGCACCTTAGTTACGGTTGTGAGCCGCCTCCCCTCCTTGAGTCTGACTCCATCAGGTCGTATTGACGCACCCATCTGCCGTCTCGTATCTGTTTAGAGCGACAGATAGACCCGGTGTTGCACGTCACATTCAGGTCAATTTTAAAGGTGCCGTGCTGGCATTGACTAGGGAAGCGCTCAGCTCTAATGGGCCAGCTAATGATTCTGGGCTTGTAATTATGCCGCGGCTGCTGCTCTCAGTCATAGCCAAGGCTTTAAGACACCGTTTCTGCTCTCACTAGAGCGAAAAATGGTGCTGGACTATTTAGTGCTATAATTTAGTGGGTAGAAATCTGAATTTCATTTTAAACTCTGCAGCGGATTGTCTGAAACGTACAGTTACGGCTCAATTTTCATTGCTGTTTTCTCCCTTTCGTGGTGCATTTACTGACGCCAGCTGGAGTGACAGATTTGATAAAACGCGTTTGTCTCGTGCCTCATTTAGCATCCTATTGTCAAAGCAGCGTGGATGACCCCATGCGGCCTTTCACGGTGACAAGACTGTGCTGCGTTTTTTCCTCAGGGTCCTAGAGGAGAGACCGGTGAGAAGGGAGAAACCGGCCCTCCAGGAGCTGCCGGACCCGCCGGTGCCCGAGGACCGCCTGGCGACGATGGTTCCAAGGGTAACCCTGTACGTGGAGCCGCACTGAAACACTCACACAGCAAATGACTGATGCATTATTAGTGCAGGCAGTGACAGCGCCATCGTGTCATATTTCTCAGTCGGGCTGTCGGCTGCCAGGGCTGTTGTTGACACCATGTCAAATACGCGAGCCAAGCTCAGTCTTCTCAATGTCTCTGTTTGTCTGCAGGGTCCTGTCGGCTTCCCAGGAGACCCTGGTCCCCCTGGTGAGCCCGGTGCTGGCGTAAGTGATGCATTTATGCCTCATGGTTAGGTTATTATACAGTTTAATGAATATGCATCTCACTAATTATGTTTGTGAGCGTGAGTAAATATAGTCATAATGAACTTGAAAGCAACAAAGAAACAGCTTCATGACATTAGTGATTCTTCCATAATTATTCCCAATATGTCTGGCTCATTTGTGTTTTGTTTTTTTGTTAAGGGTCTTGATGGTTTACCTGGTGACAAAGGAGATGATGGAGAGGCTGGACAACCTGTAAGTCCAACATAATACATGCAGCCTGGTGTGCAATTCGAAAAATGTATAAGTCTTATTGCAACGATGTAGTGAAGATAGTCTGAAAGAGACCAAAAAACTTGTTGTTTCATATCCGTCCTGTGAAAATGGATATCACTTTCTACAAATTTAGAGATACCTCATTATGTAACAGCTCTCCATTTTCACAAAGGGGTGATAAGTGTTCCATCCACTCTACTTTAGGGCCCTCCAGGTCCATCTGGTGAAGCTGGAGTCCCAGGACCTCCGGGCAAAAGGGTGAGTGCATTTCCAAAATGATGCATGAGATGATACTCCTGTTCGGCTCTCGAGGCGTTGTCTATTTTTAGACCCGCCGTGCTCTTACCATGCCCCTACTACTTTATCACCCACTGTAGGCTGATACATATTTATGATCATAACCTCAGATTTGGAATTTTATCTCCGCGTGTTTGACATGAAATTCATGCCGTTAGCAAAACCGGATGTCTAGATTAACCTGTAATTGCGGATATGTTCCCGTAAGAGAATACTGACGTGTTGTAAGTTTCAGTGGTGGTAACGTCAAAGCAGTGGGACTACTGCTGCTGCTGCTGGTGTCAGGAAATTAACTCGTCACTGTTATTCCTGGCACACGGTGCCCACCCCTGTCACATCATACTTGAACAGAGATTATTTCATTTCGCTATCGTGGGTTTTTTTATGATGCCTTCCAACTACAGTAATAATGTTTTACGGTTAACAATAAAGCACGTCATT
Organism: Planiliza haematocheilus; assembly: GCA_005024645.1. Lineage (NCBI taxonomy): Eukaryota > Metazoa > Chordata > Actinopteri > Mugiliformes > Mugilidae > Planiliza > Planiliza haematocheilus. The sequence goes on from SRSE01000255.1 coordinate 1,391,713, forward strand.
AATGTACCGTATGAAAGGCTGGCACAGTGTTGAGAGAATGACAATTCATTGCCTTTTGTTTTAGTTTAGCAAAGATGTTGCTCAATATCAACCATCACAGCTGGCATGTCTGTGTATGAATACAGTAGTACATATACAACTCTCGTAATTCTGTGAGTTAGTGCTTGGATCTTGAGGAAAAGGAAAGTAGATTACAAATAGTGTAAGCAGTGTATGTTAGAATATTTTACTGTATAAACATGGACGGTGGAACTGCTCCTCAAAAGTGAAGCCAAAGCAAGTAGAGCTCCCCCTGGTGGCTAGCTGCAGTATAGGTCATAAGCTCCACCCCCTCCATGTTAGTGGATGGGACTTGGATCAAACTAAAACACTAAAATACAGGTCAAATAATTTTTTTCAAGGATGGTTTCTGTCATTTTAGGTAGTTACTTTAATGTTGATGCATGTGCAAGTGTCAATGTTTTGGATAAGTTTCGTTTTTGCTTAGTTGTTTGTCACTATAGAAACAGGATGTGAAATAATGGAATGGCGACCACCAGTTGCCATGCCGACCACTCTGTAAAGCAGTCCTGTGGGGCTGTGACAGTTGTAAATAAAAATGAGTACATTGTATAATCCAACATTTCCTTGTAACTAGTGGAGGTAGAGCAGAACGCAGTATAATGCAAGTAAGAGGCGCCGCTTTGTCCATATTTATATACAGTCTATGTTTTTTAAACACACGTTACCTTATCCTTCCATATAAATACATTTAAAATTAAAATAGTGATTTTTAGATTGAGCTTTTACTTGGAAACTTTATTTGCATTATCAGTTATTACCAATATTAATAACTGTAATGGATTAAACCAGTGTTTCTGGACTTTTTTAGTTTGTCAGTGTCTTGTTTCAGCCTCGCATCAAATTTCTGACATCTGTGACTTTTCTGTTAAAGTCCCCACGCTGAGGGTTTTTGCCTCAGCGTGTCTACGTGTTCTCTGTAAAAGAACATCCAAACAAGGGTAGGGCGCACCTTTCCCGAAAACCCCAGTCTGCTCCGATTAGTCAGCTGAATTGGCTCGAGGAGCACCGATTGTGCACGCTAAGCCGAAAGCCAAAGCTGGCAAGCGCTGCTCATAGTGGAGGAGAGACGCGGGAGGGAGGGACATGATAATTTGACAATGTGTTTCGTTGCACACGAGTTTAGTGTACTCCCCCGGGTGCAGGATGAATCACGGACATTTTTAAATAATTTTCTAGGAAATTAGTTTAAACTACCTGCAAAATTGGCTTATGCAGTTGGTGACGCATGAGCTTGAAACCAAGGACAGATTTTCCTCCAAATTGACTGAAAGGTTAAAAGCATATTCAGAGAGACAGAAACACACTGCCAAAAAAAAATTTAGACAACATTTAGTAGTTTCTTTTTCATTCCCAATAATCAACTCATGATCCTCCAAATGTTATGTTGTGACCACATGGAGTGCACTGCCCCCTAGATTGGGAACCACTGGTTTCAATTAGTCGCAGAAATTTCAAATTAGCATGATATTGTAATGGAGAGCTGCTCTTTGTTTATCTGTATTAATTAAGAAACTAATAAACCAACATCCAGGAGCTACCTTAGTAAAATACTAACGACCAGTATGTTAAAATGTTGGGACATTTTTCTGACGCTACTTTTGGTTCTTAAAGTGTATGTTGCAGATCATTTTTCTGTACTTTCTCATGACTGCAGGTCATGAGAAAAAAAGGTCTGATGTTTCCGAAATACATTAAATCCTCAAGCTTATCATTTTTACCGCACTGCCTGCGTGGAGATACCATACCGTCCTGCAGGTTGTTGTTGTTGGGGAGGAAACGATCGCTGTGCACATACTGTAGCTTTATCTGAGATGATAATATCTACCTGTGGTTGGTGCTTCACTCCCAGAAATGTTGTCTGTTAAGCATTATAGGCACATTCATTTGCATATTTCCAATGCGGTTGTGTGGCTTGAGTTGAAATGTGGGTTTGATCATACATTTTAAAAAATACGCTGGTATGGTAAGCACTTTTTATCCCCCGGAATTTGTATTCCGAGGGGTGGTGTGCAGGTGACAGAGGCTACAGAACAAATTAGACCCCGGTTCCATGTCCATATTAATGGACCCCGCGATATGATTTTTCATCTCTCACCGAGGTAATTCTGGGGTAGTCTCTTTCCCAATATCTCCTCGAAATTGACTCAGGTTTGGTGCTCATTGATGCATGTGGCCTGCTTGACTACATTAGCACGCGGGCACGCACGAGTGCACACACACACACACGCATGCATGCTTGCATACACACACACATTCAACACTAATGCACATACACAGTTGCCAGGGCTCATAACCTACATTGGAGACCGGTGGCTTTTGTTTGGTCTATTTGATTATGGTTTCTAATGGCAAATGTCAGCCCACTTTACGAGGCTTTGACCAGAGGCTGTTTGGTGAAAATGCTGATGCGTTTTTTATCTCACTATGTTTGGAATGTAGGACAATTTGCTTGCATCGATGTTTCCTGGCCCTGCGTGGCCCTTCTCTCTTTCAAGGTCAGAGCACGCCTCTGCTGAATAATTACATGGAAAACTGGCGAATGCTGGATAAGGCGACTTTTAGAGGAGCTTCGTCGTCTCCTCTGTGTTGATTTGAAAAAGGGTTTCTGGAAATTTATGACACATTGCAGTTGACTGAACTAGGAAATTTAGCGTCAGGTACTCGCATTAGAAATCCTAATCACAATTGTTGTTTTTCTTAGGGACCTGTTGGACGAGCAGGTCAGGAGGGAAGACAAGGAGAAAAGGGATCCAAGGTAAGTTCAAATAACCTTTGATGTCATAAAATGCTATTGGCTTCTCATCTGTACGTAGGTTTTCATCTGTAAATATTGTCCATATGCTGTAAAAACAACAAGTACCTCACTGCTTTTCTGTATTTCTGTAACTGTATTCCGTTGCCTTCGTTGTACCTGTACACGTGTAATGACAAAGTTTAATCTAACTTGGCTATACTCAAACTCATAGTGAGTTTTAGCAAATATTTTTATCCTATGATTTTACCGCATTAGTTTGCCATCAGTTCTTAGTGTGATATTTAATCACAGGAATCATCTAATTTAATTGAAAACACTCTAAAAGCCCACCTCAACCTTTTTAGCACCCAAATAGCACATTGTGAAATTTAAAACAGCTACGAGTCACAGGCAGAAGTCAGTAGAGACCAAATGCTGAGCTAAAAGAGTCGCCAGGTAGCTTCAAACATAAACGCTATTGCTGCTCTGCAACAACGGTTTGTGTAGTAAGCTTATTTTGGCTAACAAAGTTTGTCATATTAACCGATGATACACTATTGTTAGGTCTACAGCTTGTTTCTGCTGCCCCCTAGTGACCACAAAAATCTGTCATCGCATGTTTAATTGAAATGTTAACCAGCGATCAAAGAAAGTAGAAACAGAAGCGTGATTCTTTTTTCCGAGGCTATCAACCGATATTATTTCTTTGTTAAGATCCATACGCTCTTCCTAGTCTTTTCACAAAGAGCATCAAAGTAGAGCACTCTTTGTAAACCTTAAAGAAATAGTTTGTCTCCAGATCAGGTGGATAAAAGGAATGCCCAGACGAAAACAATGACAGACACAGACGTAGCCTCGCGCTCTCTTTTGTTCTTTGTCCTTGTCTCATTCCCCTTCTGCGCCATGACACACACACACACATAATATATACAAACCTCACATTCTATCCGCATCGAGGTAAAAGATTAGAGCTGATTTGATGGAGACAAGACAAAGCCCAAAGTGTCAAATCTAGGCCTAATTGATTGTCAGAACAATTTAATCCCCCTCCTCCTGTCATCCCAGTCAATACGACATTTCTGCAACTGCAATACATGAAAAGTATGCTGTTCCTGCTCAGAGAATAGCAGAGATGTGGGAACATTTGATCTGTCTGGATGTTGCAAAATCCTCAAATCCTTTCCACTCTGAGCTCTTGCAGTACGATACATTGCGCAGTGTCCAACAGTGCGACTCTCAGATGCAGGATTACTTTAATTATTAAGTCGGGGAAGAGTGGCTTTCACTGCTGCAGAGGTCTATTTAACTTGAATCATAAGGACGTGGTGCATGGACCATAGGATTTTATCTGTATTGTAAGCTAATGTACACTGTTGGGTTTTGACAATGCTAATGTCCTTCTGTTTTACAGGGAGAAGCTGGAGCAGAGGGACCTGTTGGGAAAACGGGACCCGTCGGACCTCAGGGTCCCGCCGGAAAAGCCGGTGCCGAAGGTCTGCGTGGAATCCCCGGCGCCGTCGTAAGTGAAACGCTTTATGCCACATGTTCCACTTTATAACCACGCTTCAGTCTGTGGTATAATTACTGCACATGATCTTATTGTCATATTTGTTTTCTCTTCACGTCCAGGGTGAGCAAGGACTCCCCGGTGCCTCCGGTCAAGACGGCCCACCTGGTCCTATTGTAAGACATCTCTCTCCAAGTCTGCTGCATGAGCCCTGACTGTATAGATCCCAAAAAAATCCGTGCTGAATGATACTGCAGATCCAGTCCTCTCCAGTTCTCCGGTCTTAATGCTGCGTGCTTCTTAACTATGAAATGATTTATGAATTGGCCCGGCTGAGAGACAAATGTTTTGGTGCGGTGTCTTTAATAGAATTACACGGGATAGTCGGCGTTCTTGCAGAGGACTGCGGTGTCACCGTAAAAATGAAATGCATTCATTTCACTGTCAGTATTTTTTGACAAATCTGATTTTCCCTCCGCAGGGACCCCCCGGACTTCCTGGAATGAAAGGTGACTCTGGATACAAGGGAGAGAAGGCAAGATATTATTGCGATGCTAATCTGAAATTGCTTTATTGTGTATTTCTCATATCTGCCCGTGTGCCTTATCGAAAGCCTCCAAAGTAAGCAAACATCTCGGGCCTGTTCCTTCTGTCTCTTTGTTTTGTTCCCTTCCTCCCGGCCGGATGAAGAGTGCTCCGCTGCGAGGAGTTTTTCACGCAGCGATTTAATGCGGCGAATGAATTTGTATAAGTCCAATAATATCGTCTTTGTAATGGTCATTGGTTTAATGCCAGCATGCAGCAGTCAGAAGCAGATGGTCATAACTCACTCCAGCAGCAGGAGCCGAGACAGGCCACCATTGTTAAATATGTTGACCACAATAAATACGCTAATTATTTATAGGCACAAAATAAGAAAGCACCGGGCCCGTCTGGCCGGGTGTCGTGCATTAACTTGCTGCTAAATTTGCACATTTGTTCCACTTTTAAAAAATGCCCTTTGTTTTCTGCAAGTGATAAATGAAAATTAAACTTTATTAGATGCGAAAATGACCTTTTTGTCAAACACGTAACGAGTACAAATGTTGTTTTCCTCCCATGAGTTTCTTTTTCCTCACTTTCCGTTGTTTGTGTGCAGGGTCATCCGGGTCTGATCGGTCTGATCGGACCTCCCGGTGAACCCGGAGAGAAGGGAGACAGAGGTCTGCCTGGACCCCAGGGTCTTTCAGGCGGCAAAGGTGATCCTGTAAGTATTCTGTCATTTTGAATAGTTTGTTTTAGTGGAGTCCAGGTTTGGTTTAAAGCGTTGTGATTAATCTGTCGCGTGCTTTTAGGGTCTCGGAGGTCCTCCAGGTCCTCTTGGCCCTCCTGGTCCTCCTGGAATTCCCGTAAGTTGCACTTCTTGTCGACAAAACTTCCATCTTTTACGCCACAGCTGGTTGTCTTGGTGTCTTAATGTTGTCTTGTTTATTATCAGGGGACTCAAGGACAAAAGGGATCGAAGGGCTCGACTGTAAGTTGCGTTTCTTCCTTTGCATTCATTCACTGACCGTTTTTGAAAAATCTGGGCTCATTCTGAAACACCTTGTTTTCTTTTAGGGTTCAGCTGGTCAGAAGGGAGACACTGGACTGATCGGACCACCCGGACCACCCGTAAGTCTCCCGTTTATTGTCATTCAATTCAAATATATGATCCTCACAGGAGCACTTAACTGATTCGTAGATGTTTTGTGAAAGAAGAACCGTAGACGTTCTTGACCTTTAACCCTCCGCGCTGCAGGGCCCTCCTGGCGACATCATCCAGCCGCTGCCCATGCAGCAGTCCGGCAAGAGCAGGCGTCACGCTGAGATGCAAGGAGACGAGGCGCTGGCCGACTACGGCGTGGACGGCGTGGGCATGGAGGGGATGGAGGACGTCTTCGGGTCTCTCAACAACCTCAAGCAGGACATCGAGCGCATGAAGTTCCCCATGGGCACGCAAGACAACCCCGCCAGGACCTGCAACGACCTGCACCTCAGCCAGCCGGACTTCCCAGACGGTACGATGCAGACGGTGTTTATCACAGCATGAGCGGTTTTTGAGATCATCTTGTTCGGGGTGATGGGAAGAGGTGGACACTGAGGAAGTAGAAGCTTTTCTCACGGCTCTGTTTCTGTCTCAGGTGAATACTGGATTGATCCAAACCAGGGCTGCATTGGAGACTCCATCAAAGTATACTGTAACTTCACGGCAGGTGGAGAAACATGCATCTACCCAGATAAGAAATCCACAGGAGTGAGTATTCTGCGATGTTAACACCTGGTGATACACAACCATAGACGATTATGGTCATTTAAAGCCACCGTATTGCACCAAATTACAAATGATCTTCCGTCAGTGGCTTATTTACTAATTGAATGTGTTTTTTTTTTGTTTTTTTTGCAGGCTAGAATATCTAATTGGCCCAAGGAGGCTCCAGGTTCCTGGTTCAGTGAATTTAAACGTGGCAAAATTGTGAGTCAATCCACGCAGCTTCTCATTTTCTTTTCCATTACCTCCCAGTAAGCTTTCCCTTCCTTTCTATTTTTTCTTTTAACTTTGCTCCTTCATCATTTAGTTTCATTTACAGTGACTCTTTCCCTCCATCCGTTCCCTTTCCTCTTTCATGCATCTCCCTCCTGTGTGCTCGACATATTTCCTCCTCAATCTCTTTCCTCTCTCACCACTTTTGCTCTCTTTCCTTGTTCCCTTATTAAAATATTTAGCTTAGTTTTTTATCTCCTCCCCCCTCCTCCCTCCTTCCTCCTGCGCCCTCCATTTACCGTTCCTTTTCCTCCACCCGTCCCCAGCTGAACTACGTTGACGTGGCAGAAAACACCATCAACGCGGTGCAGATGACCTTCCTGAAGCTGCTGAGCTCCTCGGCACGGCAGAACTTCACCTACATTTGCCACCAGTCCGTGGCCTGGTACGACTCCAAGGCTGACAACTATGACAAGGCGCTGCGCTTCCTGGGCTCCAACGATGAGGAAATGTCTTACGACAATAATCCCTTCATCAAGCCGCTGAGTGACGGCTGCTCGGTAAACGCTCATTTTCTAACTTTTCGGTTTGCAATTAAACTTTTTTTTAATATATATAAATCCCCTGAGATCCCATTAATCCTCCAGAATATGTAAGGCGTTGTAGAGAAACTTCTTTAGGTGCAGTGTAAAATGTGGCAGTGGCAGAATAGCAGGAGTACTATCCAGTGCCAGGTCAGTAGTTAGTATGGGAGCGTTGAAATGAACTTAAGTTATTGGGCCTCAACCGCTATCCATGGCTCACTAAATTGCCTGTTTAGTGATTAACTTAACCATTATAAAGAATGTCTGAACTCATAATGAATCAATTAAGTGTAAGTTGGTTGCTAGTATACGCTGGAAACACGAGCCAATCTAAATATAGGAAATGTACGTAGCAGCACAGATGAAACTAACATTCTCATCCCATGTGAATGTGACTTGGTCTGTTTCAGTTTAATTATACGCCGATCAGCCACAACAATAAAACCACCGACAGGAAGAAGTAAATAACATTGATCATCTTGTGACAATATAATGTTCTGCTGGGAAACTTACTGGCATTCATTCATGTGGATGTTACTTAGACATGTAGCACCCACCTAGACCAGACCAGGCACCCCCACCCCATAGGATGCAGCCACACACACAAAAACGCTTTAGGAACAACTAAAAAAACATGAAGAACAGCACAAGGTGTTGACCTGGCCTCCAAATTCACTAGATCCCAAACTGATCAGCCCCTCCCCTCAACCTATCGGACCCAAAGACCCCCACTAACAATATTACACCCTCAGAAGACCCACGTCCATTCTCTGATGAGTCACAACTGCTTTTTTGGAGACACAAGGAAGACCTGCACAATATTAGGAAGGTGGTCATAATGTTACGCCGGATTGGTTTATATCCGATTAATGTTTTAGCCAGCGGAAGTGTTGCATTAACACAAACAATAAAAAATACTTTTTAGTTGATAAATAATTTTAAATGATATTCAAATCATAATTTATTATTCGTCAGCCAATCAGCTAATTGTTTCAGCACCAACGTGTGCCAGCCTTCACAGTTTAGATCTCTGCTGCTTGGAGACCGGCCAGATGTTGAGTATCACTGTACCCGTACAGGTACATGTCCGTTCATCTGTTTCTTCTGACCACCTGCTTCTTCAGGGTCACGTACAGCGCTGGCTCTCGCTTCCGGTTTATTTCCTTTTTAATATGAGATGTGGTTATTTAATAACAAGTTCACTTACCTTTGTGTTTGCAGCTCAAACAGGGCTATTCAAAGACGGTGATGGAGATCAACACTCCCCGCATCGACCAGTTGCCCATCATTGACGTCATGCTGAATGACTTTGGGGAATCCAACCAGAGGTTTGGCTTCGAGGTCGGCTCCGTCTGTTTCCTCGGCTAGACACACCCCTACGCCCCGCTGAAGGACAGGGTCAGAGGGTATATATTAACACCCACATGCTGAGATCTGACAACCTTTATGCCTTCTCCCCGCGCAAAGCAAAAACCTGTGTTTTCTTTTGTTGCCAAGAAGATCCACACAAGGAGAAGGAGCGTCCCCCACCCCCTCCAACCCCCGGGCCCTGTCATAAAAGCGCTGACCAGGGGAAACTACTCCTCGCCCTTGTAGGGCCAGAATCACATGACTTTAAGTTAGTAATGGGAGTGACATCAGGAAAAGGACATTTGATGCCGTGGCGGACAGTGGCGCGCTTTCAGCAGCAGAGAGAGGACCCACTCACCCCAAGCCCCATCCTCCCTCGTCCTCCCCCCTCCCACCACGCCTCCCTCTCTGGATGCTCCAGGCGCTGCTCTGAATACAACCACAGAGGTGCTTTTGTGCAGAATCACAAAACACTCAAGGTGCTACAAAAAAGTGCTTTTTGATAAAACTGTAATTATTATTATTTTGTACAATATTGTTCCGAATCCACTCTGAAAATAGAAAAAGAACAAAAAAATATCTTGCATGTGCCCCCGCCCAAACTCTTGAAGTTTAAATAAATATTCGGTATATTAGAGCAAATCCTATAAATATATTTAATGCCTGTTAAGAGCAAATTTGATGAGGAATATTACAAAACGGCATACAACCGACAAAAGCTCCAATTTGTAAGTATGAAATAATCCTTTTGTAAATAATAATACCTTTCATTATTTGACTTTTATCAGATAAAAACAATGAAACTCTTAAAAGCATTTTGTCTTTTTTTATTTTTTATTTCCCGACAAACCAGTCGGTGTACCCATTAGGAAACCAAGCCATGACACAATGAGATACTAATATAAATCTTCTAATAAAGGGCTTTTACTTCCAGACAGACAGATGTTGTTACGATACCTCAGTTTTTTTCTTTCATAATTTTGGAACAGAACATGTTTGATCATGATTTGTCGTTTCTAACTTACAAAGGAAAATGGATTTTGTGTAGCATTTGTTCTTTTGAAATATTGACCCCCCCTCCACCCCCACCTTTGGAAATTTCTTTGTAACAGTGAACGGAAATGTTTTCATGTGCCTTGAATTGTTCATTCAAAAATATTAAAACTGGATTCTGAAAAATGTCGGGTTGAATGTCTGTATTGTTGAAATGAGTAGTGCTCTTATTGTGATTCTGCGCTGCCTGATACATATTACCTTCCTTCGCTATGATAATTTAAGATTAGCAGGATTAGCGGTTCCGACTGATGGATCCTGTCGTGCCCGGGCGCCGTGATCTCTCCCAGCTCCCCTCCCTTCCTCTTACTCAGATTTGACTTTGATAAAAAAAAAAAAATAATCTGTCTGCATCTTCACCTCCCTCCGCTTAAAGCCATGATAGCAACTTCAGAGCCGCTTCTCCAACCTGTGTACCTGCAGTATGTTTACAACCTATGTACAACTGAAATAAATGTTTGGTGCTTTGCCAAATGCACATTGCAATCGTTTGCATTCACTTGCAGATTGAAGTGTTTCGAATCGAGTCCGTAGAACCGGTGTGTGTAGTGCATGTAGATCTTACCCACACTGACTCACTACACTCCACAAGTGGCTTTCTAAGTGCACCACCAGTTTCTGCAGAAAAAAACCCCAAAGAAAAACCTTTATTTGTATCTATATATATACAGCTTAAATACTTCTTTTGCTACTTGAGAGCATGCCTGATCAACAGTCTAAAGCAATTTAAAGCACATCTGCAACCAAAACGTTTGTCTGCACCTACATCAACCAGTTTCCATGCAGAACACAGAAACTGTGTATGTTTCTCCCCGCTCTTCCCTGTGAAATTCTCACGGAGATCACATGCAGATTAGTTTGCAAGCGTGGTTGTCGCCACAATAATGGCTCAGAGCTTTTGTCAGCGCTGCTCAAGTGTCAACCGCAAATGCAGATTGACGGTAATTATGTTTTCCTCCCGGGGAAGTATGAAAGGACAGATTACGTTGGCGATAATGAGGCGCGTAAGGCCGCCGCGCGCCGCTTTGCAAAAACTGGATGAGACAGAAGAGCGGAATATCACTCCTCGCCTCGGAACAGCGGCACAAAAACACAATTCTGACGTTTTGTTTGTTGTGCAAGTTTCCCGGTAGGTAGGAGTGAAAGGGTTCATTTTTAAAAGCAATGCAGGGCTGCGGAACATCGGGGTTAGGATGTTACATTACCAAACAGCCTCAGGAAGTGGTGGTATTTATTTGGTAAATGACTCACGCTTTTTTTTGTCATCCTTACCAGTTCAAAACTAAACTAAAAAGAAGGGGGGGGAAGAAGCCAACTGGACGAGATGAAGAGGATGTTCTTGAGGATGTTTTGCCTCTAAACCTCTAAGTGTCTGTGGGTGTCCACACCTTAAGTCTGGAGCCTCTGGACATTAACGGATCATTAGAGAACCATTCAAGGGAAGAAAACTGGATCGACACGAATTCCTCCAATTACAGACTATCTGGTCGTTGCAGGCCGTAGCTGTGTGTTCCAGATGGGCACCACCAACAGATGTCTCCAACAACAAACTAAACTCCCCGCTAGGTTTACCATCAACCTGAACCACTTAGTTTTTCAAAAATCTAGTTTTCAAACTCCCTTTTTTGACACATTTCCAACAGCCTCGACTGAACCACTGCGTTTAAACTCTTTCTTAATCTTCCCCTTTACCCATTTCTGACGTGACATCTGCACAAGCACGCTGTGGCAGCTATTACGTTGTTGGAAGAAATAGCATTCGGTCGCCTGCCTTTGGTTTGTTTGTTGTAAAAGTGCCCTTTTTCTGCGCCGTGGTGTCCTGAGGAGGCAGCACTAAGAAGGAGGACACCTCGCAGCTAGACAACGTGATGCAGAGGACCGGCTCTGTGGTAGGAGGCAGACATGTGTGGCAGATGCAAGGACATTAAACAAAATCCGGGCGTGAACAATGTCCACCACCCTCTACACGACACCGTGGTCAGGCAGAGATGCTTGTTCAGTGAAAGGCTGCTGTCTTTGTCCTCCTCTACGGACAGGTTGAGGAGTTTGTCCCTCAGGCCATATGACTCTACAACGCCTCCCTGTGAGGAACCAACTGGACTGTGGTCATGTGCTGATACTATACTGTACTGGACATCGATTTACAAATAAACCTTCAAGAAATCATGACGTCTGCAGGTTGGCATTTCAGAATTTATCTGAATTTACTCGATCTACAAATCGTCAGCCCTGTCATCTCGCATGTCATCTTATTTTGTTTTCTTTTTTCTGAGCAGCTACGCTCAGTAAAAGCTGTTAAGTAAAGTCTTCAGCGAGGTCTGTTAAGTTTTGGTTGCCTCCTCCAGAACTGTTGTCATTCTGAGTCATTACGTCTGTTAGCAGAGCTCTCCGTGTACTTCTCCAACCTGAATGCTGTCGCCGTGTTCTGGTCAGTGGACGCTCATATGGCGATGAGTAATCATTAAGTTTGTGCGCCCGACAAGTCTGCTCGGCCTCGCGTCATTGTTTGTTGAAAATCAGAGCAGGCCCACCTGTTTCTTATCTTCAGAGGCAGAGCAAGGTTTACGTTAAAAAAGGAGAATGAAGCTAAAGTTAAAGGTGAGCTACTGTTTTTTTACAACCTGGACCTTATTTCTGTCATAAAATACAATCGTTTACTCACCCATATAACTTTGGTGTCATTTGAAGTCATTCGTCAGATATTTACATCTGCGTATATCCATATAATGGGAGTGAATGGAGCACCGAAACGCAGCCTCTAAATAACACATTATCTGCTGCGAAACGTTTGATCAATATTATGATACGCTAGTGCTATTCCCCATTGAGTCCAGAGTTACCTGTTATCTATTGTCGGACGTGCAGCAGTTTGTTGTTCTTTGGTCAGCTGTTCCTCTCTCTGCCTCCGCATCCAACTTTCGACGAGTTCCTCATCCGTATACTCCGGCTCAAAATGCTAAGGACGTCCATCATAAACAAAGTCGTCGTCCACATCGGAAAAATATCAAGTAATCACAGGTAAACAAGCTGTGAAGGGTGCACGCGGCGCTTAGATATGACATCATCCAGGTCAGAGGTTAGTAGGTCAATCTACAGACTCCGGATGATGATAACCGGTAACTCTGGACTCAACAGGGAATAGCACTAGTGTATCACAACAAAATATTGGTGAAATGAACGAGTCTGATAATGTGTTATTTAGAGGCTGCGTTTCGGTGCCCCGTTCACTCGCACAATATGGATATACGCGAATCTAAATATCTGACGAATGACTAATAACACCAAAGTTATATGGGTGAGTAAACTTTAGAAGTAGAATTTTCTGTCAGAAATAAGGTCCAGGTTGTAAAAACAGTAATTCACCTTGTAATCAGAGTACTTTACCCTAAATGTAACCTCTGCCTTAACCCACCTAGTCACAGCCAATCTATCGGGATAGCCATTTTGGTCAATATGCCAAAAAACATCCTGTCAAAGCTACGGGGCTGCCATGGGCAACAGTCACATCTGATGAGGAGCCTTTTCCCAGAGAGAAGAGGAGAAGGGATTTTTTTTTTTATTTTGCGTGTCTATACAAAAGAAGTGTTAAATTCTCCATCCCCTGCTCTTACACATTCTCTACCCATTTAATCCTTTCCAGGGTCACGAACAGCTGGACCCTATCGCGGCATGAATTAAGCCAGAGGACAAGAAAGTTTCCACTCTGTCTGAGGACTAACGGGGTGAGACACACAATCACGTTTGAGGCAATTGACAATTCAGAATCTCTGATTCCTTTTTGCTTGGGCGATTTTAGAGGAGAGGAGGCAGGGACACACACAGATGCTGAATAGAAACAAAGACAGTCTGAGCCGCCTTATGCACTTATTGTGTGTTACATGTTTCTGCAGAATCATGAAAGCTTGATCTAACATATGGCAGTTGTTTCTTAAAATGCTGAGTTCTGAATATCTGCTTGTCGACTACATTTAATTAACCTACCAAAGCTGTAAAGTGTGTCTGAAACCTCTCATTTAAAAGGAGACTCTTGATACCTGCTGATCATCATAATTTTGCATATTTGCCGGCAGTGAAAAATAGCATTAATGTGAAGAGTGAAGAATGATAACGTTGAGAAAGAAGAGTCCAGCTGCACACACCCAACCGCACATCGCCAATATCACTGAATCAGTCAGAGCGCTGGGCTTGGTTTCCCGCAACAAAAGGTTCCAATTGTGGGGAGATAGCAATACCAAAAGCGTGTCTTTTCTATTTCCAGTTTATGCCATGTAGTTCTCGTTGTATTCATCGCTCAAAACCTCACTTCGCTTTGATGCGATGGTGGAAATTGCACGTTTTTCAGTGCTTTCGTAGCTATATTGAATCCAGAATAACGTCAGAGGTATTTTCTTGGCACACCGGCGTTTTCAAGCTTTAGAAGTCGATCTCCCCATCAGGGAGGATTTGCAGGGGACATTAAAAAAAAGGTTTGCGTTTCTTGAGTCATCTACTTTAAGAGGTAATGGTCAGATTCAGTGAATGACAGTTTTCCAGCCACAGTCTTTCCCAAAATCGCAGCTAATCACATACTGGCTGGGTAGCAAATGCTCTGTGGAGCAGGACCAGTACATGGCCCAGTGATTGGGGCCGCTTCCATTGTACATATTTGCAAATGTAAATGGGATTTTTGTGACTGATGTTGTCTTATTTCTGGAATAAATCCCAAAAGCTCTGGTTTCAAAGCATAAAGTGCATTAGAAATCGTGCTACCTTAGTTAGCTAGCTTGTTTAATCAGCATAGATATGAGTACCAAAAAGTTTTAGGTCAAGAATACTTTATTTGCCCCAAATTTAAACACGCCTCAGAAGGCTTTACAGTCTGCCCAGCACAGAATCCATCTTACACACAGTAAGATCTGTTAACATGACACTATGAAGGCCAACTCTGCAGATCTTACTGTGTGCAGCACAGGCTTAAACCCCTGGACAGATGGGGGGCAAAATCTGGACAGCTAACTGATATCAAGCTGCGGCTGCTTTAGACCAAAGCCTTTTACACTCCAACTGCTTCGGCAGAACTCCTCGGTGACCGAGAGTGGAAAACGTCTGCTGTGCCGGAAAGATACCGGCTGTAAAAGTTTTCTAACAGGCGAGGCGAAAACAGCAAAAGCTGCGCGCGCACTTTCCTGAATAAAGAAAGATAAAGAGGATTTGTTTAAAATGGCGAGCGCTGTGTAATTTTCTGCTGTTTGGAGAGGAACACTGAAAACAGCCTGTATCGACTGGTGTCTCTTTTGTAGCAAGATAATTGCTTCTTCTCTCTGTTGATATTTTCTTGAAAGACAGAATTCCTGCGGACAATAAATCTGCTGTGTTTACATCATTAGCATTTTTCAGTAGTCTATTGATTTCTCTCCCCCCCCCCCCCCACACACACTTCTTCTGTAAATACATTGTTTGTGGCAATTTTGAAAGTATATTTGAGCTGCAAAAGATACCCCGGGCTCATCATGTGTCATAACCAATTTGAACTGGATTGAGCCACAAAGCGAAGCAGCAGGCGCCGCTGCCGTCGACGCTGGAGAGGAGCTCATCAGGAATGCAGGTCATGGCTCACAAAACTCCTTTGTTCGAGTGTGCCAAGAAACTTCTGTCTCCTCCTGTCAAAGACACTTGAGCATTCCCTGTTCAAACAGTTTCACTGGGAAACACTCCAACAGCACTCTGCGTCGTTGCCCAACACATCAGCTCGTCCCAACCTGCTGTTGACTGGTGATCTGGAGAGGGCCTGTAGAGATCCCTACTCCTCAAATCTCTGGTTTGTACAAGTCATTCTTTCATCACAGTTGCCTGGAGTGCACAGGGGGAAAATAGATAAATCCTACAGTCCCATCCATTTCCGAAACGAGAAAGTGTGTCCTAATCTAACAGAACTTTGCATCATGTTGTGTTTTTTTCAAAAAAAGAAAAAAGAAATAAGAATGGACTGGCCATAATACACAGAAAAGAGGGAAACACTGATTGGCATGCCGAACTGAAAGGCTTCCCGCAAAGTTTGTAGGTGACTCCTGCTGTCAAGGACGTGTTCTTGTTGCCTGTGAAAAGCCTCCAGGGTAAAAGTCTGAATGGCAATCCAAGTACAGAAGTCATGGCTAGGACTGGTGCAAGTGCTCTTTAGGTAAAAATGCTGCAGATGTTTATTAGACGCGTGAGAAATAATGCCGTCTATGCAAACTATGAGGCACGTCTTCTGCAGTGAAGGTGCACGAGGAGACTCGAGGAAAATATACCGGCAGACGTCCATTCTTCTCCTGTCAGTTAATTCTGCCATTGTATTTTATGGACCACTTAGAGGTGCATTATAGTGTTTGATTCAATCACAATATGGCATAATATTCCAATTGTGCCACGTTGCTTTTATACACCAATCAGGGATAACATTATGACCACCTTCCTAATATTGTGTAGGTCTCCCTTGTGCCTCCAAAACAGTTGTGACCCATCAGAGAATGGACATGGACCTTCTGAGGGTGTCCTGTGGTGTCTGGCAACAGAAAGTCGTTAGCAGGGGCCTAGCTTTGGATCCTATGGGCTGAGGGGAGGGGCCTCTGTGGATCCTCCGACAGATACTTGATCAGTTTGGGATCTTCATGTTTGTTTGTGAGTTGTTCCTAAACCATTTTTTATTTTACATCTATTCACTGTATAATAAAAATAATTCATAAAAATATTTTTTATTTTTGCAATTTTTGTTTTCTTATCTTCCCTTCAATTGTCTGAGGCCCCCTAGCGCCCCCTGGCGGCCCCCACTTTGAAAACCTCTGGTCTATGTTGTTCAATTCTCCTGTGAACGTGGTTTTAATGTTGTGGCTGATCGGTGTACAGCTTAGCATAAATGGTGCCTGCAAAAGTAACTTAGTCATGTAGAGTTTTCATCCAGACTTTAAGATATGCATGTATGCCTATCAGTATTTTCATCATTGTATTTTGTGTGCATGACGTCCCATGCTGTAATCAAGTATCATCCTCCGGGGCTAGTTATTTTGCTGCTGGTTCAGATGAGCAAAATCAAATTTAGCAAACCTATATCTTCATCTGCAAAGTCACTGTGGTGCATGCAAAATTCCTTGCTCCTCTCTTCTTCAGGTTGCCGTTCTCAGATCGATTTCCAGATCACGCATAGGGTCGAGAAAAATCAAGACGAGATGGCACAAAAGGGAGAAATGTGAAGATCCCACTTCATGAGGAGGAAAGTATGTATGCATGCATATGAGACGTTATTCTATTTTGCTAACTGACCCGTCCCACTTACCATCACAGATGTTAGCCGGACCTGCTGCACAGTATGTGACACACAGCTAATGGAGGCAGTTAAGGAACATAAAACTCAGCTCATGTGTCTCGGAGTATGATCTAATTTCATACGCAAGCGTGATATACTGTACATGTTTTCAAAGTCGGTGTGACTTATTCCACTGGAGTATCATTATAGTCAATACAGCTACTTTAAGGGTCGTAAAATAAACTTACCATGGAATCGCCACGTTCTTTTAGTATCAGTTTTACGTATGTTGGGGACACTGGGAACAGAAACAGCTGACAGACAGTGCCCTTTATGATAAATTAAGCAAAATTAGGCCACAAATGCAAAGCTCCATTTGTAGCCTACAGCTAAATTACATTCACTGTTCATTCCACAAACTATACCTGCAAAGAGGAGCAGTTGCTATTACTAAACATTTTTCCAGCAACAATTCTGTTTCTTGCAGCCTGGGTCACCTCACTGTCATGAACTCTAACGCAGGATATTGATGTTGTACTCCTACGTGTTTTTTTGCCAAAAACACTGGTAAAAAGAATGAGATAAATGACATAAGTCTTCTTTTCCCAGTCTCTAACTCAAGAATGAAGAATCATTTATTGTCATTATGTGAGGACATAACAGAATTTTGTGCAGTAGCTCATGGCTGCAATAAAAAACATGCAAACCTTAAATGTTTTAAGGTGTATGTTGAGACAAGAATTTACCGTTGATGTCTTGTAAATCTCAAGTAGAACAGCTTGAGAACACAGACGCTGAAGCAGAAGCTCTTGAAGACAGAGTGTCATCTGAGCGTATGTGACTAATGACTACGGCCAGAAAGAAACAATAACAGCGTGGCATCACGAAAAGCTTCGTGTGGAGTGTTTCAGAAAATTTGTACACATGATAATATATATTTTATAGTGTTTAGTTATATACATTGAAATAATGCGTCTGAAAGGCTCGACTTGTTTCAAAAGGAGGTGCAGAATTCATTTTTTTTAAATGTTATTTTATTTGCTTGATGGTAACGTGTTCATAATCCCTCTTAGATATTAGCTACCAAGTTACTGTTTCTTTAAACTAAAAAGCAGCCCGTCGTCGTAACGTTTTGTTAGCTTTAGCATTAGTTTTTGTAGACCTATGGTCTACACTTAAAAAAACAAACATTTTTTATTTTATTATTTTCTTTTTTAAATTACAGTTTACTTAATTAACACAATCGTAGGCTTACACAATCATTTCTTTTTTTGTTATTTTTACATTTTTTATTTCATCCCCCCTTTTTTGGCGCTAAAGGTCCTCCATACATGCTCGTCAAAACCATTAAAATAACTCCCTACAATTAAACTTTAATATTACAAAAATACATCTCACTTGAAAAAAAATAGTGCAACTCATAGTATTCTCTTTCTCTCTCTGCTTTTCTGTCTCTCTCTTAGCTCTGATCTCACAACTCTACCTTCTTATTTTCTCTTCAATGCTGCCAGCTGCAACTTTTGTCACCGCACAGCTGCTGGTGGTCCCTCCTCTCTCTCTCTCTCTCTCTCTCTCTCTCTCTCTCTCTCTCTTTCTCTCTTCTCTCTTTCTCTCTCTCTCTTTCTCACACACACACACGCACAAAATCTCGATTCATTAAAAGTCAAGAGAGGCGGCTGGATGATGTCATATCCGTGAAGAAGTGTCCCTGAACGCAGCTCGGATTTTCGCTGCATGCCCAGAAACTTTTTCTCCCTCCCTCCTTGCAGTGAGGAGCTCTCTCCCCGCTGCCCGTATGGCATGCGTAACGGGGACGAGTGGATGGATGTGCCCCCCTCTTCCTCTCCAGGAAGCCGCGGTGTACACCAGCGCGTAGTGGACGTG
Organism: Planiliza haematocheilus; assembly: GCA_005024645.1. NCBI lineage: Eukaryota > Metazoa > Chordata > Actinopteri > Mugiliformes > Mugilidae > Planiliza > Planiliza haematocheilus. The sequence goes on from SRSE01000255.1 coordinate 1,410,652, forward strand.
GTGGCAGCGGCGGCGGCGGCGACGGCAGCGGCGGCGAGTGCCCACGGACGAAAACTTGCGTGAACATTTTTTTTTGTTGTTGTTGCAGTCGCGGAGTCGAGGAGGCGGAGGAGGGGAGCAGCCAGAATGTGGTCGCTGTCCGTGGTCCTGAACCCGCTGCTGTTTCTCCTGCTGTTCGGATACTGCCCTTCAGTGGTGAGTGCCCGGCGTCATATTCCTGCCAGAGACCACGCAATAAACTTAAGTATGAGCTCCGGCTGCTGGCTGCCATGCCACGGCCGGGCTGTTAAGTTCAGGCGACTGTGGAGGTATTTCTATTTGGGTGGACCGTTTCACGGTGCTTCGTGGATGCACGGTAACCAAGAAATGAGTCATTTCAGTTGCCTGTTATTATTTCATGCTTGCCTGTTTCTTTGATTTTTGCTGCTGCTGCCCCTAAAAGCTTCAAACCGTGTGCAAAAACAAAAATATATGATTTGAGGTATAAAATGCTGAATTTATTTAAGCAGGTTGAGGAGCAGCACTTTGTTTATTACTTACATCAACCACATAGCACTGATATTGATCCTGGAGCTTTGCCCGGCTCATTACTCACTTTTAAAGGAGAGTTCTGTCTTTGTAAATAATAAAATCAACTAAATAAAACATTGCATCTGTCTAAAAATCACCTCCCGGACAACAGATGTTCCTCTAAACATCTTGATACAAGCAAAAAAACAAATGCACATTTCATTATTTCTTTAAACGTACTGATTCTTGGGATATTTTTAAGCTTCCGAGATGTATTTGAGGGCAATCACGACAAACTCGCAGATCTCCCGAGCCATTTGGACAAGAACAGTGCTCGATTAGGTTCATCCCACCCATGCAGAGTACAGTCCCCCCCCCTGTGCCAGCGTCTTGATTGCAAAGCAGTGTCCTCACAGTGTTATCACCTTGTCACGGCTGAAAGTGGAGTGCAAGAATGCCGCTCGAATCAGGAAATGTTTACGGGCTGCTGGAAAAGAAAACTGCTTTCAGATCAGTCTGCATGAAAAAAAAAAATAAAAGGAGGAAGCAGATGTCTGATTTTTATTTTTTTGATGAGGAAAAAAACTCTTTGTGCAGAGTTCTTCCAACACCAAAAAAGAAAAAGAAAAATTGGAGAGTGCATGCATCTGGCTTGGCTGAGTGACAGAATCGTTTTAATATGAGGAAATGTGAGTGTGAGAAGAAGAGGGGGGGGGAAGGATGTGCGTCACTCAAGAGACGGGAGAAAGACCATTTTAACAGATTAGAGAAACTGGCTTCTTTTCAGGAGCCTTTCAAAGCAAAGTAAGATGTCTTTTTCCTCCCTCCCTCTTTTATCCCATTCAGCTATGACACCATGAGAGAGAGAGAGAGGGGGAGAGAGAGAGAGAGAGGGAGAGAGAGGGAGGCGGGTTCCAGCTACAGCTAGGCTGCATTCAGCATCTCCAGTCGTTCCCTCACACTACGGCCATAATGTGCCGCACATGACCTCCAGATACTTCAATGCGATGCCGCCTTTTCTTCTCCTGCTGCTTTTCACGGCTGCGGTTTTATTTTTCATGGCGTGCGCGCGCCGAGCAGAGGAGCTCAAAGGTGGCACGTCCTGTAGAATATTATATTCTGCTCTTTGGGGTTTTATTTTATTGAATAATCGCGTCAGGATCAGCAGATTCCCAGATCACTGAATTTACAAGCAACCAGGAGCTGGGAAGACAAAGATGAGGGCTGCAGTGCTTTGATAGCATCTATAGCACTATTTTCTCAGATTATGTCAACATGAGAGAGTAAAGAAAGAAGTAAAATTGAAAACAAAATGAGGAGCCAGGGTGCAAGGGCTGAAAACCGAAATACAGACGAGATAACAAAAACTGCTCGAGTTACTTATTCTCCAAAACTTTTTCACGTTACAGCATGAATCGCCAGAAAGGAGACTCTCTGTGGGTGAAAGTGATGAGTCAAAGCCTGAACCTTCTCCTTGGCGTGACGTTTTTTTTTTTTTTTCGCCTGCTCAGAGGGGACGTGATCTTTCATGGCTCTTTAAGCTGCTCCGGCTGACAGGCGAAGATGAATGAGGGAAAGAAAGGATGCCTGCACTACAAAACCTGGGCACTTCACTCTAAATAATATTTTTATATATACTTATATATATCCATAAGCTTCAAAGGGTGGCGGACGCCAGAGTTCACATGCTTTACATGCTACTCTCCCTTCAGATTTAGTTTCCAAATGTGGAACAAAATCCCAATAATGACACGGTAGTCTGCCAAAGCGGTTGTCCTTGCAGACGAACGCGCCATCCTCATTCAAAGGTTGCCAGCTCTCGGCTGCAGGCTAGTGTTAATTCCCCACGCTGACGGTAAACAGCAGCATTGTTCAAATAGCGTTGCTGTGAAAAAAAACTTATCCAGCACTTTGCAAAACACTCTGATCTACGCTGCTGGTTTTCACTGCGTCTGCTCCGATGGGTGCCGCACTCAAATATGCAGCACTGGCTTATGATGCATAACTTCCTTAAGGCTCAAAGGCAAGCCCTGTGTAGCATATTGAACGTAATGAGAAAAGGAGAAGCTCCCACAAATCAGGTTTATCTATGTCTCCCAGCAGGACTTTCAGTTTAGGCGCTGGAAAGCCGAGCGAGGGGGGGAAACAGAGGAATTTCAGCACTCTGGTTGTTCATCAAGGCCGGGAAACACTATTTATTGTTGAAGAGGAAATTGACTGGAGACCATATGTTGCGGGCAGAGGAATATCTTACAGGAAAAGCACTTTTTAGAAGTCAGTGGAATTGGTTGGTGTCAAAGCTTCGGGGACGTGAGGCAGAAGAATGGATGACCAAAAGAAACAACACAGCCAAACGTAACAAGCCGAGGTTTCATGATAGCGATATAATCTGTGCTGAACACGTTCTGTGCGTTTCACGATCCTCCTTGTGCCTCCGTGTGCAGACCATCAGGCCAAAGGAGGGGTGGCAGGTGTACAGCTCCGCTCAGGATGCAGATGGGCGTTGTATCTGCACAGTGGTGGCACCTGAACAGAATCTGTGCTCCAGAGATGCCAAAGGCAGACAGCTCCGCCAGCTCCTGGAGAAGGTACTCAGCCACACACACACACATTTCTATTCACGACACAGCACACACACAGGCGCTGTAAGCAAGCGGCGCACCTGAATTCATATATATCACAATGATTCCTATCACCGCCGATGCTTCTTTGTTGCCATAATCCTCGAGAGATTGCACCAGCCGGGTCCATAACCCTATTTTCCACTTCTGCATATTTTTCACGGATGACATCAGCTGAATGGCTGCTTGTGAAGATGAGAACGCTCTTCATGTCACCTTAACAGAACTGGAGTGCCACTTCTTTTTTCTTTTTTTTTTTGCAACGAAGCATTTAAGGGTTAATATATTTGATTGGAGACGACGGAGAGGAGAAAATCAGCTTTTTGAGAGCTATTGGGAGCCATTTGTTTACACCAATCAGAGTGGATTTAAAAAAATAAAAAGACAGTAAGGATGCGTTTTGTATTTTAATTGTCAAGCATCTAATGCAGACAGCGGTGATTTAAAGCTTCGTCTACAAACAAACAAATAGCACAGCACCGGAGTCACTTTCCTCAATGGGTGCGCCATATAAGGAAACACTGCTGTAGCCTACATTTTAATGTGTGCCAAAGGCTGTTCTCTGTCATTCACAGGGGCCTTTGACACTAATGTACTAAGCTGCCTCGGGGCATCAGTGAGGCCATTTCAGGATCCCTCTGCCACTGCCAGAAAAGTATGCACGACACAATATATGAGCGTTATGCCACTTTGCTAGTGTTGTGCTCCGGTAATGTTGGTTTGGTATAATTAGAGCCACAGAGAGAGGAGAGGAGAGGAGAAAGAAAAGAGGCGTGCTTCTTCTTGTTTACATGCCCCATAAACCTAGTGAGCTTTTGTTAAACCAGAGAAGAAAAGCAGAGTCTGAATTATGAAAAGCTGCACATTTAACGGCTCGTCTGCCAATTTAGCGGCTCAGGAGTATAGGCCGGGAAAACAGATCGAGAAAACTGCCACGTAACGGCGCCACATCCATGTAAGACTCGGCCCAAGCTGTGGGTTGTTAAAAGACAATCACCTTGGAGGTCAAAACGTTGATTTGTTCCTCGGGAAGTCAGAGCGTGGCAGGGCCACCGAACGGCTCGAACACGGAGGACATTTTAATCTTGTGGCGGACGGGAAAATCAATGCGGTGCGCTGTTTCATTCTTTTCAAAAGGTGCAGAACATGTCGCAGTCAATCGAGGTGCTGAACCTGCGGACGCAGAGGGACTTTCAGTACATCATGAGGATGGAGAGCCAGATCAAAGGCCTGCGGTCAAAGTTCCGGCAGATCGAATCGGACAGGAAGACGCTCGTCAACAAAAACTTTCAGGTATGGTTTTGTTTGATGTTTAACTCTGTGAGGAACATCACAGGGATGCTGGGGAGATGAGGCCTTCTAAAGATACCTGAGGAGCATTTTAATGTGATGAACTTTCATTCCTGATTTGATCAATACAGGTCCTGCGGTGCCGAGCTAAGCACAAGGTTATCTTTTAAGCTGATGCCTACATGAAGATTATCTGTTGTGCTATTGTTTGACCCACAAAGAGGTCGTGACCAAGGAGAATAATTTCTTTCAGTTGAAACTTATCTAATTCAATCTGTGTTTAAACCAAACTGCCTACCACTATTGTTTTACCAATTAAACTATTATAGCGTAAGTTCGGGAACTAGACCACGCCTCATATCATTTCCCCATATTTTTCCCATGCTTACCTATAAAGTTTGTCCTAACCCTCTCTCTGTCTCTGTTCATCTCAGTTTTCAACCCCCACTCTCCCAATCCTTCTCTTCTCTTTTCTTCCTCTTCCACCTTTCATTACAGGAAGTCTCGCTCCCTCCCTTCACGTCTTTCCCTCGACCTTTTTCATCCTATCCTCTCAACACATTCCCATCTTATCAATGTTTTTCAGCCTTTTTTATCCCATCCCCTTGACACTTATTCATCCCATCCTGTTAATGCTTTTCACCCCTTTTCATCCCATCCCCTTTACATCTTTTCATCCCATCCCTTCGTCACCTTTTCATCTCATACTGTTGATGCTTTTCACCCCTTTTCATCCCATCCCCTCAACACCTTTCATCCTATCCCCTCAACCCCTTCTCATCCCACCCCCTCGACACCTTCCCATCATCTCGATACTTGTCACCCCTTTTCATGCCCTCCCCTTGACATCTTTTCATCCCATCCCTTCAAGACATTTTCATATCATCCTCGTGATGCTTTTCACCCCTTTTCATCCCATCCCCTCGACACCTTTTCATCCCATCTTCTTGATGCTTTTCACCCCTTTTCATCCCATACCCTTGACATCTTTTCATCCCATCCTCTCGATGCTTTTCACCCCTTTTCATCCTATCCCCTTGACATCTTTTCATCCCATCCTCTCGATGCTTTTCACCCCTTTTCATCCCATCCCCTCGACACTTTTTCATCCCATCCTCTCGATGCTTGTCACCCCTTTTCATCCCATCCCCTTGACACTTTTTCATCCCGTCCTCTCGATGCTTTTCACCCCTTTTCATCCCATCCCATCGACACCTTTTCAGTGCATCCTCTCGATGCTTGTCTCCCCTTTTCATCCCATCCCCTTGACATCTTTTCATCCCATCCTCTCGATGCTTTTCACCCCTTTTCATCCCATCCCCTCGACACCTTTTCATCGCATCGTCTCGATGCTTGTCACCCCTTTTCATCCCATCACCTTGACATCTTTTCATCCCATCCTCTCAATGCCTGTCACCCCTTTTCATCCCATCCCCTTGACATCTTTTCATCCCATCCTCTCGATGCTTGTCACCCCTTTTCATACCATCCCTTTGACACCTTTTCATCCCATCTTCTCTATGCTTGTCAACCCTTTTCATGCCATCCCTTCGACACCTTTTCATCCCATACTCTTGATGCTTTTCACCCCTTTTCATCCCATCCCCTCAACACCTTTTCATGCCATCCCTTCAACCCTTTTCCATCACATTCCCTCTGTCCCTTTTCATCCCATCCCCTCAACACTTTTTATCCTATCCCCTCAACCTCTTTTCATCCCACCCCCTCGACACCACCGATGTTTTTCAGTCTTTTTTTATCCCGTCCCCTTGACACCCCTTTTCATGCCATCCAGTTGACATCTTTTCATCCCATCCTCTCAATGCTTGTCACCCCTTTTCATCCCATCCCTTCGACAGCTTTTCATCCCATCCCCTCCACACTTTTCATCCTATCCCCTCGACCCCTATTCATCCCTCTGTCCATTTCTCTCACAACCTGTCTATCAATAAACTTATTTGCGTCAATTAAGGGCTGGTCTTTCTTAGTGAATATTATATCAATATTAATAAAGGCAATCACAATGGCAATAATCATTCACATGTGAAATTAGTTTTCTTCTTAGTCCAGCTTGTCCTTCCTGCAGCTTTCTTGCACACAGTATGTTGTATTTTTGTTTTATTGTTTCTTTTCTGCTTTGTCCTTAGGCATGAACAAATTGTGCCGTTTTCCCTCACCAAATGATGCGTTTTGTTATAGTCTGTAAGAAGTGAAAACACAGGAAGGAGACAACTAATCATCATCAGCACACACCTTTAAGAAGATGCATTGGTTGCAGTATATTGCCAAACTGGGAGGCTTGTTCTTTTTACAGCGTGTCACCTCTTTGTCCGTTCCAGGAGCTGAAGGGAAAGATGGAGTCCTTGCAGCCGCTGATCCCCGTCCTGGAGCAGTACAAGACAGACGCAAAGCTCATCTCCCAGTTCAAAGAGGAGATCAGAAATCTATCTGGTGTGTTGATGGGCATCCAAGAGGAGATGGGAGCTTATGACTATGAGGAGCTGCAGCAGAAGGTCCTTAACCTGGAAAACAGGCTCCGAAACTGTATGAGCAAACTCAGTAAGTCCATTGAAAAAAAAAAAAGAGAAAGAAAAGAAAAAAGGCAAGCTGGTGTGGTGACCTCAGATTAGCCAGTGGCCAGGGATCAGAGGCGCATTTCTTGCAGCTGCTAGCAGATTGGCATTTTAGATACAGAGCAGAACTCCCACCAGAGACTGATATAATGTTAGTGGCTTGAGAAAAAGCCCATACACACAGTCAACAAACATTTTTGCAAGCTAAAGAAGAAATGTCAGAGAGCATCACAGAGCTTTGTACTTGGCCGCAACCCATGCTTACAGAAAGCAAAAAACGATGAAGTTGCGCTGGAAGTTTATAGTTTGATTTCTTCTTCTTCTGTGGTTACATTACTCCGCCCTTGGATATCTGACTGCGCTAATAAGATCAATTCTGCCTCCGGAGCAGCTTTGATAAAGGTTTGCATAACTAAAGCACCAATTTGCCAGCCGCCAGGTTATCAACAGTGATGTTGCCTGTCAAAGTGTCAACACAAATAGCTAACGTGCGAAAGCTAATAGGACGTGGCTGGAAATCTGTCAGCGCTCGAGACGATCGCTTAAGCATTCATTGTGTGCGAGCTTTGATTGATTGGGTAAAATTGCACTTCAACACTCAACTTCCAAGCTTGTGTGCAAGTGATAGCCTACTGTCATTTGGCCCAATTAAAGTGTCTGGTTAGATGAATTAAGTGCAACTCAGAGTACTTCAAATATTAAACCATGTGGGATAAATGTTCCCCGAGCTCTGACACATGACAAAGGGTTTTACAAGTTGCTGTGTTGTGGCTTCTTTGCAACAGCAGCAATGTCGGCATTCTGCACACAGAACTGAAACCGCCGCCACCAGATTAATGCAGTTCATTCCTTTTCAAATGTATTCCAGTCATAGCATCGTAACGAATGTGACCCAAGTTGTGTGATGTGTTCCCAGCGTGCGGAAAGCTAATGAAGATCACTGGTCCGCTGACAGTGAAAACTTCAGGGACCAGATTCGGAGCCTGGATGACTGACCCACTGGCGTCTCCCAAAAACAACAGGGTGAGTTGATGCGCTCCTTTTTAAAAAGTTGCAAGTCTTTGAAGCAATGCTGAGCAGTTTAATAATTTACATACAACCGCTTCCCTCCTGTTGTTCAGAAGGGAAAGATGTTGTTGATCGTGCTTACTAAGGCCCTTTCCCAAACTGAGTTCAAACACATAACTTGATTCCACTTGCTGGGGGGTTTTGATATACATGAAGCAGTTGGGATCCTTTTAACTGAAAGGGGAGAAAATGCAAACTGACTTGCATGAAGAGTTTGCCCTTTGATTGCTTCTTGACAAAGATCAGATCGTTGATCAGCGCGTTATACAGAATGGGTAGAAGCCAAAACACTAGATAATGATCTAGACACGATAACGGCCGCCCTCCAACGCAGACAATTCAAAATAAAAGTTCTTAAACGATATAAAGTAAAACCTGCCACAAACTCAGATGAGGAGAAGATTACCTTGAGGAGTTTACATTTTTACAGCGAGACAAGTGTGTTGATCCTTCCACAAAGGCATTTTTTGAATTTGATTTTATACGTCAACAACAACCACAACAAAAAAAAACCCTCTAACTAACTTTATAAGCACATGCTTGCCCTTGTCAGTTCATTAGGTATACCAGAGACACCGAACGCATTCTAATACAACAGTCCTGCACTAAATCATCTTAGCTTTGTGAAGGTTATGGTATTCAGCTTTTGTCAGAAAAGAATAACTCAGAGAGTTTTCATTTTAGAGGCTGTGGTCTGTAGTGCTATTCAGCTGCGCCGTGCCGACGCGTGTTCCTATTATTCTGACAACCCTGTTTTAGTGAGCGGGCTAGGCTAAACAACAGAAACACTTTAATCCAATAAAGTTTAACAGCATCACAGACTGCATCCTTGTGAGTGTACTTTGTGCTGTTACCGGGTGTAGACGCCTGACCTGCTTATCAAAGCGTCGCTCAATAACAGTAGTCAGCAAAAACTCATGGAGACGTTCATTTGAATAGAAAAGCCATTTAAGACCTACCTTCAACCAGAACCCTAGCTCAAACCCTAACCCTAACCCTAGCCGAGCTCATAGTCGCTCACAGAATCATGGAAAATGCCAGTTATTGCCTGATTTTCTGTTTTGTTGCCCCCAAAATTGGATATGTTGTCATTTTAAAACCACATATGCCACCTCTAGGGGTCGCCAAATCACCCTACACTGAAGTATTCAAAATTGCCACTTTAAACTTAGTAAATAGGGAGTACAAATTTAAACTACTGTTTCAATTAACAATGTAATTACAGAAACATTCATTCATCTTGATTGGATCCTGCTTCTCGGTTTATAAATCCATTTTCTGTGGTTACAGTTGTGCTACTTGGGCCTAGTTTGGCCTTATCAGTACCAATAAATGAAAAGTGCATATTTGGCCATTTGGCCTCCAAGAAATGTTTGGCCACTGGCTGCTTTATATCTTACTTGTATTCCTTCCTTTATTTTTGTAAAAACTTTGTTTCCTTTACTTTTTATGGAAATATGCACATACATTATGTCAGAATTTATTTTCTTATACAGCTCTTCAGGCTGCTTATTACTGCAGCCATGACAATGTGAGATTCTAGTCTTCAGGGATGTTGTCTGTATTTATTTGTCCCCAGGTCTGGTACATGGACAGCTACACCAACAACAAGATAGTAAAAGAGTATAAATCCATCGCCGACTTTGTGGCAGGAGTCGAATCCAGAACCTACAACCTCCCTTTCAAATGGGCCGGAACCAACCACGTGGTGTACAACGGCTCTCTGTACTACAACAAGATGCAGAGCAACATCATCGTGAGGTACAGCTTCGAGACGGGCCGCGTGGTCACGCAGAGGGCGCTGGAGTCGGCGGGCTTCCACAACGTGTACCCGTACACCTGGGGGGGCTTCTCGGACATCGACCTGATGGCGGACGAGCTGGGCCTGTGGGCCGTGTACGCGACCAACCAGAACGCCGGGAACATCGTCATCAGCCAGCTGAACCCGGACACGCTCCAGATCCTCAGCACGTGGAACACTGAGTACTCCAAGAGGAACGCCGGCGAGTCTTTCATGATCTGCGGCACCCTCTACATCACTAACTCCCACCTGACCGGCGCCAAGGTGTACTACGCCTACTCCACCAAAACCTCCACATACGAGTACACAGACATCCCCTTCCATAACCAGTACTTTCACATGTCCATGCTGGACTACAACGCCAGGGACCGTGCTCTCTACGGCTGGAACAACGGCCACCAGGTCCTGTTTAACGTTACGCTTTTCCACATCATTAAAACTGAGGATGACTCTTAAAAAAAAAAAAAAATAAAAAATACTGTACACATGAAAAAAAGAAAAGAAAATGGAAAGTTGTGCCTGAATGTTAATTTATTTGACTTTCCCTGATTAGTTTTATTCACACATTGAGCTATAAACCTGCTGTTTTTAACATGACGTGTTCATTGATTCAAGTGGAAACGTGACATTTAGTTAACAAACCAAACGACGGCCGAAAAATTGAGAATAAGTTATGAAGCGTACTTCAAGCACGTTGCGGACTAAATAATGATACTTTTACTTGTGACAATGAGCTTCAAGTCATTTCTGAACCTCCATTATTTTCCTCCTAAAATGAAAGCTTTTGGAGAACAAAGGCGCCGTGTTTCTAATGGTTTTCTCACTCGGCGCTGCGTTTTTACAGTCCTCCTAATTCGTCCGTATTTTGACTCATTAATTGTCCGTCTCGTTTCCATTCTTCCCCTCGCCGCGCATTCATTACGATCCGCAAATTTATTCCCGCCTTTCACGGCCTCCACTTAGCGTTCAATTTGTCATTGTGCTTTTCCCTCTCCCCCCCACCCCGAAAGTTTTCGCACTTGACCTTGTACCAGACAACGAGAAACGTGGTGAACCATAATGCACCTGTGTAGTTAATGTGTTTGGCTTTTCTGTGTCTATGAAGATTCTCAGTCATCCAGGTCATAGGGCGTCTTCAAGTGCTAAGTCAAAGTACTTAGCGAACCTCCTCCTCCCCCCCAAAAAATAAATCTGGTTGCCTTTAACTTAGTACACTGCTTTTATTTTGTAACTTCAGCAGCGGTTTGTATGCCTTATTCGGTGCAGTATCTTCTGTGAGCCCAAGGAAAACAGCTCTCGTGCATGAATGTTGGCTATCCTAATAGCATTTTTACTGTGACTGTACATCTGTGTATTTTGTATCTTGCATAACATCCCATTCTCCTCCTCTCTAGCTACAGTAACGGTCCATTTATACAGACAGCGTGATTTAATAAAGATCCATTTGTGTAAATAAGAAGTTATACATGACCAAAATAAAAGTATTGTTTTCATTAATGCAGCGTTCTGTGTCTGATTTCAACTTATTTGAACGTCCACTACAAACCACTACAACGAAGGACTTGATTTTGACTTTGACTTTAATTTCCTGCTCTACTCTACTCATTTTCACATCCCCGTGGTTATTTTCCAGAGCTGTTACCCCACGGTGAGCTATTAGCTAATTTCCTGATTACTCTACGAAACAGGGCGACGTCTCCGAGCTGTGAATATCACTTTCTGCTCGACAGTTTGTAAAAGCTCTGATTTGCATCGTGGCTTGACAGTGGATTTAAACTCCATCTTTTGTGAGCGCTACCACATGACATTCGGGTTTATTGGCAGAGAAAAGGTAAAGAAAAAGTAATACAGGAGTTATTTTAAATTCAAAACATGCTGAGAGCATTATAACCAGTGAATGTTTTCATTGTGCAGAATCATGCAAGGAAAATGAACAGATAACAGACAGCATTTAGGATGCTAATAATAACTGACTAAATACACTGATCAGCCAGAACATTAAAACCACTAACAGGGGAAGTAAATAACATTGACCATCTTGTGACAATTCAATGTTCTGCTGGGAAACTTTTGGACCTGGCATTCATTCGTGTAGCACCCACCTAGATCAGACCAGGCACCAAAACCCCATAGCAATGACACTCCTTGATGGCAGCAGCCATCCCCAGCAGGATGCAGCCACACACACAAAAACACTTTAGGAACAACTCAATAAAAACACGAAGAACAGCACAAGGTGTTGACCTGGCCTCCAAATCCACTAGATCCCAAACTGATCAAAGGCCCCCCACTAACAACATGCCAGACATCACAGGACACCCTCAGAAGGTTAATTTCCATTCTCCGATGAGACGCTTGGAGGTACAAGGGAGACCTACACAATATTAGGAAAGTGGTCATAATGTTATGCCTGATTGTTGTATTAGTTACTTACTTAAAACACTAGATTATACTAGACTCTGTGCCGCATGTTGAATAACGTTGTAATATTCCTGCATGTATACTTTTTGACGCTGTTAGTTTACATTTATTATTCACATACATTTTTATATATATATATGTATACATTGCATAAATCTGAATACCATTAACTGTCAGTATGATAACATTAACTAGAATTACTGCCCTGAGGTGGTCTGCCTCTGTCCAAACTTATATAATATACGTATTATAGACTCTGAGCAACTTAAATAAAAAATTTTTTGCAGAACATTATGACGTCGTCGCAACATTGACCTTTGACCTTCAGGATATAAAATGTGATCACTTCATAATTGAATCCACTTAGACTCAGTCAGACTGACATGGTGAAATTATGTCATAATTAAAAAAAATAATTCCGTTATGGTCAGACAACATCTGGCCACGGCCGCCAGCAGCACAGAGGAATAATGGAACGGACAAACAACAGAAACCTCTTTTATTCTTCTTTCCGCTGATAAAACTGAGACGTAAACGGAAGACTAATGCCAGCCCATGCGCTGAAACATGATAAGCCGTCTTACCTGCTCACAAGCTCATTAAACGTAGACGTAGAGTTACACCTTTAATTAGCAGCCTGTTCCCGAAGGAGCAACCCTTTGACTCAGACGGATGAAAACTGAAAAAATCATGCGTAAGACAAAAGAAGAAGTAAACAAAAAAAAAACAAGCTGACGTACCGTCGAGACAAGTGAAACTATCTTTCACCTAATCAGAATTCCCTTGTCCTAAAATAAACATAATAATTAACGCAAGATGACGAGATTAACAAGACAGGGACCAGATAAGAACTCGGTGCTTAATAATTACAATCTCAAATAGCATTGTGAAATCTGAGAATGGAAGTTAATTATGAAGCAAACTAAATTCTCTAGAAATCTTGCGAGGTCAATGAGGGACGCGGGTCTCTTGATGTAGTTTTGAGGACGAAAATGAATCTTTGTTTCCAGGTTTTTACTGCTGAAAATGTGCCTCATGTCCCTCTGACTGGTGTCAACAGCTGAGATGATATTTAAATCAGCTGAAATCTAGTTGCAGCTTCAGACGGAAACTTCCTTCTTAAGATTCACACCTTTTTCAGCTCTGATCTGTTCACTCATATGAATGGAGGACTCATTAGGGAGCCTTTCTGCAGTGAAGAGGTGTGACTACAGGAGGTCTCTGTGTGTGTGTGTCTAATGACCCTCAGGACTATTTTATGCCATAATGTTCTGCACACGTACTGGACTGGACACAATTACAGGACACGCTGTAATATCCAGCGTGAGGAGGCTGACCGACCGACCGACCGCCCAAGGCTTTACCTCTGACAGGTTTCCGGAGCTGAAACTCTCCTCCGGGTCAGATCAATGCGGGTCGGATCGGGCGGCGCGCATCTCAAAGGTCAGAGAAGCAGTCGCACGCGAGTACATGCCTTAGGAAACGGAAGACTGGATCTCTTGAGATATTGATTCCTCGAGTGCAGCAATGTCAAGCAGCTCAATGGGCATCAGCTCGTATGCTTCCATCAGCATTGAATTCTTAATCATTATGAGCGGCTACAGTCTCGTACAGCATGACAGTAGGTATGACAGGTGGTGAATACAGCACAGCTAACGTCTTATAACAATCATCACCTAGGAAGGATTCAATAAACTAAAAACCAGGAAGCCCACCAGTGTTGTCAATGGTCTAAGTTCTTCTCCTTCTAATTAAGTTATATAACTTAATTAATAAAGGCACGTTTAACCTTACCTCGCCCGTTTAGTTCTTTCTTCTTCTTTGCAATCTCATTGAAGGAACTGGGAAGACACGGAGCCGAGGACCACCATTGGTCTCTACATGTTCCTTCATCCCATCCCCTCGACCCCATCATCCCATCTCCTCAATCCCTTCATCCCATCCTCCCAATTCCTTCATTACATCCCCTCGATCCCTTAACCCCGTATTTTGGATCCCTCATCCCATCCACTCAGGGTCTTCATCCCATCACCTCGACCCCTTCATCCCATCCCCTCGATCCCTGCATCCCATCCTCTCGATCTCTTCGTCCCATCCTCTCAATCCCTTCATCCCATCCTCTCGATCTCTTCATCCCATCCCCTCAACCCCTTAATCGCATCCTCTCAAGCCCTTCATCCCAGCTCCTCTATCCTTCATTACATTCCCTCGATACCTTAACCCCATCCTTTCGATCCCTTCATCCCATCCACTCAGTCTCTTCATCCCATCAGCTCAACCCCTTCATCCCATCCCCTCAATTCCTTCGTCCCATCCCCTCAATCACTTAACCCCATCCTCTCGATCCCTTCATCTCATCCTCTCGATCCCTTCATCCCAGCTCCTCGATCCCTTCATCCCATCCTCTCAATCTCTTCATTCCATCCTCTCAATCCCTTAATCCCATCCTCTCGATCCCTTCATCCCATCCCCTCGATCCCACTCATCTCTCCCCCTACCTCTCACTCCCCATACCTCTCCCTCCCCTTAACCTGGTCAAATTAAACTTCTTTGTACATACTGAGGTGTGGTCTTGTTGGTACATTATTCGAGCGCCTGATTAAGCGTAGATTCACGCTGAGGTTTATCTTCTTTATTTGAGCGCTTGCTTTAATTAAAACACACTCTCGTTCAGTTGCATTTCTCAGGAGCTCACACTCTCGCAGACAAAGCCAGCTCAATATTAAAGTTGCCTGCAGCTTACAGAAGCAAGCTTGGAAACAACATGATTGCACTGGCAGAAAGAAATGTGTCGGTGTAGAAAGAAGCTGCTGGGTGTTGTGTGCGACTTCCCTTGCGACTTTTGTTTGTGTGCCAAAAAGTTGAACCTTAACACAACACAAAGACTGCAGTTAGCATCTGTTCAGTGCCAGCAGGTGGCAGAGAAAATTAGAAAAGCTAAGAAACAAACTGTTACTGCGTGAAGAGTTGGCCTACAGAAGGGGTGTCAAAATCATTTTAGTACAACTGGACCAGTGACACAAAACATTTTATGAACAACCTGAAATTTCTTAAGAAAAATAAGTGCAATTTTTGTTGTGTTATGTCTGGACCTCTTACTACAACAGTGTGAACTGCTGGTAGACAAATTAGGACTGGCAGTTACTTTTATGTAAGACATTTGTCTTGCAAATTCATCCCACAGGCCAGATTGGACCGTCTGTTGGGCTGATTTTGGACCATGGGCCATATGTTTGACAACCCCTGGTTTATAATCAATACAATATTTTATACTGGCTGTGTTTTTTACCTCTGGCTTTTCCTTTGTTTTTACAGTGTCCACAAAAGCAGCCGTGTTTACTAAGTGAGCTTGGTGAGCCGGCCTAAGAACGCTTTGATTGAATGCTCTCAAAACATCAGTTTTGGTACGCCTCTAACTCATTCAGTGCTCCGTCTTCAGGTACCACATAAACTAATTCTTACACATCTGTAGTGATCCCAGAAGGGTTACCTTTATTACATTTTGAGCAGGGGTCTGAGGTAGAGGCGAAGGGATTTAAAACAAATGAAAAAGAAGACTGGGGAAGCTGTTGGGTGGATTTTGTCACCTTCAAACAGACACAGACACCTGGTTCTGTCTGATTCCTTTCCAAGCTAAGCTGTGGCTTCATATTTGTCAGACACTTTTATATAATTTATTTTTTTCTTTTTTCAATATAATTCCACTTTTGTTTCAACTCTCAAATGAAATTAATTGAATTAAACACCTAAAAAATGTGCCGAGTTCAAAGCGGACAAAAAAAAAAAAATGCTAAATAACTCTGCGCTAACACTGAGGATTATCCCCTTTAAGTTCATTGTAAATGCGTTGCTAGGTAACAGCTTGGGTTCAAATTGATTTCCTGCCACTTGCTGATATTAACAAACACCATTTACTGGTAATAAGAATACACGGCGTTGTGCAACTTTTTGAATTCGCGTGCAGCCATTTCCCGTCACCCAGACGAGAAATGCAATTACAGTGGTCCATTTGAGGCCTTTTTATGAGCATCCAGCGGGAGCCCTTATTTATGATTATTACAGTATGAACATCTGCCGGCCAACAGCGGGGATGACATTAGCCGTCAGTTCAGATTTGCCAGCGCAAAAGGGATCTGAATGAAATCACATGTTTAGCACTACAGGGAGCGTGAAATACATACAAAAGTATTTGTCTGATGGTGGAAGTGATAGCATGTGATGCCACAAATCATCCCGACAGCCGTGTGCTAATCCCCAGAGTGGGAGATCAGGCTGTGTCACCTCATCGCTGCGTGTTAAAATAGGATTCAGACATCGTGTGGTGGGTGCACAAGGCATCAGGGAACACCAGAAAAGGGAAAAGGCAGACAAACATTAAAGTATGTTTCCACTTTAGGGTGAAAAATGAAAAAATAAATAAATAAATAAATACAAACAGAAAGAAATTGCACCATTGAGACATTGTGTTTTTAAAAAGCCATTTTTCTGTTTCTGTGCCAATTTCCCACCTAAGAGAGGGAAGAGTTTGTTTGTTTTTTTTACCAGAAAACATCAATTGCGTTTCGATCGTATCAGGTGTCGTCTTAGACAATCGAGGCACGTTTGAGGAGAGTGGAAAAGAGGTGAAGCCGGAGCCGCAGACCGATGTCTCTAAAACAAGTCAACTGTGATGATTGAAGTCATTAAAGTTAACAGCTATTGGTGGCAGGGAACGCTTAGATTTTACATTTAAAGCAGGGCTGCGACAAGACAAGACTTAGCCTCTATCACGGGCCTCCCTTTGCATGTCAGGCTTTATAATTGGGTTTGTTTCCAGACGAGTAAAATTGGAAATTGTGCTCTGATTGCTTTGATACTTTACGAATCACGTCGCTTTGCGAACGAGCCAAATCTCTACTGTGCCGCTTCGCTGTGATGCCTTGGGATGGAAACATTCACCAAATGTTTTAGCAAAATCCAGACACTTCTGTCATATGGTCCTCAGTGTGGTGATTTTAAGGGAGGTAGATATCTGTCTCTGCTACCAGGTTTATACTAACAACCTGTGACAAGTCTAGCAAACAAATGAATGTTCATCTGCTCTCTTGAACGTTAAACCTGCCACATTTCATTTTATCCATACTACACAGTTTATTCAACGTATATGATTCCGCTGTTTAATTTTCCACTCACACAACTTACGTTCATTGCACATATTCACAGCTAAGATGTCCTTTCTTGGGTAACTTGACAACAAATGAATGCGTTTTCTTGTATTCTCGTAAAGCAAAATTCATTTTATGTTAATATAGTTTGTCTGGGTGCAAATAATCAAAGCAACATTTGGTCAGAGCGAAGGGAAACGAGCACAGACTGAGCTTAATTTTATAGTCTGGTCCATTTTATTGGAAAGATTTACAGTCTGTAACGACGCTCTCTCTATCCTTTAACAAACAGACTAAACATACCTGCAGTTAAAGGCTCAGATGGGCCCAGGTTTCAGTTATTCTGATTTAAATATGTTCCCTCATAATCCTCGTCATCTGAAAGGTTTAGTTTGTATTTAACCAGATTTTGCTGTAAGTGAATGCTTCCTCCAAGAGGATCCTTAAGTTCCCATCTGTACTTTCCTTTGACTCAGTTGCCAAACAAAATATGAGTCTGGTAACACGAGAGCCATTTCATTATGACTACGCCGCTGTTAATCTTCCCGTATGACAGTATGCTCCGGCTACGTAGCACCCACCTCCAAATACTTCACAAGGATGAATAAGAAATACAGTTTTATAATTATGGCGGAAAATGGAGCGGAATTATCAGCAGTGGTGTGTTTGAAGGCAAAATCTGTGGAGCGGTCAGCCACAACATTATGACTACGCAATGTTGTGTGGGTCTCTCTTGTGCCTCCAGTTGTGACTCATCAGAGAATGGACATGGGTTATCCTGATGGTGTCCTGTGGTGTCTGGCAACACAGTGTTGTTAGTGGGGGGGCCTTTGGGGCCTCTTGGTTGAGGGGCCTCTGTGGATTATCACATAGATAGTTGATAAGTTTGGGATCTTTGGGATTTTTCATGTTTTTTTGAGTCGTTTCTTTTGTGTGTGTGTGTCTGCCATCGAGGAGTGTCATTGCTATGGGGTGGGGGTGTCTGGTCTGGTCTAGGTGGGTGATACATGTCTAAGTAACATCCACATGAATGAATGACAGGTCCAAAAGTTTCCCAGCAGAACACTGAATTGTCACAAGATGGTCAATGCTATTTACTTCTCCTGTCAGTGGTTTTAATGCTGTGGCTGATCGGTGTACATTTCATATGAGACATAATATAGTATCCTGATATGTACGTGTGAATAAAAGTAAACAAGAAATAAGGGTTAGCGGTTATTTTTTCCTTCCTAAAGTCGCATCGTTCGGCTCTAATATATGCTTCTGCCCTTTAGTCTGTTTATTTAGTTCCCGCGCTCTTCAAATCCCGCCGTTTTTCCACAGAGAGCACTAACACTGCTCTTAATCCAGGCTGTCGCTTCTGTGCCAGCTCGTCAACAACTTTCTGGAAACAGCGCTTTAAAATAGAAATGTTTCCCTCGCACCGCAGGCCAATCGGCTTCATCCGCTATAAACAGAGATTACTGTAGATTTAAAGTGTCGGCACCGAAATCTTTATAGACCTCGCTTTAATGGAATAATAACACTCGGAGCCAGTTTCATCCTCGTAGGCACAAGTGTGCATAACTCTTTATGCATGAGTCACCGCCGCTGGAATCAGTTCACTGGGTCTTTTGTTATGGATAGAAGAGAAAACTGTTTGTGGACAAAAAAAAAAAAAAAAACCTGATAAAGGAGACAGCATTAGCAACATTGCTGAGTAATCTGTCAGCACATCCCTTCATTTTGCCGCAACATTGCTCGATGATCCCTCGCACAGCAATTATTGATGAAAACCTTGTACTCGTGAGCAGCATAAATGTCTCCTCAAGCTGTTACTGCTGATCAAAGCTGCTCTAAACTCTGCTCTTTCGGTTCGAGTTAGTGAAGCTCCGGGGCAGGAATTATGTGAGATTTCAAGATATTTCACGGCGGGGAGAGGAAACAGGAGTTTTTGTACGTTTTTTTTTTTTTTTTCTCTGGATGGTTTCTGGAGTCAGATGCAGATTTCTTTTTGTCTGACACACTGTTGCTTCATGGCAGTTTATTACGAATGTCACCGGTTCTCGGGGTTTGAATTTGTGCATTTGGCTGCACTCCTCTGCAATCATCCCTTATCTGTGTGCACAGTGGCTGAGGGTCTGTCTCCGCGAATGAATGGGCTCAATAAAGCTGTCACAGCCCAGGTTTGTTGACTCCGTATTGACTCGGGTTACGGGGATCCATCCCCTTTTATTAGCTTCCGTTTTGGCTACAGATTTACAATGTGATGCGCTGCCCACGCGTGACGACGCCGTCAGAACACAAAGTCGCCTAATGTTGTTGTTGTGTCGCACTCAGTGCTTTGAAGTGGAATGATGGAGCAACGCGTCCGTGTCTGCTATAATTCTCCTACTGTGATAACTTATGATATATTGCACCGTTTGCCATTTTGTCAACCTGTAGAAGCTAGAAGCATTTAAATAACGACAATTGCTACGGGGTGGGGGTGCCTGGTCTGGTCTAGGTGGGTGCTACATGTCTAAGTAACATCCATTTAGAATACACAGGACAAGATGTTACTATCCCTTGTGCCGAAATCCCAGGCAAAACACGTTTAGAGGCCCTGTTCGACTAAGAGGCCCTACCAAGCCTGCAGTCATGTGATATGACCAATAACCTATATTCTACCTAGACTAAATAGAAGCTGCTGGCTTGTAAGCCCATTGAGCAGCAGGGGATACTTCAAACATTGTAAAGCATACCTAACTAAACGCTGCTGGCTTGTATGGCCCGCACAGCAGCAAACCATGGCTACCAAGTAACATGAGGTGAACAACAGCAGTATTCCACATGAATGTAAAGTCCAAAAGTTTCCCAGCAGAACACTGAATTGCCACGAGATGGTCAATGTTATTTACTTCTCCTGTCAGAGGTCATAATGTTATGCCTGATCTGTGTATATATATACAAAAACAGAGTTAAACAGTGCAGTAAAGCTGTTACATTTCATGTTACATTAAACTCACCCGTGTAATTCATAAGAGTGTATCAGCTTTGAGTGACAGGTCGGTGCCCTCGCATGTTTCTAGCTGAGCCTTATCACCGCCTCAGCGTCACTCATGCATCACCTCTTTGGCCGCTTTTGAATTACGAGGGAGCAAGATGGCAACGGCTTGATGTCCGTTTATATGCTGCATACAACCAGTCGCGTAAACTAATAAACTGGCAGCTGACTGCATGTAAGTGCGCTCCAGTTTCCACTGATGCAATCCACAGTACATGCTGTAAGTCGTGTAACATACAACACATACATGCAAAACCTACAGCGCACTAGGTGCCACGCGCTAGGTCAACTATTTTCTGAGGATTTTTTAATGGGGCTGACGGATGACGAGGAGACGGCGGTCGATGGGTCCCGGGAGGCCCCTTTTCGGAGATGTTCGCTTCTACAGCTGTCAGGACAGGTGCGCGGGAATCTTTGATTGACAGCCGGCGCATGTTGGGGCACAGGCGAGCAGGCCCTTCTTCCAGATTAACTTTCTGCTCCTCGAGCCTCAGAGACTGATCTGGTGCCAAGTACTGCCAAGGACTCGGTGTGGGTATTGTAAAAAGAGATTGGATCTATTCTTTCAAGGAAAGGGGCTCTCAGGGTTGTGAGAGAAATATGGCGCTTTTATTAAATCATTTACAATCACTGTGTGGGACATGTGCACACACGCACACACACATATATAAAAACAGCATATATAATCACACAGTTTGTCAGGGTCAGTCTATTTTCAGTTCATTTAAGAGACGGCTGTCTTTAAAACTGAGAAACTCCGTGTTATATAACTTGAAAAGTTATTGTGCACTCTATGAATTAGGTGAACAGACACCACAGTGCCTTTCACATAATGAGATTGCTTTGAGTTTTAAATTTAAAAATGCATGAAAACATCAGCCGCCGTTGCACTTTCTATTAAATCTGTCACCTAAAAGAAAAGGCTTTTATTCTGATTGTGTTTGTCGTGTTGTCGGTATTGGCTTTTCAGGTAATGAAGTGCGATGTGGCTGAATTAGTCAGACATAACGTCTACTGTCAGCTTACGGAAGCTTTGCCGCCGTTCGTTCAAGTAAAACTAAGTTAATGTTCAGAATTATCATATCAGCCTAGCATTTTCGGGTTACAGCAGGTTTTTGAAGCTGACCGCGTGCGGCTCTGCCGTCGCCATCATGCAGGTCCCCGAATCCTCCAAACTCTGAGCTAATTCAAAACTAAAACCAATGGATCGCTACGAGTTACAAAGCTAGCAACCTTTTTACATGGAGGTCTATGGGAATTTACGGTTGTATACAATTAAATTGGCCTTGCGCCCAGACCTGATCCTCTGGTCCAAACACTGCCTTACTGTGTCTTCATCATAGAGCTGAGGAAGAATCGATGAGGCATACAAAAGAAAAAAGCTGCAGTATGCCAACTTAGCAGCTGAAGCAGAGGACTGTCGCTGGAATGCTAAGGTGCGTCCAGTGGAGGTGGGCTGCAGGGGCTTTGTAGCCAGTTTCACAACCAAGGCTACTAAAGGAGGTTGGAATCAGAGGAAAGCCCGGTCCAAGACCACCAAGGAGTCCACCAATGTCGCCAGAAGAAGCAGTCACTGACTTTGGCTGAAGCAGATGGAAACGTTTTGGGCCGATCAGCCTGTGGTGGGCCTGCCTTAAATTGTGTGTCTCATGGTTAAAAGGCCAAAACTCCTGATGACATGTGTCGTGCTAGTGGTGCCATGGGGGCACCTCCCGGCCCGACCCAACTCCACCCAAGAGATCATCTCCCAATCCAACCCTAAGAGGACAACTCTCTAAGTATCGTGCTGGTCATCAAAGGGATTATAACATCCAGTCCTATTCAGCATTCCTTCTATCGGTTGAATCAGCCTTGGTAGGAAATGCTATTTTTTGACACTGGGCTTCAGTTTTCAGCTCTGGAAGTTGTCACTTATTCACTGTTGAACATCCTTTTTATCACTCCCATGACAGCAGGCGAAGCTGAGCAGGTGTTCGTTAACTGTAGAGAGAATCAGGACATGCCTGCACAGCTGGTCAGAAATGCATCGGTCCAGCTTTACGAGGAGCAGTAAGTAGTGGGGAATGTCTGAGAAGGTCATCAAGGTCATCGTATATGCAAGAAAACTGGAACCAGGACTACTGAACTTGTAGAGTTTCTTTTGTCTTTCAAGAAACCTTAACCCTAACCATAACCCAAGTCCAGTTGCACTCGTTTCAACCTTTTTGCATCTAACTAAATGGGTAGAGGCCTAGTTTCGGAAAGAAAGACCAGCAACGTTGCACAGAGTAAGGTAGAGTAAGTACTAATTGGATGTGCCTTGCATGTGATCGAATTAACTGTACTTAGTTGAGAGATTTACCATTGTTTGAGATGCTTAGAAGTGTCTAAAGCGTAGATGATCAGTTGACCGTGACTTGCAATAAGTAACAATAGGTACAGCTGCTGGCACTCACCCTTATTTTCTTTGACATTAAGGGGCTAGTGTCATCACCTTCATTACACTCAGTTTCTGCTGCAGGTTAGGTGGAAGAGATTTGCTGTCAGCCACCTCTGCAGTAGGACAGATTGAATCAGACTGGGAATGTGTACATCAGCTATTTCTTAAAGTTGTCACTCAGCAACTACCAGCTGAATTCAATTTAGGGCCGCCATATGTCATTTGGTGGATGTGGACGTATACCATGCACTTGCTGTAAATTCTTGCAAAAGCTGGTTTATACTGACTTCCTCATTTTTAATAGTCTAAAATTCAATCAATTAGACATTCATGAGAAATTCAAATGCGTTCCCCAGGCAAATGATTTAATTATGTTCCGTAAATGAGGCGTGACTGACCTTTAAAAGGGAACTATTCATAGTTCAGTTTCCTCAATTTCCTCTATGGTTGAGCTAATCTATTTTGCAGTTCCTGGAGTATTTTATAAAGCATACAAAATCAGAACATTTCAGTGACAGTGTCAGGTGACAACACATTCTGCAAGACTGGCCTAATTGAGGTCCTGTAATCTTAAAAACACAGAAGTAGTGCAAATTGCCTGCAATTAATAGCTGCCTGATGTATGACTGGCAGCCGACAATGTGTATTCACTTAGATAATAAATCAAATCAATTAATCAATTAATTTTAAATAAAGTCTAGCTAAGTTATGGTTGGACTTCTTAAATTAAAAGAGGATGCTGATGGGTTAACCACCTTCCAGCTATTTTTTCCATTTGACATGGTGCTTCTTTTAAGACCTGACTGAATCTTTCAAACTCAGATTTCACTAGCAAAGACCATGCCTTAATAGATGCAAATAAGTTTATTGGTATACAGGTCGGGAGAGAAATGGATGGAGGGATGAGAAGGGTAGAAGATTATGGGATGACAAGAGGTCGAGGTGATGCAATGAAAGGGGGTCAAGGGGATGGGATGAAAAGGACTGTAGGGGATCTGATGAAAATGATTGCAGAGGATGGGATGAAAAGGGATGAAAGGGGTCGAGGGAATGGGATGGAAAGGGGTCGAGGGGATGGGATGAAAAGGGATGAAAGGGGTCGAGGGTATGCGATGAGACGATGTCAAGGTGATGCGATGAAAAGGGGTTGATGGGATGGGAAGAAAACGGTTGTAGGGGATCTGATAAAATGATTGCAGGAGGTGGGATGAAAAGGGATGAAAGGCGTTGAGGGGATGGGATGAAAAGGGCTCGAGGGGATAGGATGAAAAGAGTAGTAGGGGATCTGGTGAAAATGATTGAAGGGGATGGGATGAAAAGGGATGAAAGGGGTCGAGGGTATGCGATGAGACGATGTCAAGGTGATGCGATGAAAAGGGGTTGAGGGGATGGGAAGAAACGGTTGTAGGGGATCTGATGAAAACAATTGCAGGGGGTGGGATGAAAAGGGATGAGAGGATTTGAGGGGATGGGATGAAAAGGGTCATAGGAGATCTGATAAAAATGAATAAAGAGGTGGGATGAAAAGGGATGATTGGACCGAGGGAATGGGATGAAAAGGTGGAGGAATATGTAGACGGATGATCGTAGAAGAAAGACTCGAAAATTTCCAGATTAGACAAAACAACACTTTCAGACATTTCTGGCCATCATAATCAATAGCCTGAGTTTAACCGGTGAAATTGAACCACATTCATCCGTCCATTCCCTCTTTTACCCCTGGCATCGATGCCACAGCCTTCAGAGGCAACAACAAAGTTATTCTCATTTCCCTAGGGTGCTAACAGCATGGAGCTGAGGATGTGTGAGGGAGTTAATGAATGTATTTGTCATATCTCTAATGCCTCAATATATCACCACAGCACCTTGGCTTGGGATTTATGGTAATCATAACTGCAGAGAAGCAAACGCATTCTGTTTTAAGATTTTGAGTTCCGGCGTATCAAGCTGAGCTGATGAGACACCTTGGGAGAACATTAAATTGACGGCGCCGGAGTGTTTCCCGAGCCAAACTCAAGAAAATGTTGACAGTGTGCCACAGTAAATGATAGCCTAAACACACAGACTTCGGAAATTGGTATTCACTTCAGCGAGAGTGCAAGAATGGCAAACTAATGATGAGTCAACTCCACTATTGATTAGAGCTGGCTTATTTTAGTCCCCGAGGCTCACACGAGCCCACACACCCAGACCAACAGCATCAGCTCACTCTCAAATTATGATGAGACGTCTTTATAGATACCGACTCCCAGAAAGTCCTTTTTTCACCGTCCCCCTTTTCTGCCTCGCAAATCTACCAATCCACCAGCAGAACTTCATCTTCTTCCATTAGTCCCAAGTGACTTCATTTTTGAGACTGTACTTATTTTTTTATCTACAGCATGCACTCTAAATGCAAATGGCCAAATGTCTTGGGTTTTGGAGAGTTCAGGGAACCAGCTGACGAAGATGGCATAGACAAGTGCTAACAAGACACATGTAGGCACAGATTAAGGAAAGAAATTAGTGCACAAATTCATATTCTTAACAGCTATTTTTGTGATAGCATTGTTTCGATTTGATAGTGAGTTTGAGCGTGAGTTTCTTTGTCTGAGTACATCTCATGTAGGACGAATAGTGGGTGTGTGTGGGTGTGAGAGGGTACAGAGAAATATTTGTTCAAGATTTCTCATGGGCAGCTTCTGCAGCCTCTATAGAGACACACACACATATAGTGAGAAGATGCAGGCTGCTTTGCACGTGTCTGATGCACTTTAAAAGCACACTTGATCAGCAATTCCTTCTATGAGTCCCACACATCCCTCAGACTTCAAAAGACACCTCCTGAAGGTGCGGGGAACAGAACTGAGGCGATAAAAGAGGGAGGCCTCAGCAGAGATGCAGTACTTTGTTGACCTTAAGACATTAGCCGTATATTTTTCTCAAACCTACTGCCCTCATGTGGTCGATCCGGGGTCGCAGTTGGAACAAAAACTTCCTCAAAGTAACGTAATATCTGTCACTGAGTTCTCAGAAACATGAAACAAGGCGCTTCACCGGCTGAATCGTTCCGCGTGTCAGCCGCACCTTTGATTCAGTCAGACCAGCAACTGATCGATGATTCCTGCCTTCTCGGGGAAAAGATTGGGCTAATTCAGGAAACAGCTGAGCTTTTGCTCAGTGCAGACATTATTGATGCATGTGTTCCTCCCTCACTTGTCTGATTTATCGCGATGGACTTGAAAAGAATACACAGATGGCAAAGGGTTTTCAATATGTTTTCTAATCATCCCGTGGTTAGTTCATGTGTTAAAGTGCTTTCTTCACATCACAACGCTTCCGCTAATAAATATGAACTCATTCATGACAGATGAAGCTTTTATAGAACCTGACATTTTATCTCCATCAGTATTACTCTGCACTCTGCAAATACGAATAACAATAAAAATGTTCTCTCTTTCTGCTCTTCTCTCTCTTTTAGCTGCATTTTTGGTCTCCGCCGTTTCTTAAAGCAAACTTTTCAGGGCCCCTAAATGCTCCATTACATTCACAAGCAAGCTACTCAGTGTCTAGCTGTTGTTTGAGCGGGTAATGCACAGCAGGTTTGTGGAGCGTCTTCACTGCAACGATATGAGACGCTTTAGAGTGACTGAGCAGCACAGAAAGCTCTGAATTTCTGTGAAGCTGAGGGAGGCCGCCGACCGAGTTGAGTCTCTTTCCATTGATCTTTACCTTGTGTTATAAAAAAAAAAATCGGTTATGGCTGTTTTAAATTTTAGACAAATTATCTGTCAAAATACAATCATTTATAGAAGCTAAAATGATAGATAACGTAGGAATGCTGGAATGAGGAGTGAATTTAGTTGATTTAAATGAATAAAGTCCAAATAAAAGTTGATGTGAAAGTTCTCAAAGCGTTTGAAGAATCTGTTGAAATTAAAGAACTGAAGTATTGAAGACCTTAGACTTGAAAGGAGCTCGGATGTCAGCTGGAGACTAGTCCCCAAAAAACAGGTGGAGGGAAAAGTTTCGGTTTGAGAAGCGAAAGCAGTGAAATTGTCACTTGCTGTGTAAAGAGAGTAAGTAGAGAAAGAGATGAAAGCAGTTGAAATGCCTGCTGTGGATTTAGGATGAATGGAATGAAGCCGGAATGTGAGTTTCGACTGTAAAATCCAGCTATGAAATATCAACCATTTCATCCACACAGGCACAGAAAGCAAGCCAAGTTCAGCTGTACCGTATCTACTATATGCACGTTCTGCATCCGAGAATGAGAAGAACAAACTTATGAACCAGCAAGTTTCATGCTATTAAATTCATTTACTGGTTCGGATGCGGCCTTTCATCATTCTCACGTCACCCTTCTTATGGTGCATCAGACCACTGTGCAGCTGATCACATATAGATGGGTTGCTATCATCCATACGGCGCGCTGCATGAATGGACGGTGATTGAACGCTGAATGTGTATTCAAAGAGTGACAGTTTTGTCCCCCTTGACCACAGCAATCAAGACCTTTTTCCTGCTGCCATACATCTTCATCCATCCCTGGCTCATTTTCTAAAGCACAGTAAAGTACAATGCAGACCTACTTTCCTCCTGTTGGCTCAAACTTGGATAGCAACTTTGTCCCTCAATCTGATTTTTATTTTTTTATTATTTTTTTGGCCCATTCTGAACATCTAGACACACCAGTAACCTTTGGCTGTTGCTTCCATCCTTACAGCCTGCCCTCAATTAAGCTTTTGACCCAAAATAGCTGCTGCTCTGACTCAAACAAGAAAAAGGAGAAAGAATTTAATGTCCAAAAAAAGACACGTCATTTTAGTGATTTTTCTCTCTCATATTTGATTATACTATGTGTCATATATATGATAATATGCAAAACAGATATGCCTTGCATTTTAAGAAAACATTGATCATGGCCCTGTTCACATTAACAACACGATTTGATGACAAGTGGGAAGCCATAACTATGTGTGTTCAGATCTAGAATCCAGTGGGCTCCTCATCTGTCTTCTCCTCACAGCAGTAAAGTCGACTAATTGGTACAACCCCCTAGTAGAATTACTGTGTGCTGCAGATATGTAGAGTCTATATAAAAACAGACTGCTAATAAGGGGGAGGGAGGGCAACATGCAGCAATTAACATGCTATAGTTTAACACATAATTGCATGAGGAGTAATAGATAATAAAGTAGATTAGAAATTAGAGGATATAGCTCAGTGCCAAAGAAAAGAAATTAGAGGATAGGAGCTTGATCCCAGAGAAAAGATTTTAGAGGATAGGAGCTTGGTGCCCGAGAAAATAAATTAGAGGATACGAGCTTGATGCCAAAGAAAAGAAATTAGAGGTTAGGAGCTTGGTGCCAGAGAAAAGATATTAGAGGATAGGAGCTTGATGCCAAAGAAAAGATATTAGAGGACAGGAGCTTGGTGCCAATGAAAAAATATTAGAGGATAGGAGCTTGGTGCCCGAGAAAATAAATTAGAGGATACGAGCTTGATGCCAAAGAAAATAAATTAGAGGATAGAAGCTTGATGCCAAAGAAAAGATATTAGAGGATAGGAGCTTGGTGCCCGAGAAAATAAATTAGAGGATACGAGCTTGATGCCAAAGAAAAGAAATTAGAGGATAGGAGCTTGGTGCCAGAAAAATTAAATTAGAGGTTAGGAGCTTGGTGCCAGAGAAAAGATATTAGAGGATAGGAGCTTGATGCCAAAGAAAAGATATTAGAGGACAGGAGCTTGGTGCCAATGAAAAAATATTAGAGGATAGGAGCTTGGTGCCCGAGAAAATAAATTAGAGGATAGAAGCTTGATGCCAAAGAAAAGATATTAGAGGATAGGAGCTTGGTGCCCGAGAAAATAAATTAGAGGATACAAGCTTGGGGCCAAAGAAAATAAATTAGAGGTTATGAGCTTGGTGCCAGAGAAAAGATATTAGAGGATAGTAGCTTAGTGTGAGACAGAAGACAGTAGAGGACATGTGCTCAGTGCATCATCCTCTAGCAGCCTAGGCCTATAGCAGCATAACTAAAGGATGGTTCAGTCCAGCCCTAACTATAAGCTTTTTTTTTTTTTTTTAAAAGAAAGAAAGAAAAGTCTTAAGCTTAACCTTAAAAGTAGAGATGGTGTCTCCTTCCCAAACCTCTTACCTCTTACTGGAAGACAGCTTGACAGGAGAGGGGCTTGATAGCTGAATTCTATTCTACATTTTAGAGATTTGAGATTGAAGTGATCTATTGGGATGATATGGTACAACGAGGTCTTTATGATGTCCTGAGCAATCAGATCTCACATGTATTCTTGTGCGTTGGATTTGTCTCCCTTGGAAAAGAATGTATAACCTTGAAAAGTTTTGAAATTTCTTTTATCTAATCCATGAAGTTTGGGGCAATTTTAGCAAACGTGTCTTTGGGTGGTTCATAGGCAAAATTATCCTAATCAGCCACGTCTGAAGAGGCGTGGATAAAAGGGCACGACTGGAAAGGCCTAACAGACGTCGCATTTCGGCTGCAGAAGCTCCACCATGTGTCACAAGAAGTAATATTGATTATTAATATTCATTAATATAGTTGTCTGAGCAACATTCCCTATGATTAGACATCCATGTACCATCACATTAGACGTTCATCTATAATATAGCTTTCATATGTTTTCATCATGCTTTTAGAGACCTTTAAGGTGGTGAGTTCTTCATAGTGTATTTGTGTGACACCAAAGAGTAAGAGGAAATCAATACCAGGTTTTAAGTCGTGTCAGTTTTGTTTATGTCTCACATTTACTGCAGACAGCAACTCAAGATGTGTCACATGAAAGTGTTTATCTTTATTACAGACCCCAGACATCGGGTTGCAGCTGCACACACGGTTTCTCCACAAAATATCTGACAATTAGATTATGAAGGCGTCGTGTGGACTAAGATTGTGGATATTATCACTACAATAATGGAAAAAGCTTTCATATTCATTGGGGCTTTGCAGCCACATCGATCATCCGCAGTCACCAACAGGCTATGAAAGCTCTCATCTAAAATAGTATTTCGGAATATGATTTATACCACGTCAGTGAAAAGGGATTCTGTCATTTAGACACTAGACATTTCGGTCAATAGTCTACATCATTATAATGTAAAATAGGCTGGTTTACCATTTCTCTCTGGATTAATTAAAGCTACGCAAGTTAGGAAGTTCATATTCATTTAATTCTCTATGATGTCGGCTAAAGCTGTGAATTAATTAGTCTTCTGACTTTTCAGTATTCAAAGGACACATTCACTTTGTTTTTCTTTTGTAGCTGATGTTCCTTTGGTAATTGTAGCCTTTCTTAACACAGCTGGCATTTTGTTATGTCTAGTTTCCAGTATGTATGAGTTAGAGAACATCTAGTTAGACTGGTGGCTCTAGCTTGCAAGGCAGTCGGATCTCATGTAATATCTCAGTCTTGCCTTATGTTCACTTGGTTGCAACCTGCAACAACAAAGTCCTGCAAGATCACAAGATCAGTTTTGTCTGGCTTTAAGTTGTGCACTTGTGGAAGAGACCAGTCCACCTTCCTAATATTGTGTACGTCTCCCTTGTGTCTCCAACACAGTTGTGTCTCCTATCAGAGCATGGACATGGGCCTTTTGAGGGTGTCCTGTGGTGTCTGGCAACAGGATGTTGTTAGTGGGGACCTTTGGGTCCTATGGGTTGAGGGAAGGGGGTGATGAGTTTGGGATCTAGTGAATTTGGAGACCAGGTCAACACTTTGTGCTGTTCTTCGTGTTTTTTTGATTTGTTCCTAAAGCGTTTTTGTGAGTGTGGCTGCATCATGCTGGCAATGGCTGCTGACGTATGGGGTGGGGGGGCCTGGTCTGGTCTAGGTAGGTGCTACATGTCCACATGAATGAATGCCAGGTCCAAAAGTTTCCCAGTAGACCCTTGTATTGTCACAAGATGGTCAATGTTATTCACTTCTCCTGTCAGCGGTTTTAATGTTGCGGCTGATCTGTATCTGTGTGTATGTAGATGTGAAAGTGTGACTCTAACACTAATTATGAATACCACAATTCTTATGTATGCTCCTAAATTATACTCACTGTCCCCTAATAATGCAGGATGCAGCTACAAATGAATTACTGCTCATATGTCTGCATGCATACTATTCAAAGGTCACATTCACTTCACTTTTCTTTTGTAGCTGTTGTTCTGCCAGCAATTTCGGTCTCTCTAATGCAGTTGACATTTCATTTCATTAAACCCAATCAAATACTAATTTCAGGCAATTAGCCGACTGACATGATGAAGATGAGGGAAATTATGAAAAGTCAAGTCAAGAAGTTGGAAGTCAACAATAATGGTGCAGTAGTTCCAGTACAGTGACTTCTTGCCGCTCTTTGGGATGTGGATTTGACGAGAGTAGCGGCTGTGGCGTGACCCAGCGGTTGACCTGATCCAACAGTAAACTTCTTTAGTCTCTGTCCTCTCAGTTGGCTGAAAGTGAGGATGCTTATATAGCAGATTGGACGGCACAGTGATAGCGCCCATGCCTCGATGCTAGCAGGATGCAGCCTGACGCAGACGCACACACAAAAACCGTTTAGGAACAACTCAGAAAAACATGAAGAACAGGACAAGGTGTTGACCTGGCCTGCAAATCCACTAGATCCCAAACTGATCAAGTATCTGTGGGATGATCCACAGAGGCCCCTCCCCTCAAAGGCCCCCACTAACACCATTCAGTTGTCAGACATCACATAACACAATCAGAAAGCCCATGTCTATTCTCTGATGAGTCACAACTGTTTTGGAGGCACAAGGGAGACCCACATAAAATTAGGAAGGTGGTCATAATGTTTTGCCTCATTGGTGTAGCTTCTAATTGCTAAGAGTAATAAACAGTCAAACCTGCTTATTATTAGTCACAGCACACCTACATTCTATGGCCTGTAAAGTTTTTTGAGTGACACTACTAAACTGAGTACACTCACTGACTCACTTACGCTACATGTAGACATTCATCAATACCTTGTAATTGTCGCTTTTAACCGGCCGCGGCTGCTGACCGGCGAAAGCAACAAAGGATGTGAGCACTTACGGGCACAAATGACTCTCCAAGTCAGCCCTTTCCATTGTTCAGCACCATGCAAAACACTCACAGCCCCACAGCCTGTTACCACAATGCCTCGTTTGCTCTCCCACAGCGGTGCTATTCACGCTCATTAGCTTCATCCAGATGACCATATGGGCAGATAGGAGCATGAGATCCCCACCAGAGAATTCATTAACGGCCCCGAATTGCACAGCGCCATCATCCCTCCGTCTCTTTGAGGTGGCCAATGAAACCGGGGCTTGTGGGCGGCCTGAGGCAATGACACCACCACTTGCGGTGGGAGAACGGTAATTGGGCTGCGAGTCCGATAAATCCGGGTTGTGACGAGCCACTCGGTCCCGATGCAAAGCTTTCTCTCAGCCACTGATCTGTAGCCGATCTCTTTGCTTTTTCAAGGGAGGGTCAGCGGCGTTATTGCAGGCGAGCAGAGCGAAAAACCTGCCTGCTCGTTTTCGCTATACAACCCCGTGTATAGCACAGAGCAGCTTTAAGAGAAGCTGGAGTATTTAACAGAGGACTTCACATTCATTATGAAACTTCAGACTGTTTTATTTGTGACTTGTGATGAAGTACAAATCAGCTAGACTCCACAGAGCATGTGCAAAGCATGTGAAACAGATGCCAGATCCAAAACGGAGTCACCTACGTCTCTGTTTACCTGTTTTCTAAAATGTGATCTTTAAAAGGAAAATGTTGTGCACTGGGAGATAATGCGACGCGGCCGCGCGTGAAACACAGCCGACGAAGAAATACTCGAACGTACGACAATAAATGGAAGCAATAGTAAAAATGATTTGCATTCAGACAGTCTGAAAACCAACGGTAATTTATCCTTCACTCAAACACGTCACACAAAATGTGAGGTGTGTGCGTTAACAACTTAAAAAACACTGCTTCTACCTTGCCTAAGTAATACACGTACAGTATGTACATATTTATACAAGCCAGTCAGTCTAAGCAGAAGTATAATCCTTGATGTGTGTACATGGGTTTCTGTTGTTCAAAGTGATGGTTTACGTAATGAGTCAGACCGGTTTTGACTGCGGCTGTGAAAATAAATAGTCTCTACTCTGAAAAAAAAAAAAAGCAACTTGGCGGTTGTTGAATCTTGTGAACAGCGTGCAGCGTTTTAGTATTACCGCCCGTGCAGAGCGACGCCTTTTACATTTGTGTGTCTGAACATTCACCGGTGAGTTTTTTTTTGTGTTTTTTCTTTTCACGTTTTCCTCTTCACTGGAGAGATCTTGATGTCCTTCCGTCCGCCCGCCGTCCGTCTCTGTAACGTGACGTCATCGTCCTCTCCTGTCTGCAGCTTGGCAAAGTTCACAAACACCTGAAGGACGGATACATTTTAAAAATAAAGACACTAAATATAAGCTAGTGTAGAAGATAATGTAGCAAACCACTGGACCTTTAGAAAAATGAGTAATTCTGACCTTCTTGCACGGGATACAACTACATTGTAGTACGTTAGAAATGTAGAATAAATAGTTTGTCCTCCCCTGCCTTCAGGACAAACTGCCTCACATTTCTGAAACGTTTCTTTCTGTCGTGTCTCCTCCGTACCTGGTCCAGTGTCGTCTGGGAAACGGAGTAGTCTTCGATGCTGAGCCTCTCTTTATTGGCCACCACCAGCTGGAATATCCTGGCTAGGGAGGAGGAGGGGATCTCGTACTGCAGCGTGTTGTAGTGCTTCTCTCGCTGAACGCAGCCGGGGAACGAGCTCTCCATGAAGCTCTCGACCGGCTCCAGCTCTGGGGACAAGCCTCCTTTAGCTGCCTTGATTTTCATGGTCACCACGTAGCCATCGCCAAATCTGAGATCGATGGAACACGGCTTATAAACCTTACACATTGTTTTTTTTTTTTTTTTACACAAAGCTGCCCACACATTTTTTATTCATTTTTTTTTTTTTTTTTGCACTATATACCAATCAGCCATAACATTATGACCCCCCAAACAGCACCACAGGACACCCTCAGAAGGCCCATGTCCATTCTCTGATTTGTCACAACTGTTTTGGAGGCACAAGGGAGGCCTACACATTATTAGGAAGGTGGTCATAATGTTATGCCTGATCGGTGTAATTGTTCTATCTATTTATAGTCCGTACTACTAAGAAACCTCAGGGTTGGGTTGCGCTACACAATAACTAGTTTTACACATTTAAATATCTTGCCAAACACATAAACCTCTCACTTGTATTTGAGATGCTGGATGGTACCCAGACACTTGAACGTCCCGTTGACCATGATGGCCAGCCGAGTGCACAGGGCCTCGCACTCCTCCATGCTGGTGGAAAAACACAATAATCCATCTTAATTTTTACTGCAGCGCTTTCGCGTCTCTGAGCAATGCGTCATCGTTTCACGGATCTCTGCGGGAAAATCCGACAAACACCAGTCGAGTCGTGATTTCAGTTTAACAGCTGCTGGCAGCGCCGTTATGTTTGTTTGGTCAGCTGCACGCGGCAAATGTGCACGGAGGATTGCATTTCATTACGAGATGTCTGACCTGTGTGACGTTAGCACCACGGCCCGGCCGTCCCGTATGACGCTCATGATGGCGTTCCACAGGAAACGTCGCGAGTGCGGGTCCATGCCCGTCGTGGGCTCATCCTAGACACACACACACACACATATCCACAAACAAATTTGACTCTCTGAGCACATAATTCCAGACAAATCCTTATCTCTATCAGCATATGGCAAAGATCTCAGATTTATGCCAATTTGAATTGAACTGCGCAGTATTTTGCCAATGTATAAAGCATTGGAGGCCAGGCTTGACTGAACCCATATGGCTTCCCATCTGGATCCATAGACCATTTCATTGATAAATCCCCGCATAAAACCCAGGAAGCCCAAACACTGGCCTCGTGAGCTCGTCCTCATTGGCTAACTCACCAGCAGCACCAGCGCGGGGCAGCCAATCATTGCGATAGCTGTGGAGAGTTTGCGCTTGTTGCCTCCGCTGTAAGTCCCAGCACAGCGGCCTGCGTATTCAGTCAGACCCAGCTTCTGGATGCCCCACTCCGCCACCTACGTCCAAAAAAACAACCTTTTACGATGCAAAATCCGCACGAATTAAACGGAAAAGGAGCCTTGGCAAATATTAAGAATGTACAAAAGATAAAAAAACCAAGACAGATTAGCTCTGTGTGTGTTTCTTTCTCCTGATTGTCATTTAGGCAGCAGAGTGAAACATCCTGAGACAGTTCAATATGTAAAGCAGCTGGAGTCCCACTCACTCTGGGGATCTCTGACTCAGGTACCCCTCTGAGACGAGCGTAGAGGTAGAGATGCTCCCTGCCGGTAAGGAGCTCATCGATGGCGTCAAACTGAGGGCAGTAGCCCATGTTCTGGTGCACGTCCAGGATCTCTGTGAGGATGCTGCACAATCAGACACAAAAACGACACTCACTGCAGCGGGGCTGACAGAGCACGGGAAGAATAACAAAATCCTTCAAATGAAGGATAGGATTAGAGCCACAGCATGCAGCTGCGAGGATACAATGAAACAATAAGAAAGAACAAAAACACTGCAAAAACAACACTTCTTTTCATTATATTCTGCTCCACGGTTGTGAGTTATGAGGCAGATATTGTCAGATGGACTGTTTCCGGTTGTCATCCCTCTGGATCCAAGAGCAAAGCGTTCTCTTTTTATTGAGTGCTATCCAATGCAGCCCTGAACAGACTATATCGTTTTCAGACCGAGCTTTATGTACCTGTAACCAGCCACGGTGGCCTCCCCCGAGCTGACATCTGTGTCACCAGTCAGCATCTTGAAGGTCGTGGTCTTTCCAGCTCCATTAACTCCAAGGAGACCGAAGCACTAGCAAGGAGAAAGACCAGAACCAGGGTCTTGGTAAAACAACTCGTAAAATACTAGAAAGTGAAGCACTCTAAAGAACTCAAATGATGGCTACAGATGTCCACGTATGCATGGAAAAATATGAGAACACTGAAATGGAAAGAAGATTAAATAAGAGCAGAAGTAAATATGCGAGGCTTATTGCACTGAAGGATTAATTAGTGTGCATAGGTTTAAGTGAGCGTCAGATCTCTTGTAGGTAATGAACTCGGTGGCTTTACCTCTCCTGCGGGGACTCCCACACAAATTCGGTCCACAGCTGCCCTCTTCCTGCCCACATACGTCTGTGCAGAGGAAGAAGGGAAACAACATTCACTCATTCTTTATTTGTGTAATACGTTAAATACGGTTAAAAAAGAAAAAAGGGATTTATCTTTTTGTAAAGTTAGGGACTGTATGAAAATTATTGTTCCTGTGAAAGGGGTTACATTTTTTAGATAGATAGATAAAGACAGATCTCCTCCTGTATGGCACACGTAAGATTAGTGAAAATACAGCTTGTATACTGAAATGTCTGAAAAACAGGCAGCAACAAGTGCAACTAAGATTGAGTAGCTTCTTCAGTTCTCAGAAGCCGGTGGGGAGTTGAGGTTTAAATAGGAACATCTGGGGTTGTCAGCCATCAGGAACTTGCACGACTAGGGTCTGATAATGACCGTTATAGGCCCGAAGACATGATTATGGGTCGTTAGAGCGCCATTCACTGGGGAAGGAAAGCACGACCCAACTACAGGTAAGTATCTGGTTGTTAACAGACCCCAGTCAGGTGAGGTTCTGATGGGTTCTTATTTAAACCTCAACTCCCCACCAGTCTCTCACAACTGAAGAATCTACTCAGATGAAACGTCTCCAAGAAACTCTAGTTGCGCTCGTATCAGCTTTGTTTTTTGGATAAACCTTGACCTGGATGACTGAGAACCTTCACAAACATACTCCCTTATGAGAAATAAAATAGTGTATATACAGATCAGTTGTTCCCACGACTCTACAACGTCTCCCTGTGAGCAACCAACTGAACTGTGGTCATTGCTGATACTGTATATTTTTTACACATAACATCATATACATGAACCGAAGGAGCAGAGGTGGCAAGTAATGACACATAAAACAACATAAAGACTTTAAAACTAGCATAAAAGAATAACAAAGAAAGACATTAAAAATAGCAGTTTTAGCCATAGGCTTTTATAAAAAGATGAGTCTTAAGGCCTTTTTTAAAAGAGTATTACTTTTTCAGACGACTTTTTATTTTTACTCCCTATATTTGTACACAAATATCTGTACTTTCTACTCCTTACATTGGAAAAACAGGCTCGTTACTTTTTTAACCTCCACGGATGAAAAGACGTAACATTATCGGACATGACTAGAGGATCGGACTAAAGAAGGAAAGTCGTCGACGATGCGCCGTCTGTTTTCTTCTTCTACTGTTTTGAACAGGCAGCCTGTTGGTTAATTTGAGCTCTGCTGCCACCTAGTGACTGGAGGTTCGTTTATCGTTCATCAATAAAGACCGTAATACTGAAAGTCCACCTGACCCCACTATTTGAGAACTACTGGTCTAATGTGAAAAAACTAGCTAGTTTACAACGTTAGCAATGCTATGAGAACAAACCGTTTTGATAGTTTATAGCTAACACTAGCTAACGGTTTAAAAACAACAACCCAGTAACCCTCAATTTATTATTAAAAACTATCCAGATGCTCATGCAGGACATTTGGGCAATTAAGTCTAGATTATTTTGAGAACATTTTCATTTTGCAAAATTATCAACGGATAAAGTGTTTCATTTATGGCAAAATCTACTTTTTACTTAAGTATATTTCAGAACCTGTACTTTCTTACTTTTACTTGAGTAAAGGAGTTGAATCAGTACTTTTACCAGAGTATCCATACTTTTACTTAAGTACAGAATATGAATACTTTTGCCACCTCCGCTAAGGAGCATGTCTTTTCTTGTGAAACCATTGTGATGATGTGATTTGTTCTTGACAGACAAATTTGAGGAGTGTATCTTTTCAAATCTTTATTTATCAGTTTCTCCCAAACATATGAGTGATTTGGATGAATAGAAATAAACAGAGGAGGAATGTGTCTGAAAACAAAATGATTCCAACTTCATGGGCAACGGTGTATTTGTGAGCGTCGCATTCATTTCTTTTGTGGCTTTCAAAATGAGCCTTTTTTTCCAATTCTTTTCACATGTGGATTGATTTCAATCTGTTGACACTTGATTTATATTCACCATTTATTCCACAGAGGTCTGGTGAGTCTCCAAATACTAACACAAAACAACAAAATGATCCCCCCTTCATCCTCTTTAATATTTAATTCCTATAAATACGGAACATAAATACTCACACAAAGAAGAATGAAGGTAAACTAAATAAATTACATTTCAGAACAGCTCACATTACACAAACAAGTCAGTGATTTCTTACCTTAGAGAGGTCCCTGATGTGCAGGATGTCCGTCTTGCTCCCTCCCTCATAAATCCTCTGCCTCTCTGCTTTCACGTCCTCGTCTTCATCTCGTATAGGGGTGCGTTTGTAGTCCGATAACCTGAAGGGTGGAGGAAAAACATCTGTAAGGAGGCACAGCTGCACCTTATCTGTAACCCGGGGAAAGTGACGGAGCGTTCCCCGATAAGGTTTCTGCTGTTTACGGAAATGTTTAAGCAGGTCTGTCTTTAGCTCGGCAGGGCCCTTCCTCACCAGTGATCCAAGAAGAAGCGATACTGGATCAGGAGGTTCAAACTGAAGTAGATGAAGCCTTCCACTGCCATGAAAGCAATGTTTTTTCCCACAAAGTCCCACCGGAAAGGATCAGCGGCGTACTCCTCACCTGGAAACGGAGGCAAAACTTAATACTGATTTGTTTTCATGAGCAAAAAGAGAGATTCTTTATACCTTACAGTCTGTACAAGCTATTTTTCTAGGCACAGAGGACAGCTAGGTACAGTCTGCTAGAAACTGAACCAAACAAGACATTACGTAAAGCCTGATTGACCATTGTCATCTGGGTTTTTTGTCGACTAAAATAACCCTTGCTCATACGGCACTTACCAAACCTGGCGTAAACGTCCGTAACAGCCTGGTTCATGGCCATGTCTATCAGTCCTCGCCCCAGGCAGAAGTGAGGGAACACCAGCAGGACTTTCTTCAGCCACTCGTTGAACGTCAGCAAAGACTGGCAGCGCAAAAACACACAAACACACAAACACATGTCGATATCAGACTAAATGTGATAATCAGTATAGCGGGAGAAACATCTTGGACTAAATTAAATGCCTGATATATTCCAGTAATTTGCAGTCATACAGCATTCCCATCATATCTATATTTAACTTCACAAACTTGCTAAGAACTTAATGTTCCATCAGTGGTATGTAACACTGTGGTAAGTTTGACTTCTTTTACAAAAATAAAATAAAACTCTGTGTCCAAATGAGAGAAAAAAAAAACTACCACATCAAAATCTAATTCTGAATCTTTTGAATTGTTTTTCTCTGGTATCCGCGTATTCCCTAAATCAAACATTATTCCTACGTGCTATATCAGCAGAAAAGAAAACACCACTCTCTCCACCTCTAGCGGTTCTCTCATGACTCATCTGCTTTGGGGAGGGGTGGAGCACAGATGTGGTGCAGAGAGAACCATCTGGTGGGAAGAAACACCTCCGCTTTTTTTCCCCTTCCTTTTCTTTTGACAGCGCAGGAAGTCACCTGTCACAGTGAGAGCGGCATCTGTGTCCTTTCTCACAGCTTCTGTTTTCTCCCGCTCACTCTTTTTTTCCCGCTCGACAGAATAACCGCTGGCAGTTCTTGTCTTAAACGCTCAGACCCAAATACTCCTCGGGCGTTCAACAGGTTCCCTCGGTGTTCCTCCTGCCTTGAACACCTGTGACTCAGCTTCTCGCCGGCCCTCGGGCTTCCACGTCTCGCCACATTATTCATTAGACTTTGTGTTCGTGCTAAGTCTTTTCTGTAGCTGGTGTTTGCTGTGTAGTTTCTTTTAAATGTGAGAGTGAATTAAAAGTTTAGATGGACAATATAGCTTCAACCTGAAGGAAAACACTCTGGTCAGAGTTTCCAACTTACCCCGATTATGACCACCTTTCTAATATTGTGTAGGCCTCCAAAACAGTTGTGACTCATCAGAGAATGGATATGGGACCCTGGGTCTGGTGTCTGAAAACAGGATGTTGCTAGTGGGGGGACTTTGTGATCATCCCACAGACACTTGATCAGTTTGGGATCTAGTTAATTTGGAGGCCAGGTCAACACCTTGTGCTGTTCTTCATGTTTTTTGTTCCTAAACCGTTTTTGTGTGTGTACCTGTGTCAGGCTGCATGCTGCTGGGGATGGATGCTACCATCGAGGAGTGTCATTTCTATGGGGTGGGAGAGTCTGAGTCTGGTCTAGGTAGGTGCTACATGTCTGAGTAACAGCCACATGAATGAATGTCAGGTCCAGAAGTTTCCCAGCAGAACGCTGTGTTGTCACTAGATGGTCAGTGTTATTTCCCTCTCCTGTCAGTGGTTTTAATGTTGTGGCTGATTGGTGTAATTGTTCACATGGAAGCTACATAAAAACGTCTCTAAGATCTACAACAGAAAAGCTTGTTTCTGATGTTTGATGTCACCTGATCTTTTCTCTCTCATCTGGACTTATTTCAACCAGAGAGAAACATTTGATCAAGCATTTACACGGTCATGAGGTTTGACCTGTTATCAAAGGTTTACATCACTCCTCTCAGACTGAATGAAAACTATTATCCCCTCGATTCTGGCCCGGTCTGCTTCAATTAAGGTGGTATGAGGTGGTATTTTTATTCTGACTGGTTATATTAGTGGAAAATTGGCGTTGATGTAAAGTGTCACGCTGTCCCGGCTTACTAAAGAAACGTCACTAATGCGACTGCCACTAACAATATCCCGAGACTAAAATTAATTTGGTCCTGTCACAGTGAACCCTTGAAGTTGTTCCAAACTACCGCCCATTGCAACCTAAAAATAATGCACTTAAATTAAGTGCATTACAGTGATTTATTACTTCATTTAAGCGCCATAAAACATTCATATGTAGATCTGTTTTGCCCTCCTGAATACAAATATTAAGATCCACTGTTATGAAATACTAATTTGCAATCATTTAAAGCTGCAGGATTTTTATACTGATAATGAAAAATGGTTTTGATTGCTCAGCTAAAGCAACCACAGTAGTGTTTTATGGTTTGTCGCATTGCTCTGAAATGATAAAGAGATAAATCACAGTAGGTTTATTTTATATATTACACACTGTCTGGTTTTGCTCTTTAGTAGTACTTAGCAGTACAAGTACACTTCCCACAGCTCTGCAGTACTGCCCAACGTCCCTTACACTACCTAATGTGAGACTTATGGACTGATTCAAAAAAGCATGATCAGCTTTAACAACGTTTTCCGTTCTGTGTCCTTACCCGGTTGTTTTCAAAGAGCTCCAGGATGAAGGTGATGGCGCTGCTGTTGATGCCGATGAACAGGTTGATGCAGGACAGAGACACGTACGCGGTGCTCGGGATGTTGAATATGTAGGACATGGGGTACATCATGGGCGTCACCGACCACCTGAAGGACGGAAGACGGAGAGACGGTCAGAAAACATTCTTCAGTGGGTTTCATGTCGTGTGTCTCTATGAAGCTCCTTGTTGCAGCACAGTGTCCTCAGGGATTAACTGTCTCAATGGGACAATCTGTGCTTGACTCCTGTTTATTTTTTAAAGTGCAAAGCTGAACTAACAGCTTACCCATAGAGCAGAAGCAGTGCCACCAGCGCTGGCAGGTTGGTTGGTGATGTGTAGCACTTTTTGTCAAAGGCCATGAAAATGCCAACGACCAGTGCAGTACTGACAGTGTAGTTCATCTGCAGGAAGGAGACATTCAGAGTGAGAGATTAAGACAAGGATGACATTTAATATAACAACTAGATGCAGTTTAAAAACAGAAATGTCTGTTTGAAGTTTCTTATATAGAAAAAAGAGTATAGACCAATCAACCACAACATTATGACCACTGATAGGAGAAGTTAATAACATTGACCATCTTGTGACAACTCAGTGTTCTGTAGGCAAACTACTGGACCTGGCATTCATTCATGTGGATGTTCCTTAGACATGTAGCACCCACCTAGACCAGACCAGACCAGGCACCCCCACCCCATAGCAATGACACTCCTTGATGGCAACAGGCACACAACCAAAAATGGTTTAGGAACAAATTTACTAGATCCCTAACTCATCAAGTATCTGTGGGATGATGGGGCCCCTCCTCTTAACCTATAGGACGCAAAGGTCCCCCACTATCAACATCCTGTTATCAGAAGGTCTCAGAAGGCCCATGTCCACTCTCTGATGAGTCACAACTGTTTAGGAGGCCTATACAATATTAGAAAGGTGGTTTTAATGTTGTGGCTGATCGGCGTACACAAATTGGACAAGATTAATTTAAATACTTGTTTATTCCGTAAATGTACACCGCTCCCCCTCAACCTCACCTCACTTCACTTCACTCACCATGTCCCAGAAGAAGTTGGTGACCCAGTAAACAAAAGGACTGACGCCGCTGACAAACTGCAGGTGTTTAGCCTTGGTCACGCGCTCCTGAATGAGGTAGAGGACGAAGCTGGCAGGGATGAAGGACATGGCGAAAATGACACAGATCGCCACCACGGCGTCTACTGAAGTGGTCAACCTGGAGGAGGAAGCAGATAAAGTCTACTCACACCTGGATGGAAAAACGTGATTTGTGAGTTGCCCACAGGTCTTTTAGAAACCTCAGACCTGTCCAGGTTCCTTTCCTTTGTTTTGAATTGACCACGCCCTGGATGACTGAGAATCTTCACAACGCTTAAACAATAAACAGTTGTACTCACACGGTGACTTCAGAGAGCTGCTCTTTGGTGAGGTTCAGAGGGTGGTTGATGGCGGTGATGCCGTACTCGACGGGTTTGGCGGACGGCGGCAGGAAGCCCCGCAGAATGGCGTTATTGGCCACATTCATGAAGGCAACCATGGCGTGCCAGCCCTTGTTATTATACCACACCTGACAGAGGGGGGCAGAGTTCATGCTGATTAACAAAAGTCGTGGTATAAACTACAAAAAAACACTTTACAAACTCGTTAAATCCACACATACCTTTATGTTGAATTCACTTTCCATGTATCGTAAGAAGGTACCAAACTCCCTCAGGGCACGTCCAGAATAGTAACCCTGTGAACAGCAGTGGTTGTTATGACCTGACTCGATCGATCTTACTCTCCGCTCTCATGTTGGTATATTGAGCAACGAAGGAACAGTTACCCCGGTGATGTTGAGCATCCGTCCCAGCTGATGGAAAACACCCTGGATGTCTTTAGGGTCGACGTCCAGGATGGGGAGCTGTCCCCCTACCGACAGACCTCCGTATCTGATGATGTGAGAAGAGAAGATCTACAGTTAATATTTACAAGAGGACGGCACAGGAAGTGGCGTAAAGAAATAAATATTACCTTTGTTCGTTCACCCAGTATTTGCTCTTCAAACTGTGGAATGAAATTTTGCATTTTTTAGGCTTTTGTTTCTATTTTAGTTCCTCCTGTTTGTAGTATTTCATTCAGACCTACCTGGTTCTTATGAGATCGGGGTAGGTTTTCACCAGGTAGTCGGAGATGTTCCTGTCCGTCAGATTCAGCATGGTGTCCCCCGTGGCCTCCACTCGCTGGCGAGGGGGCAAGCCTCCGGCGCCGATGGGACAGATGGGCATCATGGTCAGCTTCTTCCTGCTGCTGCACTGGCAGGAAGGCGACGGGTTCCTCTGGGTCCACTCCGGGCTCTGCAGGATGTTGCGCACCACG
The DNA here is from genome assembly GCA_005024645.1 of Planiliza haematocheilus. Taxonomy (NCBI): domain Eukaryota; kingdom Metazoa; phylum Chordata; class Actinopteri; order Mugiliformes; family Mugilidae; genus Planiliza; species Planiliza haematocheilus. The sequence goes on from SRSE01000255.1 coordinate 1,454,347, forward strand.
GGGGAGGCGTCGGGATACTCCCAGTCCGTGGTGCTGTTGCTGCAGGGCATCCTGGAGGAAGGGGAGCGGACAGAAATGAAATCAGTTTGGGGCGTAGATGAAATATGTATCGACAAATTTAATTTAACCACGTTCACTGTTTCAAGTTTTGAGAAGAGGACCTAGGGCCAAAGGTTCACCGGCTCCATCCCAAGACTGATGTGAGGGTGCAGTTTCCCCTCAGCATCCACGGCTGCCCTCTGCTAAAAGTGTGCTCACTACTCCGTTTGCGATACTCACCCTAGAGGTTCTCCTTCCATGCATCGTGTGCCCAGACCCGGAGGGTTTAACAAGCGCTCTGTGAGTTGTTTCATTTTGGGGTCAAATGGTTGCTCATTGCTAAAGACGGCAGGAAAAAAACACAAAGTAGAAAATGACAAAAAGGACCCCTGGTATGATTTATCTAAAGCCTTTATAAAGATCGTGTTTCTTTTCTAGGTCCGTCTGTGGATGGTGTCACTAAATCAAATCTGCCGAGCGATGATTTCACTGTATGTGTCGTGAGGTCTGACCTGAAGAAGGTGAACTGTTGTCCGTACAGCCATGGGCTCAGGGTCAGACTGGGGTACTCTCCAAACGGAGGGACGATCATGGTGAAGATCAGAGCTATCAGGACGAAACTGGCAGGGAGGACGATCTGGAAACGCATACACCGGTTAGTTTCTTCTTTTATCAAGGATTTTTCACAACTTGTAACCGTGATAATTCCCAAATCCCTGGATTTAATGACACAATCATTCACTAAGCCACCCATCCACTCCTCACTTGTATTTATTAGCCACAGTACCTGTGCCAGCAAGTCCTTCTGGCTTCTCGTGGCATGGTGGAACCTTTTCACCAGCAGAGCGTAGAACTGTTTCAGGGTCAGAGCGGCACCTTTGACCTGCCTGGAGCCCTTTCCTTCGCTGCTGTCTGGTGGGTGGTTAGTGCCGTTCACGCCGTTATGTTCTAAAGTCGGGAAGAAAAACAAACATAGTTAGCTATTAACGCATATCCGTGGAAGGTGAAACATTTAGCGGTAGCTGGCTTTGGATGAGCCCTACTGCTGAGATTCGAATCACTGAGCGCATGGAAGCAGCAAAAATAAATACTAAATACTGCCCGATTTCTTGTTTACTGCATAAACCGAGTATTCCAGACGTGGGTCATTTATATTGCTTGGAGCGCCACATGAATGAAGCTTAAACAACTACAACGATCAAATTTAGACAACTACAGCTTCTGCGTAAATCATGGACGGAAAGCAAAACTTCCTTCCAGCCGACCCAGGCCTAGTACACTCAGTAAAGCACTTCTGCCCAGTGGCTCTTGACTCTCTGACCTTCGTCTCCATCTACACCATCTCTGATGCCATTTTGTCTTCCCTGCAACATCCACTGCTCTAGACGTGGGACACACAAGTGAAAAACACAAAACACACAAAACTAGAGGGTTAAAACTGGAAAAGGAGCTACCATTCACGTCACTGTTGTATTTAAGAGGGTTGGACACACAACAATAACCACGTAATATAAAAACAGGTGTAAGGCAAATGGATTAACACAGTTTTACAGAGACAGGGCAGAGGGGTCAGAAATTCAATTCCCAGGAAAAGGCCATGTGGAATATCAGTGGTGGTATTTACCAGGAGTGGTGGCATTATTCGCTGCCTCTCCGTCTGCGGTGACCTTTATGAAGATCTGGAGAGAAAAGAAGAAAAAAGGAAAAAGGCCTTAAACTTTGTAAAACTTTTTCAGCGCTTAAAACGCGAGCGCTTCCTTGAGGTTCTGGCGTAACGTGGCATACACCTCGTCTCGTTTTTCGATTAAAATGCGATGATAAATGTAAGGAGGAGACGGCGGGGAGGATTCATACCAGAATGATCCAGTTCAGGGTCGTAGTGAGAACTCTTCTTATGATAAAAGCTGAAATCTTATTGCAGGAGAAGAGTTTTCACTTTTAAATAAGGAAGCAAGACCTTAAGGACGCGGTAGCAGATGGGGAAAAACTTGTCAACAAAAAGCGTTTGCAGGCAAATTTAATATTGTTGAGTGTTGCACTGAAAACTGTAAATGCAATAAAGTGAAAATACTTCCTTTAATATATTGTTTTGATCAAAGTAATAAAATTATTTGATCTATTACTGATATTATAAAGTTGACGACATTAGTGCAGAACTCATTTTAGCAACTTAATAGTCATGTACCTTTACATAATGACAGATTTTTCCCTTTGTTTTAATGCAAAAAAACAGAAGTAGATTATAAAAATGTTTACATTTAATGAACTGTCCTTCTTCAAAACATTTTAATACATTTTTTAAGAAAAATAAGGGTAATTTTGGAGCATTGCTGCCACCTGCTGCTTGTCCAAATCTTACAAAAACAGTACGACCCCTAGGGGACAAATTAGGAACAGCAGATACTGCTATTTAATACATTTAGTAAATGTCCAGATTAGACCCTTTGGTGGGCCGGTTTTGGCCCCCGGACCATATGTTTCACACCCCTGCATTAGGGTATATCGTACAATACAAACTGTGCAAGGTGAAAGTAGAGGTTACACAGCAGCATTTTAAAAAGTTTCAACGGAAATACGTCCGTACCTCTTCTAGTGACGTGTCCGAGATGCCAAAGCTGCTTAAACCCATGTCACCGAGCGTCTCCTCCAGCTCCCGGAACAGGCTGGCGTAGGCTCGATGTTTGAAGCCTTTACTGGGCAGCAGGTAGGTCAGCTCCTGCCCGATCATCTCGATCAGTTTGGCTTCGGGAACGTGGTGGTGGATGAGGCTGGTGATGCTGTCTATGTCCCCTGGGAGGAAGAAAATTACACGTGAATGTTCCCAAAAATAGCAAAACGGGGTCAAGGAAGTCCAAAAATAACAGTTAAATGCATGAGCACGTTTATGCTTGAGCAGCATCTTGGCGTTGCATTTTAAGTTAAGTGTCCTGAGGCAGAAAAAGGAAGAGCAGGCTCGTGGATCAATACCGCCCAAATTATAAATGTGAAAAATAAAAAATAACAATGTGCTCTGTCTGTTTTAAAACTTAGATAATAGGAGCAACGTTTTTCAGGCCTTGTTGCCTGCAAAACTTTTCTCATTCAACTTCTACTATTAGATAAAAGCACGGCATTTTCTGGCAACATTTTTTATTTATTTAAACAAGGAGACGTTGCACACAGCCATGCACCTGTAAAACCATATCTTAAAACTGAATTCAACCTTAACCTGAAACCCAAACCTCAGCCTCCAAGCAGATCTTTAAACAAGTACAAAATGTACTCTCTTTCCAAAAAAATACCTCCTGCAATCCCCGGTAGGACAAAAGAAAAACAAAAACAAAAAACAGGCAAACACACACCAGGAGCAGTTGCTCGTGACGATGCTGAAAAAGGAGAAACGCAGTCCTTTCTTACCATCCAGAGCTCTGTCAAGCTGCTGGAACTGATTGTGAGACTGATCTTTGTATTTGGTGCAGATGGAGCAGGAACAGGAACAGTCTGAGGCGCAGTCGCAGTCATTCTGACAAGAGAAAGGGAAAAGGAAAAGACGAGAACAGCTTCAACAATGCAAAAATAAATAAATAATAATACATGTGTGTGTTTCCTATATCTCCTGGCAGAAAAGAGAGGCTTCCCCCAGTTGGAGGAAACTCTCCTGACTCAACTTCTGCCGCAGAAACAGGCACAGATGAGAAATACTGCAGCACAGCACTGTAACCTCACCTCCTTCTTTTTGAGGTCCTTCCTGCGGCGCACCAGGGTCAGGTAGAAGCCGACTCCGAAGCAGTTTTTGAGGAAGAGGGGGGACCCGCAGCAGTGCAGCTGCCCCTTGGAGATGATGGCGATGCGGTCGCTCAGCAGGTCGGCCTCGTCCATGTGGTGAGTGGACAGGATCACCGTACGGCCTGTGCGGGGGACGTGCTGCTGTTAGTAAAGCGGTGAGAAACTTCAAGCCGCTCTATGTGCGACGTAAGTTACCACAGCTTTGAAGAGCCTTTACCAACAGATGCTACTGGTTTTATGACAACACTTTCGTTTCTGTTGTAGACGTGTAGTTGAATTTTTCCGTTTGATCACAACGCTACTTAATTCAAGTGCCTCGGGGGAGCTGTTTCCTTCCTCGGAGTTCCTCAGTGGGGCTAAGCGGTAAGACTCACCGATCAGTCATAACATTATAACCACCTTCCTAATATTGTGTAGGTCTCTCTTGTGCATCTAAAACAGTTGTGACCCATCAGAGAATAGACATGGGCCTGGTAACAGGATGGTGTTAGCACAGTGCATCCCACAGATACTTGATCAGTTTGGGATCTAGTGAATTTGGAGGACAGGTCAACACTTTGTGCTGTTCTTCATGTTTTTTTTTTTAGTTGTTCCTAAAGCGTTTTTGTGTGTGCAGGACATTGTATTTTCACAAGATGTAATGTTATTTACTTCTCCTGTCAGTGGTCATAATGTTATGCTTGATCGGTATATGCGCTTGTAGGAGTAAAATGTGGGAACAATTACAATTTCACTTTGGTAACTAGAGGATGAACGAATTTCAGATCAAGTTTGGAGAGTAGCCATCTCTACTGACTCAATAAAGGCACATCCTAATCATTTAAATTATAAGTGAACATGGTATTTTTTTTTTACCTGCTTTGTATTTCAGCAGGAGGTCCCAGATGGATCTTCTGGAGTAAGGGTCCACTCCTGAGGTCGGCTCGTCCAGGATGACGATCTTCGACCCTCCGACAAATGCCATGGCGACGGACAGCTTCCTCTGCATGCCACCTGTGGTACGCAGTGATGTTTTAGAGACGATGGGATAAATAAAAATAACATCTCTCTCTATCTCTCTCACACACACACACACTGATTCGACACGGATCGAAAACGAGCGGTCGACCTGAGAGGTTCTGGGCCTCGTCGTCCCTCTTGTGAGGCAGCCCCACGTCCACCAGCATGTCCTCGACCTCCTGTTCCGCCTCCGCCTGGGTCCGACCCTTCAGCAGCGAGTAGAAGAGGATGTGCTCGGCCACCGTGAGACTGTGAAGTTTGCATGAGAAAAGAGTTGTTTTTGTTTTACTTTTAAAAGCAGCTGATTGTAGTTTAACAGCATCTGAAATGTGGCTCACTCTTGGAAAAGGATGTTGTATTGCGGACACATCCCCATTGAGGAGCGGATGATGTCGATATCCGTTCTAATGTCTCTTCCGTTGATATATGCCGTGCCAGATGTTGGGGGGAAGAGGCCAGTCAGGATGGACCTGGAAAAGATAGAGTACTTCAGTTTAATGGAGCTCTAAATGTCTCGTATATAAAGAAAATCACACGATCGGACCGTCGAGTTGCTTTGAGAGATCTAATCTCGGCTCACATTGTCGTGGTTTTTCCCGCTCCATTGTGTCCCAAGAAGGACGTGATCTGTCCCTCGTAGAAATTGATGCTGAGGCCGTTGACAGCCGGACGAGAGCTTCCGTCAAACACCTTCACCAGGTCTACAATCTGAACCCCCATCACCAGGCCCACTGGGTCGGGCTCAAAGAACGGCTGGTCTGTGTAGGAAAAACAAACAAAATAAACTTTATCACAAAGGAACCAGCTAATACAACTCATTCAAATCATTAGTAATCAATTAAATTAAATAAAAAAAGACATGTTTAGTGAGAAATTACATCTGAGATTTGATACAGGCGTGCTGTGTTTCCCCTCATGTCCACCAGAGGGCCCCAGAGCGCTCCCTGTACCACTGCATATTCTCCACATTTAGTCTCCCTGCCCTCACCTTCGTTTCCTGCCTCCTCCTCCTCCTCCTCCTGGTTTGGAGTTGCCTCTTGTCGTTTCATCTGCTCCCGCTCTTTCTCCAGACGCTCTCTCTTACTTTGGTGCTTGCAGGTTTTCCTGCTGCCTGAGCCGTTGCAGGTGTACATCTCCGGCGTGCCACTGCTCTCAACGTCCTTCTCTTGGTTCTCTGGTTCAGGTTTCTCGGGATCTGGAGGGGGTCAGATAGTACCATCCTTTTTTATTTATTTATTGGTTTGGATCTTGTCAAAGATTTATTTGACTTGTAGTCAAAGTTCCCACCTTCACAGTCAAATTAGCCTGAGCTGAGTACAGATTTATAGCAGCTGATGATGAAGTGTGAAATATCATCACTCAAGCTGCAGTTATATGGCATGATATGCACCAATCAGGCAAAACATTATGACCTAATGTCCTAGTATCGTGCCTCCATAACAGTTGTGACTCATCAGAGGATGGACATGGGGCCTCTGGGTCTTAATTGGGTGAAGTATCCCGCAGATACTTGATTGGTTTGGGATCTAGTGAATTTGGAGGCCAGGTCAACACCTTGTCCTGTCCGCCATGTTTTTTTGTTTTTTTTAGTTGTTCCTAATCCGCTTTTGTGTGTGTGTGTCTGTGTCAGGCCGCATCCTGCTGGGGATGGCTGCTGCTGCGGGTGCTATGGGGGTGGGGGTGCCTGGTCTGGTCTACATGGGTGCTACATGCCTAAGTAACATCCACACGAATGCCAGGTGAAACAGTTTCCCAGGACCTCTCCTGCCAGTGGTCATAATGTTATGCCTGATCTGTGTTTTTGGATCTCTGGTCTAGCACATCAATTCTGTGTTGGTGTGTTTGGGGTTTTTCTTTCTGAGATAACATCCTATCAGCTAGAATAACTCACAGCCTTGGCTGACGAGAGAAAATCCTACTGTTTGTTGTTAGGGGATAGGAAGCAGATCTTTCCTGTGAGGTCCCAACTCATTATATACCTTACGCTGACCTATAACGTCCTCCACTGGTCATAAGATGCCCCGTCTATGCTCACTGCATCTTAAAGCAAAGTTTAAGGGCTGGTGTTCACTTCTCTGACAAACCTTTAATCACAGGATTCCTCTTTCAACTAACCTTGATCAGCCATTTCTGTGTGAGAGGGCGTAGGTTTTGTCCAGTATGACGGCTGGAAGGGGAAGTAGAACGGTCGACTGATGCCATACTGTCCTGTAGAGGAAGAGAGAAACATTTAATCCATTTAATCAGTATCACTCAAGAATCAAAATACACTGTAGAGGATATATCAGCAGCCCAACCTGGGAAGACACTGTCCAGATACCAGGCCAAGACGCCGTAGAGGACGGCGTCGAACACCATCATGAGGATGGAGGTGAGGAAGGAGTAAGTGTCTTTCTCTAACGGGCTGGTTTGGATGTTGTTCCACTGCAGACCCAAACCCTGCTCCTCATACCGGGACAGGTACTCCGTGCCAAAACCGAACGCTACCGGGGACAACAAGCTCTGGAGCAGCAAGAGGATGCAAAGGAGGTTTGTGACTAACTCGACTTTGATTTGTACGTATATGTGCGCACAAACATAATCCATACTAGCTGTATTCTTGCAGCACGAGAATCAAAAATGAATTTGTTTTGTGATATCATACGTCAAATGCAAAAAGTGAGCATACCGCCGCCAGTTTCATGTTCCTGGTGATGCGGTCCTGCCAGGCGAAGCAGAGGACGTGAGGCAGGTAGAGGGTGAAGTAGATGATGCCGCTGCATGCAGCAGCCAGGTTGGCCTTGTTGAAGAAGACGCTCATCAGGAAACACTGCATTATGGTGGCCACCGTGAAAGTGAGCAGGAAGAAGAAGACGAGGATGGGGTTGCTGTAATTCAGCACCTTCCCTCCCTGAGATTAAAAAAAAAGAAGCCAGAAGTGAGTCATGAGTGCTGAACACAACATCAACCACAAGAGGGCGCCATTACACCCCGCAAAAAACACCAACCCTCCGAGAGCAGCTTACAAAACTTTGACCACAGTTTCACTTTCAACTCGGCCTCCGCCTTTCTCTGCCCTGTTTCCTCACCATGATGATGGCGGTGAGCAGGGCCGTGCTCGCCGTCATCATGATGAAGCTGTCGACGAACCACGTGTACCAGATGACGCCGCTTTCCACCCCCATGGCCTTGAGGGTCTCCTTGAGGCGCAGCTCCTTCTCCAGCACGATGCTCTTCACGGTCATGGACACGGAGTAGATCCAGGCCAGCACCATGAACATGGGGAAGCAGCGGTTCAGCGTGATCATGAAGCTGGAGGAGGAGAAGTGAAGGTTGCACGACTACATTCACTGGATCTTACTTTTCTAGATAGTTTTTTGGCAGATATTTTAGATTAATAGACGTAGAAATCCTATATCTCGTATGGAATAGAATAGAAAAGGATTTACAGGCCTTGACAGTGCAAACAAAACAGCGTATATATAAAAAACACGAGTACGACAGAAACGAGTCGACATCATTTGCAGCACTGATCTAACGAGGCGTGCATTCACTCACAGGTCGTCTACGTAACACGGGTACGGCATCTGCTGCACGTAGACCCCGAGCGGCCAGTCGTTGCCCGTGTGAATCTTGATGATGCCATGCTCGATCATGTCCTGCAGGTAGGCGAAGCCCCCCCAGATGTACCTCTGGTCCTCCATGGGGTCCGCTCTGGGGCCGGGATCCCAGTACCTGAGGGAGGGGGAGGACGGCGGCAGCTTAGTGAAGCCATTTGCTCCGTGTCCATTCACTCACACACACACACACGTACGCACTCTGCTTTCCGTTAAGCAGATAAGTCTGAGTCAAAGCCCTTTTCACAATCTGATTATTCAATTGCATAGAGACAGGACTCCCACTGGGTCCGTTACATCCTGCTGGTGTGTGGTAAACAGCTAAAAATGTTTGCTCACCCCAGGGGCTGTTGACATACTGTCTGCATATGAATAAAATAATCAAAGAGAAGGGAAAGGAAAACGCAAGCGAGAGCTGCACACAGACGGATGAAAGAGCAGGTGACGAGTTAATATGAAGCAACGTTGGAAGAAAGAGCGAAGCCAGCCAGAGAGGGGTTTCCTCCTTTGAGGAATGTGACAGATCCATATAAATTGCCTCATTAATACGGCATTAAGAAACGCAGGGGTATCAAGCTGTCAGGGTTGTTTGAGGTTAAAGGTTGGATCCAAACTAACTCCAATGCTCTGTCAGCTACAGCACAATAAAGTGAAAACTCTTTATAAATAGCCCCTTTTTTTATTGGCTGCCAACAAAGATTAATGTACTAGTGTAATAAATTGTATACGCAAGTGATTTGCAAAACCCGGAAGAATTGTGTATCAGCTGATGAGACGGCATGATAAACTAGAGAGGAAAGAAGAAGAAAAAAACATTTGCTATTCAAAATACTTTCTGGATTTTCTCTTATCTGAAACAATTTCTCAATCGAGACGACGCGAGGAAACGGCTTCAGAGGCGGGGGAGCCCAAACTAATCACAGAGCTTCATTTTAAGAGGGTCACAAGCCACAAAGGATGAGTTGGCCCCGTAAAGAAAAGCCATCAACCCGCCGCGCCGTTCACCGACCTGTCCTTGATCTTGTTGGTGCGCTCCACCGCATCGATGTCCATGCGGATCTTGTACTTGACGTGCGGCGGGACGCTGGTGGTCCAGGGGTACATGTCCGTGAAGACCACGCCGGCCCAGAACTTGTTCTCCTCCAGCAAGTGCAGGGCCTGGTGGATCATCTGGGCCTCGTCCGTGTTGGCCACAAACTTGTCCAGGCTGATGCACTGCAGGCGGGAAACAGAAGCAGAAGAAGCAGTCATTTAATGTAAAAGCTTGACCTCTGGAAGGTCAAAGGGGCGAGGGGTGGGGGGCTGGAGCCTATCCCAGCTGTCATTGGGCGAGAGGCGGGGTACGCCATGGACAGGTCGGCAGTTTAGGCCAATTTAGAATCACCAATTAAGCTAAGGAGCACGTCTTTGGACGGTGGGAGGAAGCTGAAGAGAACCCAGGCAACCACCACACGACTGTGCCGCCCAGGTTTGGTAACAAATATTCCTTTTTTAATGTATGTTTTAAGCATTTTTTTCTGTATATGTCTATACTGATGCAAACATCTACACGCGTGTGTGTCTGTTAACTCCCTACAAATAATCTGGAGGCGCGACAGGATCACACTGCATCAGATTCCTCCACTTGTTTGCTTATTTTTGACCGGATGTTTCCTGAATCGGACAGATTTCTGACCAGTTCCCTCTGCTAGAGTTTCGCCTGGCCGCTGTGATCACTTCGGCTGTGCGAAAATATTTAGGCAGTGTCGATTGAGGATTTCAAACCGCGTGCATTTGTGTGTTTTTCCACCGACAAGCGATGATGGTGAAAACATGAGCGCGACTCCTACGCAGTGTCATTTTCTCACACACACACACACACTCTCCCTCTTTGTATAAAACATGCGTAATTGCCATGTGAAACTCTCACCCCGCGCTCACACACACATTCACAGACCCCTCCAGCACACCCCCCCTCTCTCCGCACACCATGTCTAATGTCTCCATTCACATTACTGTACAATACCCCGAGCGCGCTCAAAGAAAGACGAGAGCCCACTTCCCATTCATCTTCGCGGGGGCCATACATTCCCAGCACAATGACGCTCACTCAGAGATGGACGCAGGAGAAAGAGCCTCGCTGATACACATGTTCCAGCGGGATTTCAGTGTGACAAACATGCCCCTGACGGAGTGAGAGGACCTGATGCTAGCCCCGGCGGTTATCCTGTGGCAGGAACGCTAGCTGACAGCTATATCTAATTGGCTAAATTGCCTGGGTTTGTTCGCGGGGCTCTGAGGGGTCTTGGCGCTGAACTCGGAGACAAAGGGACAGATTGAGATGCCAGCACCGATAGGGGTCTCTCCAAAATCACGGCCTCCTCTAAATCAGGCGAGAGAGGAGAGAGGGACGCCGTGAGGGATGGATAGAGTGATTTGCCTTCTTTTATGCTGCAGGCGCAGGGGTCTGTTTCAATGCAGGGGCCATACACTAAAACAGCACTGAGCTCATGAGTGGGGGTGACTCATTCCCACCTACTCTCTACTTTATCACCGGCTCCACAATGAAAGCGAGGGAAGGGGGTGACACCGAGCTTGTTCTCTCCACCTTTCAACCTACTGGACGGGGGAAAGCGTCTCTAAAGCAGCGCTAAGTGGCTCGCTCTGTTTCAAAAGGCCTGGCAGGGAAATCTCCGGGGAGCAGACACGGAAGACTGATGCTCCCGTCTGTGGAGACCGTCTGAACAAAAAGGCTGAATATCCACTCCTGGGAACGTGCGAGAGCTGGCAAATGGGAATTATCCAGCTGAAGCACGGCAGTAGGAAGAGGTCCGTTACCTCTCCGTACTGGTTGAACATGCGTATGATCTGGTCGGTGGTGTTAAATATGTTCCTCCAGTCGAAGTTCGGCATCCCCGCGTCCCTCTCGTCATCCGGACCGCTGTGCAGGAAGTTAAGAATGTCTTTGGTGGTGAAGTCCGTCTCCGCGAGGCTGTTGTCCACAAACTGCATCACCGTAGGGTTCCTCAGGGTGTCCTGCAGAGACGGAGACGGTGCATTTACTAATACGCATTAAGGTGTAAATCATAAACATGATTCATTTCTATTAATGCAACATCCTGGTCAGCTGACATCTCAGAAGTTATTGTGTCCTACTATCGCTGCCCTCTCCCCTCCGTGGAACATCTACCCTGTCCCCGCTGACTTAAAAAACAGTGGGACATTCTCTAGTTTGAACTGCTGTCCTTGGACAGACGCTACAGGACTATTAAAACACCAACAAATTGAATAAAAAACAGGTACTGCTAGATCTCAAAAACTTTGAGAGAGCTACATTTTCACATCCTCAAGAAGAATCTGTCGTGCCGTCAATATAAAATGTCCCTTTTTATTCTTATTTTTACAGTCTTGCCGTGTTTGTATTCTCAAGGTTTTCACTTCTCTCGTACTTGTCACACACAGTGACAATAGAGGCATTCTACTGGGTTCTATTATATCCTTGCAGGACAAGAATGCGGCAGGCAGTGCAGTCAGTTAGCTACTTGAAACAGGTAATTCAAATATATTTATATATATATATATATAAAAGACACGTCTCATACAAGTCAAATCTGTGGCTTGAATTTAACTTTAACACTTTGTACTCTATGCTGTAATAAAGTTTTACTATAATGAAGATAAAGTGAAATTTCAGTAAGGAAGACCTGCTCCTATTACTTCGTAACTTTCATTTTCCCTCGCTATCAAAATGATTTGTTCTGAAGCCGTCGGCGTGCAGTGCTTTGATATAGTCTCGTCGGCATGACGCCATATGAAAGTATGTAAAGCTAACGCACAGACACATAACTTGAAGTTTCTTGAAGACGTTTCACTACTCGTCCAACTTTTCATTTCGGCATGGCTTACTCTCCATGAGTCTTTGCTCGTGCCTAACTAGTATTGTTTTTGGGGTCATCTGTGAAATGCAAAGATGTAGGAGCGTTCTAGTTTATTAAGTGCAGTGGCTGAAATGCAAATGTGCAAATGTTGATTGCACACGATCGTTTATTCTGGATTTGCTGCGCCTAAAATTAAAAAATGTACCCGATGCATGAAGATGAGATGATTATGAGGAGTCAGTTTATTTGTCAGTGATTCTTAAGGAGTAGCAGGTATTGAACTGATAAATACCAGTAACCAGTGGTTACCTTTTGAAACGTAAAAGGGGAATAGGGGCTTTTATCAGTTATTATGTTTGGGATATACTTGGATATACTCAAGATGTATGAATTCTAACAATCTGACATTAATTGATTTCCATTATTCCACTGTTTCGTTGGATGTGTAGCGCAGGGAGCTAGTCTACAGTATGTGCATCCGTACCCGGACCATGTTCATCTGGACACTGCTCTGCAAGAAAGCCCAGAGCTGAGGTCCCACCTCCTCCCAGGCCTTGAACATGTTCTGAAGCCTCTCCAGCTCCTCGAAGGTCGTGTTGGCCTGGACACACATGAATACACACACACTTCCAATTAAAATGCATTTCAATATCAGCAATGGAGAGGCAGCATATAGTGTTGCTACGTGCTGTTAATGTTGATGTCACTAAGGAGCCATGTGGAGTTTAACATTTAATTTACCAAAAGCTCTGAGCTGCGAAACTCTTCAAACAGCATAGGTAACGAGAAGACAGTTACATTAGGTCAGCTGGCTACGCTCTCATTAGCCGAACCCCGCTTGAAATTGAGATCTGCTTTGTGTCAGGAGCAATGAAAGAGACGTGACGGATCTGTTTTTCCTTCCACTCCCGCACCCACACATTCAATTTATTGTTTAATTCTCCCCTCCTCTTCCCTTCCCTCACACCGCAGCAGATCCACCCCCCTCCCCTCCCCTCCCCTCCATCCCCTCCTTTGCTTCGGGAGTCAGCTCATTCCAGAGAGGGGTGGGGGGGTTGTATGCGTATACACAGATACAGAGGGTGTTGAAAGAAACGGAGAAGGAGAGGAAAAAGTGAGCAGGGAACGAGAAAGAGGTGAAGGGTCGGGCTGGAGGAGGTCTCTCTTACGCTCTTTAATATCTTGTGGACGGCAGGGGAGTCGGGGGTGTACAGGATCTTTCCCATCAGCAGGGGCTTGACCGAATTCCACACAATTTTTGTGACAGGGTTGGACTCCAGGGTTTGCATCAGGGAGTTGCAGAAGGGAGCTAAGGGCAGAAAAAATGCACAGAAGAAGTCGGTTAATAGGAAAGTAGAGATTAAAAAAAAAGGAAGATCGAGGAAAAGAAAAACAACTTAAGCATTCGTCCTTATATCCTCCACATATGAACACCATTCACATTGTATTAAATAAGTTAACAGTAAGCTGAGTTGAACTGATAGGGCACATCTCACATTTTTTATGTAATTACAGCTGTGTTTCACTTTGTATTGCAGACTACTGCACAATGCAGTTCAATGAAAATGAACACACAAAACAATCGGTAAAACTACCCGTGACAAGAAGTGAGACAGCTCAAGGAAATAAAAGAATAAAAATGTTTTTTTTGCAAAAACCTTCTTCTGTCTTTTTAATTCGGTTGCCTGGAGCTTTCGTTGAAGTACTTCTTTCTTCTTCAGATCTTGTTCAGGAAGGCTAAAAATCTCCACAATATATTAAACGTCATGAACTTGGAAAGTGCTACTAAAATGGACCTTATGATTTTCTTAGTGGCTGTTTTCAAGGTCAAGAATACCCTCTAAGCATTTCAGCCAAAATGGATGAAAAGTGCTTGAAGTGCTCTCCATGACAACGGTGTTGTGATCAAAGATGTCTCCTGAACAAAAGCAGCTACTAAATGGACCTTTTTTAAAGAAAAGTTTCTTGAAGAATCTGCAAACACAGCATACTATGATCTGATTTTGAGTGTGTACATCATTATTCTATGGTAAACCGTCTAGGCTGCTAAAAGGAACTGGGTCAGTTCAAGATCTCTTTACTTACTGGCAGTCTCATCGTAGACGTAGTTGTGGCTCTTGGTGCCATTGACCCCCAGAAACACCTTATAGTTGTTGTCCTCGTACCAGTTGAAGGACAGGACCCTGGAGCCGCCCCCCTCTGGATATCCGCAGAAGAGGCTCGACACGCTGGACATCAGCTGGGTGAAGGAGGAAGGACCCCCGGCTCGGAACAGAGAGGAAGCCGCCTTGAGAAGCTCCTGGGAGCTCTCCCGCGCCATGAGCTGCGCGAGACGAAGACAAGTTGAAAGTGTCTGCGGGCGCTTTCACCCCTTAACGTGTTTATGTTTTAAGACCCACATAAGATACATGAATTCATACCCCTCAGGAACCTACAGAGTTTCTGTTTAGCTAACCGGCAATATGACTGTCACAGTGCTATTTTTAATATTTGGGAAGTACAAATTTAAAACACAAGGACGAGGACTGCCATTCAAAGAAAATGTCTTCTCAAACCACTGACCTATTATTCAAACAGAATTTATAGTCACATGGCTCTATGAGGCCAGCGCTAAGTGCCTTAGCGTTAGCATGCTAACATGCTCACAAGGACAGCGCTAACATGTAGCAGGTTAACAGGTTTCTGAAATGTGGCTATAATGTTAGTGGTGGAGCTAAAGGAGACGTCATCTGGGGACCAAGATGGTGTCTTATATGTTTCTGGGATATTTCACGCTGTGTATAAGTCACTGACGGACAAGTAGCGCCAATCTGCCGCTAGCATGATTCAAAAATAAACGGCTAAAATACACATATAACCAACTTTTCCCCTACAGGATGAATGAATGTTATGTATTGCTGTAAACTGTACAGCTTTTTGACCTTTATCAGATAATTACACTGAGGGTGGATATATATACAGACTCTATGTTCATTCATACCCTGTGAATTTCACAACATAAACCACAGCAAGAAAACAATAGTTATAAAGATAAGCAAACATGTCAGACAGACGCCTCTCTCCTCAATGATAGCCACAGACTGGACTAAATATCCTCCTATTGACCGAACAAAAATAGCTTCAACCAAGTCCAGTGCTCTCCAGAACGTATGATTTCCTCTCTTAAGAAACACGGAGGAGTTGGTTTCATTAGCGGGGAGGATAATCAGACACAGCTCCACAGATGTAATCAGAAATCAACCAATTTAAACCTTCAAATGTTGACTTTCATCCCTTCCATTAGCATAAGGTCAGCGTTATTAATAAAGCCGCTGATGAAAATGACTCAGTGGTCAGTCTGTGTCGCCCACCCGGGGCAGAACATACGTGTGAACACGCATGGACGGCACAATCCCAATTCTCTCGCTTCCCTCGCCCCCTTTTTCCTCTTTTTTTTTTCTTTCTTATTTATCATTTCTCACACACGAACACAGAAGTGAAAGGAAGGAGAGGTTGGGTAATGAGAGCATTTGGCTCGCCTTTCTGTCACCACGGTGATGCAAAGGTCCCACCTACAGGATGTGTCACCTCAAAGGAATGTCCCCCCCTTTCTCTGTCTGTCCCCTCCTGTGTCCCCCACCTGCCCCCCGACTTTCTCCCTCTATCCCCCCGGCTAAGGTGATGAAGGGATACACTGTCACCCCCCCCGCCCCGCCTGGGGACATACAGTGAACGTGCCGAAACACACAGCTCAATCACAGTCATTTGTGTACGTGTGTGTACCACATGCCACATGAGACACACACATAAGTTCCTATATATATTCTATTCTATTCTATTCATTAACCTGCTGTATTTCTGAGGTCGTTCTATTCTATTCTATTATAACTATTATATTCCATCTCCTAGGTTTCAGTCTTCATTTTTTCCATACAGTATAGTATTTAGTGTATGTACAATATCCATTTTATCCTACAGTTCTGCTCGATTGTGTTCCATAACTCACGCATATCTGAGCGCACAGAGACCCATCAGGGCCCGTACGGGAGCCGCGCACGGAGGCTGTTAACACACACGTAACCCCCCGCATTGTTGCACCCATCACTCAGCCTCCTCTGCGAGCGACTCTCAAGCAGGGAGCAGCGGAAGAGGCGAGTTTCCTGCAGGACTAAAAATACTAGTGCCTGTGATCCTGCGGGACTCGAGGAGTGGAGGAGAGGCGCAGGAGTGGAAGGGATTGAGGGCCTGTGGGGCCACTTACAACTTGGATCTTCTCCGACGCTGCCTTTAGAACCTGGCCCCAGAAATGCAGGTCAATCCCTTCGGAGCTGCTGTCCATAACCCTGGGCATCTGAGGAGACAGAGTCGGAGACGCATTTTGAGATAAAATACTCGTGCAGGGTGAAATTAAAAGTTTAAACACATATTCATTTGGCCATTTGTTTTTTTGTTTTTTTTGTCTGTGTGTGTGTCCCAGGATGACCTTAGACAGATAAACATGTCCAGCAAGAAGCCAGACAAACAACAACCTTAGCATACTGGAAACTTCTGAGAAGTGTTTGTTACCTAAGGAAGGAAGCCATTTTTACAAAGACTTCATAGAAATTGGAATTAGAAGCCTACTGGGCAAAACAATATTAAATTATACAATCTTTTTCTTTGTCACGCACTTTGGACCCAGTGCGAACCAACAAAGGAACCGTGTACTTTGCTGAACCTGTATCAAACTTGAGATCCATCCAGTTGTTTTAAAATGGAACGTCGGTAACGCTATTCCCTCAACCTCCTCCGGTGACCTCATCTTCTTGAGAAACCATTAGCAGCAAGGGGTTTGAAAACGCCTGGTCAGGGCAGAGTGCTGAGGGTGAGGAAACCCAGGGTGCCAAAACAAACACACACATGAGATATCCTTCCTCTCGCATTCCTTGCGCCTGCATTTCAATGAGCGAAAGGAAGGAGAGAGGCGGCGCGGCGAGGAGGGGGGGAAAGGAGAGAAAGCGAGGGAATGGCAAGGGAGGGCGTCGAAGAGGTTGATGGGAGAAGGGAGTCGGGAGCGTAATGAGGGGAGGAAAGTTGTTATAAGGCAGAGGTCACCGTGGTAATGGGCTTTAAAACTTAACAAAGCTAAAGGGTTAAACGCAGAGATCACTACTAAGATGCTGCTGTAGTACAGGACTACCACCAAACATGGAGGGAGTACATGCACTTAGTAAATGACTCATTCACTAGCGTTCGCTGAAAATGTCAGCTACATTTGTACGGCAAATAAAACAGGTGGAATGATAAGTGGTGTTGTAAATCTGTAAATCTGTAAAAATTCCATTGTATTGCGTTTAAAGAATATTCCAACTTGTTTAGGGAGATCGCAAAAAAACTAGAGTCAAACAAGACGAAGCTTAAGTGCTGGATAAAATATAGTTCATCAGAAAATTCGATGCCATTTCATTCAACTTTCGAGACATTTGAGTCTAAAGAGGATGTCTGGCATCCACCCATCGGTGACCATGAATGTCTACACAGACTTTTCATGATAATGCATTGAGTAGCTGTTGAGATATTTCAAGCTGGACCAGCAGAGAGATGTCGTTGTCCCAAGAGTTTTGAACCACTGGAACTGAATACGCAAAGTATTTAGTCAAAACAAGAAGGTGATAAATCCAGGTGATCCCTTGAATGTGTTCACAAAAGTCCATACTGTATATGTACGTCGTGCCCATAGAAAAGGTATCGGATCACGGCGATCTTAAGAATTCACCCTCTGGGGACCACAAATTTTTGTACAAAGTTGAATCGTAATCCATCCAGTACAATGAATATGTTGAGATATTCCAGTCTGGGCCAACCAACCAAAGGTGGTGCCAAAAAAGGCTAAGAGACACTGTTATTTGTCTTAACCCTCTGGGGACAATGAATATAAAACCATGCAGTGGTGATGTTCAGTTAACAATATGCTACCAAATCTTACACAATGGATGTTTACGGGCAATTTTCATTCTGTATTCTTTGCAAACAAAGAATTTAAGATGTTGGCAAAGGGGATGGAAATGTCCACCAAGTTCCATGGTAAACTATGCAATATTTTTTTAACAAGAAAAGTCACTGATCATTTGAATTCATCCTCTGGGGACCACAAATCTTTGCACAAAATTGAATCGTAATCCATCCAGTACAATGAATATGTTGAGATATTTCAGTCTGGGCCAGCCAACCAAAGGTGGTGCCAAAAAAGGCTAAGAGACACTGTTATTTGTCTTAACCCTCTGGGGACAATGAATATAAAACCATGCAGTGGTGATGTTCAGTTAGCAATATGCTACCAAATCTTACACAATGGATGTTTACTGTGTGGGTTTACGGGCAATTTTGATTCTGTATTCTTTGCAAACAAAGAATTTAGGATGTTGGCAAAGGGGATGGATATGACCACCAAGCTCCATGGTAAACTATGCAATATTTTTTTAACAAGAAAAGTCACTGATCATTTGAATTCATCCTCTGGGGACCACAAATTTTTGTACAAAATTGAATTGTAATCCTTCCAGTACAATGAATATGTTGAGATATTCCAGTCTGGGCCAACCAACCAAAGGTGGTGCCAAAAAAGGCTAAGAGAGACTGTTATTTGTCTTCATCTTCTGGGGACAATGAATATAAAACTATCCAGTGGTGATGTTCAGTTAGCAATATGCTACTAAATCTTACACAATGGATGTTTACTGTGTGGGTTTACGGGCAATTTTCATTCTGTATTCTTTGCAAACAAAGAATTTAAGATGTTGGCTTGTCCACCAAGCTCCATGGTAAACTATGCAATATTTTTTTGAGAAGAAAAGTCACTGATCATTTGAATTCACCCTCTGGGAACCATGAATGTCTGCATGATAGCTTCCCTTAACCTTAGCTGCATACACTCATTTACAAAACCATTTCCACCGCAGCTTCTTCGTTAGTGCAGTTTCTATGGCTTCAGAAAGAGGCAATCAGGCACGCTGTCACACTCCCAGTCTTTCAGTCTTACGGTCAAGTTTTTTTAGCAACCAGACAACCAGGTGTGCTGGCAGATATGTTTGACTAAACTCATTTGGCTGGCACAAGATGTTTAAGTATTTATACGCGACGCCGCGTTGTGTCTTACAAAACACCTCATAGGCTATAGGCAGGCCCTGGCCTAAGCCCATTAGAGAAACAGGCCAACGAGGTTAATGCCATGTCAACTCCGCTGAGCCAGTCACCTGACTCGGTCAGCCCTGAAACCTGAACTCACCCATAAAGAAACTACAGTCAAAGTTTAATTAAGTTAAAAAAGAAAATGCTGCAGCTTTCTTTTAGTGCTACTTTTATTCTTTTGTAAAGTTTGCAGTGTATCTTAAAGGGGACACATTTATGAATATTAAAAAAAAAGAAATGCTGAGAGGGGATGTTCTTCCTTTAATTAAAATGTGATTAATGGTGTAATAAAAGAAAAGAAAAGAAAGGCTGTGTTTTTCTGCCTGTGTGTGAGTTTAATAAAACCATGTGTAAACAGTCTGAAGCAGAGCCTGTGCTCTCTCTCCTCCGAGAGCCAAATAAATCCAGCGACAGAGCGAACAGATCTAACAGAGTCACCTGCTGCAGGCTACATCCAGCTACCAGGCCACACATGCAGGGTTGACAGCACAACAGACGTCGACACGGTCAGGAAAACACGCGCTGCGATTCACACGGGCGACGTTTTGTATTTGTACGGCGCCCCAAACCAGCATGGATATATTTACAAGTGCCACAACCGCATCCCATGTAAACGCAAGATGTTTGTGAAGCAGGAAAAACGCGACCGCAGCAGCTCTGTTGCTGCTGGAAAGAATAATAAGGAAAAAAGCTGCAGTGGTCAACCCCAAATTTTAGGATTAAATGGGATCAGCTGGCAGGAATGGATTATAATCATAAGTCATCATAAGTACACTGATCTGGCATAACATTATGACCACTAGAGCATGGACATGGGCCTTCTGAGGGTGTCATGTGATGTCTGTTGTTAGTGGGGGGCCTTTGGGTTCTGTGGGTTGATGGGAGGGGCCTCTGTGGATCATCCATGATACTTGATCAGTTTGGGATCTACTGAATTTGGAGGTCAGGTCTGTGCTTAATGATTTTTTGAGTTGTTTGTAAAGCGTTTTTGTGTGTCTCTGTGTCAGGCTGCATCCTGCTGGGGATGGCTGCTGCCATCAAGGAGTGTCATTGCTATGGGGTGGGGGTGCCTGGTTTGGTCTAGGTGGGTGGTACACGTCTAAGTAACATCCACATGAATGAATGCCAGGTCCAAAAGTTTCCCAGCAGAAAATGGTCACCGTTATTTACTTCTCCTGTCAGTGGTTTTAAGTTTATGGTTGATCGGTTTACATTCCTTCAGTTACAATTTGCAGGGCAAATCTGAGAAATTAGAGCCATCGTTGCAAACAAATGAAGTCATAACAAAGACCTGGTGGCTTTATGAGCTCTATGCTACCAGCTCAGGAAGAGAGAAATTCCACTTCCCGCACGCAGCACCTAAAGCCTTGCAGAGGATGTTGAAGTGCCAATAATGACTGGTCTTTAGATGGGAAAGCACAAAAGGAATTGACATAAGCAGGAAACAACACACGCAATGAAGGTCACGAGACACACACCGCCATCATCCTGTTGCGGCGTGATTCACTTTCAAATAATCTACTGACCACTTTGAAGATCTTGAAGAAGTCCAGGTTGGCGTAGAGGATGTCCTCTATCTTCTGCAGCCTCTGCTGGCTGAGGGCGCACATGGCGTTGCGGACAACGTGGAGTCCCATGCGGCTGGGGAAGACGATGAAGCGCTCCAGCAGGGCCTGGCTGCACGCTATGTCTTTCAGCTGCAGGTCCGGGATTCCGAACGCAAACTAGATGGCAGAGAAAAGGAAGGAAAGGTGGAACGCGCGCGTACGTCATGTCATTCAGATCGCGTTTCGAAGAGTCAACACAGAAATGGGGTGTGTTAAATGATCCAGCCGCACCTGTTCCAGTCGTATTTGCGCATTGACGAGCTGGTAGACGATGGAATCCAAGAGGCCGGCGTCTCTTAACAGGAAGGCCGTGAGAACCTCGTCGTCCTTCAGAATATCATTTATCTTCAGCCCACGGCCTGAGATGGAAAATCACGAACAGAGACAGAGAAAGGTCAGAATTGGAAAAAAAAAAAAAACAATATTGGCCCCAGCATGTACTGGACTGCTCGGAGGAAATGATTCACAGCCACATGGAGTGACAGGGATTTGGGGCTTCATGGACAGGAGATGAGCATTTATAGGAATCTCCCTGGCAAGAGGTGAAGTTAATTTTGATAGAAGTAACACTGAGGATGAGAATGTCACACATGAGTAAGCTCAAATGGAAGAAGAGTGAAGAAAAAAACGAGTTTTTACTCTGGATAATCTTTGTGCTGAAAGCTACACTCAAAGATGGTCCTTGACAGTGTTTTTCTGTTTGAGCTGAGAAATGGCTTTTACTCACAATTCTACTCTCGGGAGGAGAAGCGCTACTGTTTTCGAACCAGCTCCTCGCATCTGTCCTTTACCTGAAACCAAAGATGGGTTGGTGCGCAAGGTGTCCATGAAGTTGGAGAAGGACGACATCTCGCGCCAAAGCCGGCCAAGCTGCTGGACCTCCGTGTCATTGAGCAGCAGCTCCTGGGCGTCGGCGTAGAACCGTGCCAATCTGGACGCAGCCAAAACGGAGGAAAAATTAGATATCGTAATGGAGTTTATGAGGTTCCTCTTACAGTTTTTCATGTTTGGCTATGCCTACACTGAGTTGTTATAGTTGGACACAACGCCTGGAGACTCTCCGCGGGTTGCGTATCTGAAACAGGGGTTGTTGGCGTTGCAGAAGATGCCCTGGATCCAGGGGAGGATCCCTGTTGAGGGCATGGCCTTGTTGGGGAAGTGACCTGAGGAGACAGACATGAGTTTAGTGGGTATGTAAGGTGATATTCATCCAAATAAGAGGAGCTCCAGGATTTAGATGCAATGCAAGACGGCAATGACGCGTGCTTTTGGTAAGGAATTCAACCTTACACTCATGTTGTTGGTACAGAGGATTGGCCTTCCTCAGCCACACCAGACCGATAAATAACAACACCGGCCAGAAGATCTCCACGAGGAAGCGGATCTAGACAGAAGCAGATGCAACAGTGAGAACATCAAGAGCAATACAACTGCAACGGATCAAGGCCTACTGGCGCGTGCCGCATCTGATTTGTTGTTGTTGCCGCGGTTTACCCGACTCTATTGGATTGCTTCATGCTTAACAGCGTTCCTAAATACCTCTACAAACCTCGCATGAAGAGTTCCTACCTTCTGTCTCTTGCGGAGAGTCCAGTTTTTCCACAGCAGCAGGCTGATCTTAGAGCCCGCCTTCATCGCTCCGCGGCTCAACCCCTGGATGGGGTCATCAGACTGTGATAAAGCTGCGGGTCACGACACCAGACAAAATAAATCACGTCATTATCAGTTGTAAGAAGCACTCGCACTTGGATCCGGGCTTGAGAACACTGGGTTTAGACTTGATCTCGCGCCAGATTTATTTAAAGTTCACCCAGGCTATTCTTTCTCATTGTCTAAAGGGTTTCATTTTATCGTGTATTCGGGCAGCCTTGTGGTTTTAAAGGTACTTTAACTTATATATATGCATAAAATAGTTATTTCTGCATCTTGAAAGACATATAGACACGCATGACGTGTTTGTTCTGGATCTGGACTTGACCTGAAGTTCCCTCAAAGTTGACCGAACCTCACCTTGGCATAAATTTGAACCAAACTGTGGACAAACCATCTTTGACACCACTTCCAGAGAGCATAATTTAGCAAATTCTCTCGGGCTTCATGTACAGTATGCGGCCACATGAAGGCAAAACACACAGGAGCACATGATGCCATAACACCGAACGCTATTTTTAAGAAGATATAAATAAGCATGCGCGCGCACAAAACTGCACAGCCGAATTATAAATGCAATTTGTATCGACGATGTCCAGCAGATTTGCCCCTAAAAGACAAATAATAATCAATTTAGGGAGTTGCTGGAGATAAACTGCCACCGGCACACTGAGGTTACGTGCAGACTGGAAAATCAGAGGATGTTCGGACATGGAGAGTAATTTGTCCAGAGCGACATGTCCGACAGATTACTGCTGACTGCCAGACTGAGCATACAAGGACATAAACACTTGTCTGGAAAAACAAGAAGGACACTGAGAGACTTAAAACAAGAGAGGGAGAGAGAGCGAGAGAGGGAGAGCGAAGGCTGTTATTATATGTCTGAGACTACTCACACAGTAATTATAAATTAAAGGCAGAACGGTTTTTGAGGCAAACACGTCTCATCGTCGATAAAAACTGATGCATGTAACTAAAAAAACAAAGAAAAAAACACTTCAACAGGCGTCCGCCGGCGTCCGTCATAACATTATGTTTGGATAAAAACACAGGAAGAGACTCAAACTGTAATTAGCAGTCACACACCTGTCAGCTCCTATGTGTGACGTCCAAACACATTTAAACAGGTGGAATAAAAGAGTGAATTCTTACCTCTTATGGAATCATGAAAAAGTCCAGCGGCATCTAGAGAAGCGGCTTCACAAACATGCTGAAGTAACGGAAAACATTAGGCAAGGTAGAAGAGCTCCGTATGAGCTGCCCACTCTCTCTCTCCTCTCCTCTGCCTGCAGGTCAGCAGCACTCCTAATCTGATTGCTCTAATCTCCCAGCTCAACATGGGCAGGCAGAAAAAAGACAACAGTCATCCATTTTGAGGCAGATTTAGGGGGGTATCTGCTGGAGAGGAGAGGAGGAATCCTGCCGGAGAGAAAGGTTGTCCTGCGCTGGAGGTGGGGCGCATCATGACGGCGGCACCCGGCGTCTCTGTCAGAAGATTTACCTGCACGCTCGTTGTTGTAAGTCACCCCAGTCAAAATAAATCAGAGGGAACTCAGGGGGCTTATCAGACTCAGAAACAAGAGGGTCGGTTTCAGGATTTGTGTCGCACATGTCTGAAATGAGTCACTCCTGAGCAGCTGGACAAGGTGGAGCAGGTGACACGGATAATTAGGAGAGGAGAGTGTGAAGCCTTGACAGTAGCACATTAAAAACACTTGAACCGTGTGCAGGGGAGACGCAGGTCTAACAGGAAGGAATGTGAAACAGGGTGTCACTTAGTGCAGTCCACATAAAGTCAACTTGGCCACTCAAGGCTAAGATTGCTTCTCATACACTGACCAGCCATTACATTATGACCTGACACGAGAAGTGAATAACACTGAGCATCTTGTGACAATTCAATGTTGTACACAAAACAGTCTGAAGACGTCTGAATTCAGATGAACTTGTTCAGTAATGTCTTGGATTAGCAACAATACCAGCACCAGTATTGTCTAAATGATTAACGGGTAAATACAACATCTGAACGGCTCCATGGACAATAAAATAAGGCAGCTATGTAACAGCTGGTGTAAATAAGAAAGTAAACTTGCGTCTACAGGAAGACTGAAATACATGACAACACTGTTTCAGATACAACCCTGACTCCCTGAGACACAAACATTGGATTAGAATGGAAACGTTTAGTGAATTAATGGAATTAAATTTCATGAAAAGCAAAAAAAACAATAGTTTCTAATGTTCTTAAATTTGAACTTCTGTTAAGTTGTTTTTTAAAACATCTGTAATTCCTAAACTGTCTAGATAACTTCCTGAAAAAATGCCATTTACTCCATATCAACTGACAGTGTGCATACAGAGAGTAAATACAGAATAAAAACTGAATAAAGCGTCAAATATAATCCTGGGGGGAAAAAAAAACACGAACAGAATTAACAGTTTAAAGTACAATTTTTTTTTCTTTTAATTTGCAGCAAGAACTGTTGCATGTCATCGTTCGTCTGTATAGTCACAATAATGCGATGAGGCAAAACGACTGTGCCAAACACGGCGTATGTATGAATGAATATAAAAAACGTAAACAGATACATAAGGTTTACATACTGAGAAAAGATGTACCAATCACAGGCTACAATGGACAAAAAAAAAATCTTCATAATTAAGAACCTCATGTTAGGAATACTTCCGTCTATTCCACGTGGAATAAAACACAGAAATTAATACAAATTAAAAACAACATTGGAATTTGAACCTGCATTAAGTGCATTGTGTGTATAATATCGTTTAATATCGATCAAAACATTAAACAAGCGATAGGCTTACGGTTCTTCAGAAATCCATTTTGTGATTGGCAATTTTCTTTGACGAGCATTTAAAAATGCGACACTAAACATTCAAGTTGGCATCAAACCTTCAGTATTTGCTTGTTTTGAATGCTCAGACCAGCCACTGTTGTTGACACTAGGACTTTAACATGTAAAATAGAATATATTAGTACTTAGAACACTTTCACGGTTTATTTTCACAGGCCTACATTTCCTCTCACTCTCCCAGCTTCTTGATAAAAATCCCCAGTATACACTATGGCACAGATACATTAATATTTACAGATATAATATGTTTTTTTGTTTTGTTTTTTGGTGTCAGACAAAATGAGCCTCCCTGTGTTCAAGCTCCTGCAGCCGCCGAGGTCTCAGTCTTTGGTAGACGGGCTTATTCTCGCTGGGGCTGAGGTCGTCGGGGCTGCTGGGGGATGGAGACTGCGGGGGTGAGAGGGTAGAGGAGGTCGAGACCCCGGGGTCAATAGCACTGTCAGTGGAGTCCTGTGTCTGGAGCTTTGTCTGCTTGGGGCTTGTAAGAGGACTGGAAGAAGAGGCTACATGAGGAGAGCTGGTGGGGGCGAATGATGAGGTGGTGGTGGTGGTGGTGGGGGGAGCGAGAGATGAGGTGGTGGTGGTGGTGGTGACGGTGGTTACCGTGGTAGTCCAGTTTGGAAGTGTCCGAGCTCGGCTGTTGACGGAAACGGGGGGCTTGTAGAAAGTTCCGGGAGGCGGCTGCAGAGTCCTCGGTGCCCTGAGAGTTAGTGGGAGCTTTGGGGAGCTGCTGGACTCGACGACTGAATTCTCAGAGTCATTATCCCTTTTAGAAGTCCAGGTGGGCTTGACTGACATTGTGTATGGGCTGTTGGAGAATACGGTGCTTACAGTACTTGCGGTAGAGACCACAGAGGCAGAGACAGTCGGCCCAACAGTGATAGGCATCGTTGCTTTCACAGGCGTAACTCCAGAACTGGCAGATGGCAGGTTGGCCACTATCATAGCAGTCCTGGGTGTAACATCATAGTGCTTGTATTTCCTGTCCCACGTTCTCCTCTGCATAGTCTGTGTGTCAATAAAGGGAGTGATGTAGTAGGTGCTAACCCTGGATGAGCGAGTTTTCTCCAGCTCCGGCATCTCCTGTATGGTTTCAGTGACGGCGTCCCGCCCTGCAGAGCTTCCATCGGTACAATCGGCGGCGTTTCGAGTATTCCTCTCCAGCATCTGAGCAGGGGTAGGCAGGCGTTCCAGCGGCATGCTGATCGGCCGAGACACATGTCTGGGACGCTGGGTGCGGAGCTGGACCTTCGGCGGTCCTGTGGTGGGGGCTGGGGCGGGGGCGACGGTGGTGCTGGGACGGCCGAACACTAAGGTTGACCGCTGGACTTCTGCTTCACTAGGAGCCTGGATCCCGTTGAGTCTGTCCAGCGCCGAGACCTCTGGTCTGTTTCTTCCTGGTTGGACCTCGTGCACCTCATCCAGGATGTGTGAGGACGGGATGACTGATGAGTATCTTTTGTACACTTTGGAACTCTGGAGGGACATAAATGATAATCAGGTTACAATTGCAGCAATAACCAAACTAAGCTGTATCCACAAAAAAACCCAGACACAGCCGGCTAGAGGAGGAGAACAGGAAACATTTTGTTGAAACAACTTGAGTGTGTTTGTCCACCATTCACATGGTTCCAGCCCTGCAAGTCCAGCAGTCATACGGTATGCATTAATATGTTATCTTTATGTGGTCACATGCTTGTAGTGTTACATAACAAGTTAAACTCGATTAAATATGTCTTTTTTAGCACTGGTTTGTTGAGAGTTCCTGAATCGCTGCTGTCATTATTTGCCCTCTCTTTATATTTGTAACTGTCAGGCTGTATTTTTCCACTCATGTACAACGGTTAATGCCCCCTACCTCTTTGATATCCATCAGGGAGGTAGAGTGTCTGCTAAGCTGCTGCACCTTCTCTTGCGGGGTGAGTCTGGGGGACGCCTGGCTAGCGGCGGCGACGTTGGAGCCAGGCAGGAGGGATCCGTCAAACACCGTCTGGAAGTGTCGCACCAGCTGCTCCACCATGAGCGCCTGGTAGGGGTAGTCCACCAAGGAGGACAGGGACACCTCCGCGTCCGTGTGCCGGGGCTTCACCAGAGTGGGGCCGAAGATGATGCCGAGGTTACTGGCAGTCATCTTGTTCTCCTCTGCCTGCTCGGTGACTCTGTGGTTGTAACGAGTAACGATTTAGTTTAGTTTGCAAAATCTAAACCTGGTACAGGAAGCGACAAACGATCAAAACACTTTTTAGTTATACGATGGTCTAAAAGTTGAGAACTAAATGCTTCTATTCACCAAAATAGAAAATCGTGAAATTACGTAACACATACTATTCATTTTAAAACTACTGGTGCTGGTTAATGAAGACTATAAACAGGCCTTTGCGTTTTCATGTACTGCGTGTTCCTCTGTGTTATGGGGAAGTCTCAGTTTCCTTTTGTGTGCTAAGAGGAAGTTTTAGGTGCATTTGTGAAGCGAGCAGCAGTTACATAATCACTTACAATAAAATGACTGGATTTCAGTCTACAGCCGTTACCTGTTTAGATGTGCTATAAGGTAGCGCAGAGTCCTGTAGTTGGCCGCGGGCAGCTGGAGGAGAAGGTCTCTAATCTTGAAAATGACTCTGTTCAGTTGAACGCTCGGCCCAGCTTTCTCCACTGTGTGAGTGCTCCGAGCTTTATCAGCCTCCTCCACTATCACCCTCTGGCACTCTTTGGCCAAGCCGATGAAGTCGTTGTAGAATCGATACTGGATCAGTGGCTCTGGTAACTGTTTGAGTCGAACAGTGAGAGAATGTGTTTTAGGTTGTTACAAGTGGAAAATGTTGGATAAGTCGTAGTATACACCTAAGACTTAGACTTTATTCATCCAAAAGGGAAACTGCTTGGTCACAGTAGCTCAGTTGCACATGAAAAACACTCAGGAGAATGAGCTCTGTTGCCCTTCTCTAGTTTTATGTAGTGGGTATGACCTTTTTATGTACACTAAACTAAATGGATATAGCAAAACCTTAAAGATCCAGTGACATATGCGGTTTATGCGTGTGCATTAAGCTGACGCAGAGGCTACGGCAACAATGCAGACACCTGTGCAGAGCCTTCGCAGAGCCTAGTGGCGTAACTGACGTGCGCCTCCCCAGAAATGTAACTACGTGGCGACACTTAGTAGTAGCATGTTTTCACTGAAGTATTTCCGGCTGCTTCTCCATCTCTGCGGTTTTGGAATCGATTGTTTTGGATTGATACAGAATCGGTAAGGTTAACTGAGGAAGTGTGGCGATACAGATATTTGTATGACTCATGTCAAATTTTGGGGAAATTCAGCCAAGATTTTGTGGAAAGTTTCAGCAGGAAGTAGAAACCAAAATGAACGCAATGAACTGGCAAAAAAGACAGAGCACCAACTAGCGAGAGCAGAAGTATAAATGGCTCGCACCGGCGTTGGCTGCGTGCTAAGGTTACGGCGTCTATGTCCTGCAGAGGAATAAACTCGGCTTAAGTGTGTACTATGCATTTGAGTCTCACCTGTCTCAGGTAGAGTTTGAGGACGTTGCTGATGTCGTGAGGCGAGAGCTCAGACAGCTCAACCAAGTCCTTTCCATTTTCAAACGCCTGACAGAGCTTCTCCACGCGTGATTTGGCACCGTTCACACGATAAATGCCCTGTGAAAATGAAAAAGAAGGCACCGAGATATTTAATGTAACACAAAATTATGATGTATAACCCAAACTATATATAACTAAAACTACCACAAACCTATAAGTTGGGTGATAAATATTAACAGCTTCACTCATGAAAGGAGCAGACTTACCTTGATGTTGAGGGCTCGGCTCTCAATCTCAGAAGTGCACTTCTTGATTATAAATGGGACACCATCCGGGCTGTTTTTTGATGCTTGGGCAAAGTCAATACCAAACAGCTGAAGTCTGCCCTGCAGCTTTTTATGACCACACTGGATAGCAAGCGTCTCCAGACACTTCTTATGGCAGGCCAAGGAGCACTGGCAAAGAGAAGAAGATGTATTAATACTTCAAAGACACAGATCCTTTAATACTTGGATTTAATCCTTTAATAACATGACCACTTCTATAGCATACTGTGAGTAATGTACCTCTTCACACTCGGCCCCGTGGAAAACGA
Organism: Planiliza haematocheilus; assembly: GCA_005024645.1. Lineage (NCBI taxonomy): Eukaryota > Metazoa > Chordata > Actinopteri > Mugiliformes > Mugilidae > Planiliza > Planiliza haematocheilus. Next base: position 1,484,014 of record SRSE01000255.1, read on the forward strand.
CCAGACTGTCACACTCTCTGCACTTAGACGGGGCTCGTAGTTTTCTTAGCTTATGGGTTTGAGCGGCTTTGGACATCTGAGCGTTTCGGAAGGGACCGGGTGAACTGGCCGTCTCTGTCACCATCTCTGCCAGACCTGAAAATCGGAGCAGCTGATGAGAGGAGCGCCTAGCATGCTGCTGAATAATTATCACAGGGAGACTGATCATAGTTTAAAGCAGCCAGAATTCAACCTCACCACACTCTGCAAAATAGTAGGCTGAAGTAGCTTTCCTTTCCTTATATACTATTTATTCAATCATTTGCTGCCTAATAAACAAAATTCAGAAAGTTGAAAAGGTTGCGAACTAAAACATAAAATGAACTTGCAGTACTTGGGTTTAAAAAACAGAGAGGGCCGGCTTCCTGATCGTGCATTTTAGCAAACAATTAGGTCATATAGAAAAGCTGTTTGGCAGCTTCAGCTCACAATGAGAAAACAAACACACCGACAGGGAGAGGTCAGTGCAGATACAGGAAGTGTAAGCTGAGATCGTACGCCAAAACTAACATGACCTTGATCTGCATGGCTCCATGGATTGATGTAAGAAGATTTGGACCAGTACAACAGTGCAAAGGTATCACGCATGACACCGAGCTGTGCAGTGCTCTCTCTTGTTATTTCTCCTTCCCTTCCTCAACTTCCCCGTCACATAAACGGACGCGCTGACTGGCCGTGCTACTGCAGACGCCAGTCCAAAATTAGCAAAAGACATGAGCAAACATTTGCCTGAGCAGAAAAGCACACACAAACTACACTAATAACGACAGAATACACAAAAGCAGACACGTCTCACCATTGTCTGAGGGCGATGGTGGCTCCCTCTCATCCAAATCATCAGCAGACGACATGGTCCCAGTGGACGGAGTTCGGGGCAGCCGCCGTTTGAAGTCACCTTCACAAATAAGTAAGTGGTTAATTTGCCTACACGCCTACATTTCGTGTTGAAAATGTTATGGCTTTGGACGTTGTGGCAAGAACGTGCAGCTGAGCAGAATAAAGTGAGGAAGTCAGAGTTTGTTTATGATGTGAAATCATTGATACAAGCTTTTTTTTTCTTTTGTTATCTGTTCACTGAGACGTTTTGGGTGTTTTCCCAACATGAGATCATCTGCACAAATATTTCACATTTGCTTTCCTTATGTATTCAACATTTTCATGTGCAAGCAGCCTCGAGACTTTTTTGTTTTTTTTAAACAAATCTGCATAATAGTGTAAAATCCTCTTACCTGGACTAGCAGTGGGGGAGTCCATGGATCTCGACTCGCTGCTGCCTCCGGCACTCTCCGAGTCACTGCACATCCCACCCTGGCTTCCCTGACTACTGGTGGTCCAGGGTTTCAGCGGGGCCTGGCTTCTCAGCGCTGCAAACAAACACACACAAAGGCCGCCAGTCACACAGAGTGACCACAGTAATACAGCTAAATAACGGCTTTTTGTTTTGAGATATACTTAGCGTTGTTTTTTTTTTATTTTGAGACACAAGCAGTCACACTGATATTCCAGACTCACGGTGAGTAAGCCACACACGACAGCAGCTGTTTTGACTTAAATATTGAGAACATTTCCATGACTCAGAACATAGGGCAAGTCCCTGTGTGAAGAGATGGACATGTCTACAAAACCCACAGACCGTTGTAAACTACCCAGCCTCAATGCCAATCATTCAGGCCTTATTTGTAAACCAGTATAAACTCAAGCTGACATGTAATGTATGTTTAAATACACACCTTGTATGTCTGTGCTGCTGTTGGACCTCCGCTCACTGATCTTTGCAGGCCGTTGGAGGGAAATGTCCACTTCATCTCCGCTCAACACCTCTCCAGAGGTGATTGATGCCTGCGACAGGTTGCCGTGGGAGGAATGAGTGCTGCCCACTGACCTTTTGTTGAACACAAACCTGGAGAAATAAAGTCGACATTTAAGGTTCGGCGTGATGGATTTAAGGGTAAGAAAGTTTTTTATTGTCCCATAGGTCAGCATTATTAAATTACACAGGGAGTATCTGTGGGGCTTTGACAGGGCTGTTGATCAACACCAGTGACTCAACAATCACTTAACCAGGAACTGAAATTTCTGGCTTTCATTTTCTGGTACAGAAAACGCATAGCACTGAAAACATAGGCGGTTTAATAGGTGATTAATAGCAGGACATATTTTATTCATCAGTTTAAGCTGTCATCTGCTTTGTATTATTCCTCTTTACAACACAAAAATGTGACTTCAGTTTGCTTTCTGTTCATTAGAGACCTCTCTGTTTCGATTTGGTCTGAGATTTGTTTTTAGAAGTTGTGTTATATAGTCAAGACTGAAGCAGAAGACAAGGAACAGAAACTGAAATTTAATTTCCCATTAAAAATGTCTTCATAATAACTAAAGTACAATCTCGGTGGCACTGGATTTACATCCCGGCAACAATTTTTAAATCAGTGTCAACACCTAACACCAAACAGAGCCACAACATCATTAACCGTACAATTAACTTAGAAGTAGAAACTGAACTTATGAGATATTGCTTATTTTCTTACTGCTAATGAGAGTGTGTGAATGTGTAGGAAGCCATTTGACAGAGCTTTGACAACATAAGTAGGGTTTTAGGGACAGCTCCAGTGCAGAGCCAAACTCTCACGCTCGCAATCTTCCCTGCTGCATTCAGCCAGAGCCACAGATATTTCCTGAGGAAGGGCAAGAAATTCAACACACGTTCTATCTCTCCTAGATTCTCTCTCTCTCTCTCTCTCTCTCTCTGTCTCTCTTCCTCCCACTCTGACTCACCGTTAACATTTGCTGAAAGAAGAACTGAGCAACTTCAAAATGGGTGGCAGCGGCTTCAATATATTTCAAAACACTCAGTCGTTTTTTAGTTTAACACGACACAACTACAACTGCATCAGACCGGCTCAGGCCACACTGACTCTTTCACATCATTTCATGTGCATGAATCTCTGATGACTGATTTTAAATAATAAACCATCACAAGAGTGAAGCCACAAACTGAGGAGCTTTGACTTTGATTATGTTAATTTCCTGTTTTGCATATCAGTATCCTTCCTGGTTGACTATAGATTCAGAGAGCGCTTCCAGAATGGGAGTGTGCATTCATGGCCTGTGTTACCTGGAACTGTCAGAGGAGATGGAGTCTGAGTGAAGGCGCTCTTTGGGCAGATGTTTAGGCAGGTTCCGGGCAAATTCAGCATAGCATTCACCTGGCTCATACAGCTTGGCGCCGTCACTCAGCGCCTGGAAGTGGGCAGGAAGTGACACAGTCTGCGACTGCTGCATCTGAAACCAGTTCACCGTCACCTAAAAACACAAACGGATTAGAGAGTGAGTCATGAGTTGCTCTTAGTCTCAATCTCAGTATTAAATACTAAAGTGAGTGTAAACAGATCAAACGGCACATGAACAGGTACTATGCTTTCTATCCTTCTCATTCAATATTCCGTATCACAGTATCAGGCATCAGTATCACATTTCACTACTCAGTACTGTGGACACAATATGAGCATCTTCCTAAAATCTGGTTAGTTGTATGTAATTTAATGTATTAGTTCAATAATATTACTAACTCAAATCTTATACATTAGAGAGGACAACTGTCACTTATGCTACTGGTCCAACACCATTAATTCTACTGATCTGACGAATTTTCTATATATTATATTGATTGTTGGTGATTTTGACGAAATCATTACTATAGCATGTTACCATTAATTAATAATTAATAAACAAATACTATAAAAATGCATATCCTGTAGTCCAGGATTAGTTAAAGTGATTCAGTTTTTGCTTGTAGAGCTACAAATTTGCACAATTGCATTGCGCAGAGTCCAGGCTCCTCTCCCTGTGAGTTAGCTGACTAATAAAAGCTTAGACTGGCTCTCACAGCTTTGAGTGTGAGGTCACACTGGAAGATCATCTCCCGGATCTGCGTGAGGATGGTTCTCTTAGCGTTGACCAGATCCATCCTTCTGACGCCTGCGTCAGCCATACAGGTCTGGTACTGGTCCTGCGCTTCCTCGGCCTGCCCCAAAACAATGGACAGAGAATATTGTAAGGACGTGGAAGAAAGAAAGGAATTACTGGTGTCTCTACTGAATCTTTTTTTTCTGTCCTCCTGCCCACCTTCTGAAGAGCCTCCTCCTCTAGCTTCCTTTTCTTCTCCAGCTGTTTGTTTCCACCAGTAGACTGCTCCTCCTGCGAGCGGTGTGTGGACGATTGGGCTTTCTGGTACTCATCCCTCTTCTGGGTCTTAAGCGTTCGTGCCTTACGCAAGGTCGCGTCTGCCTCTTGCTGCCAAAACCACAAAGAGCAGCCACACAGATCACGTGACTAAATTGTGACACCGGTTTTATCGGGAGTATAATCAGACACACCTATGTAGACGATAAACAAAGCTTGTGACATGTAAGAACAGCCATGCCGAACAGTAATAATTCATGAAAATAATACTTTTGAGAGAAACTAATCAACAAGAACAAACTCATGCAAAAAGCTTCTGTGTGGCTGATTTTTGTTTTTGCCATATTGTATGAATCTAACTAATTTGTCTGTAAATAATCTTTGCATAACCGACTGGCCTTCTGACAACACTGCAACATTTACTGTGGAATGCTGACTGGTGTATAATGCAGAAAGGGAGACTGATAGCGTTGCTACTGAGCCAACATCAAGTAACAACAGTGTATCTATACAGGAACTCTTCACATACCATCTTCTTCTGCTCTCTCTGCCACTGCTCCTTGATGTCTTTTCTCAGCTTGTCCAGTTCATTCTTGCGCGCCATGAGAGGCTGAAGGAAGGTCAACGATTAGACTGAGGTATTACAGCAAGATCTCTCTTTTTTCATATTTAATCTCAGTAGTTGTAAAGAGTCATGTTCTTCTTGCCGCGTTTACCTGTATGAATTTATTCGTCTGAAGGGCCACCGCGGCTTGCAATAGCAGCTGGTTGTACTCAATATCGTTCTTGAAGTTGGAGATGTAGATATCACTGAATGGCATGTAGTCCTTGGAGAAACAATATAAAGAAATTGATGTTCACATATTGGATGTGCTTCTGTGTATTTTTCTCAAAATAAAAATGTGGTCGAGCCAACAGTAAATACTATAATAAAAGTTAATATTGTTCAAAAATAGCTCCTTGGTTACCTGTTGACTGGCCAGTGCCTTTGCAGACTCAGCCATTTTGGTGTAGTTTTTGGCATACTCAATATCTGGAGAAAAAGAAATGAAAAAATATGTGTCATCTGAAGGTATGAGGGTAAACTCAAAGTAACTCATGGTTCATATTCATGAGGTAATACGCAATTGATATCTAATTGCAAAATAAATACATATTGTATGAACACACAGTCAAAATGCAGCCCTCTACAGAACTACAGCTTGTTAATATAACCAGCTAAATATAGATAAACTCTCAGACTATACAGACTTGATGAAAGAATAGCATATTCACAATAAGGCCTGACAGATAAATCTACTTTACTATAAAGAGCTGCAGTCCTCATTTGAGGTCGACTGAAAAGAATTACTTTCTTTAAGCACATACGGCCAAGACTAATGAAGTCATTATGATGGTTTCAGATCTATATGTTCATGTAAAATTTGAACCCCTTTTTAACAAAAACATCATAAATTAGCATTAGCTTTCCTCTACTATCTAGTATGATGTCCTGATGTCTCACCCATGGCCACTCGCTTCTCCATCCAGGCCAGAAGGTCTTTGATGTACTTGGACCAAGCCTTAGCATAGAGCAACGCAGACTCCACCCCGCTGTCATTCTTCAGCAGGGTCAAGTCAACCTCTTCTTCCCTCGACAGTGGCACCTCGGAGCCTGTGAAGCCAGCAGAGGAGACACGCATATCGCACATCAAGGGTAAGACCAAACTTTCCCTAACGCTTAACTGATTTACTCTATCTCAGTTCGTCTATCCCAGCAGACGTGTGTGGGAGGTAAATGAAAACAAGAAAGGAAAAAAAATACCACACTGAGGTAGTGAGGTCAGTGAAGTTGCCGGTGTAGGAGGACATAAAAGTGCCAGGCATCTTTTAAAATAATCTAGCAGCATTATTTTCTTCTTTACTGGTTACTCCGTGCAACCTTCCCTAGCCACCCGCCATCTGATTCAACACAAACCCCATGTGTTTCCCATCCCACACAGAACTACTCTCCAACAGGCAAGGAATGCCAGATATGTGGAAGGAGCAGGGGAAAACGAGCAAGTAGTATGAAACACGCAGCAGAAATAACAGGGGTGGAAGCAGAGGTTTAAGGCGGGTCTACCTCAGGCATTCAAGAGTCCAAAGCTTAAATCACTCAGCTAACTCAAAAGCTGACACTTCAGGCTGCCCTCAGCTGCAAAGCAACCGTCAAATGCTTTGTAAAGAATACATTAACAGCTATTATTTTACAAATACATTGCTCAGAGATCAATGATGAAATGTGAATAACACTCACCCACGAGATCGCTTTTCTCTGAAACATATCCCTCATGATCCACGGAGAGGTTGTCAAAAGACTGTGAAAAAGACATTTTAGATTATAAGGAGGGAACGGCAGACATACAATCAAAGTCAGACATCAGAAGCAGCCGCATTTTCAACACCCCAATTAAGAGCAGAAAGCAGGACTTTGAGGCTTTTTTAAATGGAGGCGTGGTAAAATTGCTGCTTTAAGTGCACCCTTTTGAAAACCTTGATGCTTCAAAACAAAGGCTAGAATAAAGAAATATCTGGTATGAAAGCGGGGAACTCACCCTGCTTCTCCCGGTGTGGGGGATCCCCAACCCTGAGCTGCTGTCCACATCTCCCATAAGGAAGTCAGAAACTCTGAAGGGTAGATACACAACACAGAGGCCACGTCAAAACTATACTTTGATATGTGCAACACTGCATATCTTCAGTTAAAAAACGACTCTAAAGAATAGTTGCACCCGACTAAAAACAAGAAGCAAACCTACTATTTGAAACACATATATAGGACACACATAATAATAGGTTAAACTAGGCCAACAATATCCCATCTTGTCAGTTTTTTATGTTTTTTTTTTTGGCTGAAACACAAAAAAGTCATAAAAGCGGCGTTGAAAGGCTAAACAAGCATTGTACTCACACATTGCCGAATGTGAATGCCAAAGTGTCAATGGATGCGTGTACGTCGCCAAATACAGTTTTTTTGTTTGCTGGGTTCACTTCCTTGAAGTTAACGCCTGTGGAGAAAGATAAAACTCTTTTAGCCAAAATGAAATGCAATTACAAAGCAGGTTTTTTTACTCAGCAAAGGCGTCGGTGAAGTTAGGCCTGCACATGACGGTGACATCTTAACCACCAATGTGGAAACCCATGAGCAAGTACGTGACGAATAAATGAAATGGCTAGATTTAATGCAGGTTACTGAGGTTATCCTCTTGCAGCCTCCAAAAACGTATAGATCTAGGAAGTCATTTATTGGCTGTTAAAGTTTTAATGTTGTTGCAATTGCTGACGTTCCCATTGACACGCAAAGAGTCAACCCCCTCACCGTCTGTTACAACAGGTCAAGGGTTTTACAGAAAAAGCTTAAAAACCACAACTGTTTGAGTGGAAGCAGTCAAAGGAAATGTCTTCGTACCTAATCCAAATGTCTTCTTGAAGTGGCTTCAAAGATCTTCAAGGTTGAATATTCAAGATACATTCAGAAACAGTCCCAAATGATCCCTCCTTTGCTCAAATGTCTTATAATCCTCTGGGCCATAATCCATGCTGATCATGCACAGAAAAGAAAAATCGATGGTATGCCCTCTCGGCGTTGAAATATAGTGACAGCAAGACGTCCTGCAATACTAAAAGGTCTTCCAATCTTGACAAATCTACGCAAACAAGTGCACAGAGCAGAAAACACTTCCCTCAGCAAGAAGACATTTGCGGAGAGCAATCAGAGGAACTAAAGACACAGTGAGTGAAATCCGACTAAGCTGAGTACTTCCTGTCTGCCCCGCCACAGGAAACACTCACACAGCACGAGTTCTGTGACATGTAATGCTGTAGTCAACCATGACAACACTTACCCGTTATTTGTCAGTCTACTGGCATTGTCAAGCGATAGGGACGTCAAAATTTCAGCAACGTGGATGAGTTGCTGGGCAAAAACCTCTCAAACTTCCTAGTTTCCACTGTGCTTCATGGCTTTTTGCCTCCGTTTTCTCTTCAGGAGATCCAAGTCAGTGGTGGAAGGGTAATTGTTAATTCCCGGCTTACGAAGGAGCATAAAAAGGTCACGGCATCCTGGGTTCTGGGAGGCAACCCCGCGTTCCAGGGAGACTCTTGAGGACACCAAAAAGCAAGGAGGCGCGGTGCGAGCCTCCCTGTCGTGCACCTCCCTGGCCCTGAATGCTAGCGTACAACTCTGCACCGACTTCTTCCTCAGGACATCCTGTGGGTCTCATAACAATGATTCCAGAGCTCGCCCCCCCCCCCCCCTTGTCATGACTGAAATATGGAAACTGCATCATTCAAGTACAGGGCCCATTGTTTTCTAACGGCTGAGCCGTAAACGAGACAATTAGCACATTAAATTCTTTTAATTTCTCTGGCCCGTTTAACTGTTTCTATAATGTTATAGCATTAACACACTGGAACCAGATGTGTTCATTTTTACTGCAGTACAGTTTTTATTGCAGTGCAGTTTGAGAGGGAACATGAGCACTGTCTCAAAATGTGACCAGAAAAGAAACCTTGTCTGTTTTGAGCCAATGAGCCTCTGTGAAAAGATCATATCTTTGCTGACACACATGCAGAGGAGGACAGACGGCAACAATAGCCGTCTCTGTCTGGAATCAAACCTTGTGCATTACACAGCTTTGTGGAGCTGTACATGTTTTTGGGCCTTTGTTCACCTTTATCAACACAATGCATACACTGTCAAGCACAAAAACAATAGTAGGAGAAAATCTTGAGTGCCTAATCTGGCATTTGAAACTGGTTAGACAGCAAAGTGTTTGGAGAGGGAAGGAGGGGGGAGGATTTTTTTTTTTCCAGTAAATTTTGGCAGCTGTCCAAATGCCCCAGGTGTCATGACCAAGCTTCAAAGAGGAACATGGGCGAAGAGTCGACACACTCTGAAGACAGTGAGGTGCACAAGGCCTGTTATCATGCAAACCTTTGAGTCTTCATCTCTGATGTCTCACTGATTCATCCTTCTTTCAGTCTCTCCTTTTCAGGCCTCCTCTGGCTCACTGTCTGCGTTAGTATTGTGTTACTGGCCATTAGGGACAGCCCATCCAGGGAGTGAGCTGATGTAAGGCACCCCCTTGTGGACAGGCAAATTCCTGAGTCAACTAGATATCAAAATACTGCAATAAGTGTGACACGAAATTACAGAGCTTTCCTCATAAAAGCAAAGGCACACTGCACTGAACTCATTCATCAGCACTAGCATGGACGACTTTGATTTGGTTTCAAATGCCTTCACACTCACTTGAGGACAGTTTTTGCATTGGGGATCCATAAACCTTATTTAATTCATCTCAACACAGATTCTATTTGGTCAGCATTATAAGATAGGGAGCTGAAAAACATACTTTATAATGATAAAGAAACTGTATTTACTGCGGATTATGTTGAAAATTGCTCCATACAAAAACCATTTAGGATTTAACTTAACAGCATCATCCCTAATTGTGACACCAAAACGGCCTTCTAGCACCCGCTCAAGCTTTTCAAATACTTCAGATTTACAATATGACTTTCAAAGGGTTTTACAGGAATATTTGTGTTTAAATCCTGTATGAAAATGTGCAAGTCAGCATGTAGTTGGCTGCTTTTGTGCCATTCTTCCACCCAATGACTCACGTCGAAATGTGTTCAGCTAAAGTTCTACCTCAACAAAGCCAATCATTCCTTTGGCTAATCAGTCTGCATTTTGTTTCCTTTTTGCATTCTAAACATTGTCAAAGCACCACTCAACGGGCTACAGCAGACGTGCATTCTTATCTATTGTGAGGCAGCAACTGAGATGATGAGATACGGCAGGTGAGCTGTTGGTAATCCAGACACCTCACTACACAGAAGAGAGTAAAGAAACACCGACAAGCAGACGGCCAGGGGGCCTGAAATACGGAATGTAGATTACAGCTGTACAGGCTCCGCTCTAGAAGATTCTGGCGTGCTAGTCAGGTGAAGACTTACAGTGGTCGACTGTTTTAGCAGATGAACTTGTGACTACAGAATTTCTTTGTGTGTGTTCATTCAGGAGACAGGAATAAATGTGTTGCTTAAGGAATAATAACTTCTTTCACTGTTACAGAAGAATATCATGAAGCAGAGATCAGTGAGATAGTCCAGAAAGGTGTTTCCCACACCGCTCTAAAAGACTGACGTATGCCCCTATCCTCAACCACTATCTGACCATCACCTTTTACGTATTCACCTATATGCCCGTGTGCACCCACCCACGCATGCTAGTGAGTAAATACTGACCTTTGACCTTAGCAATGACCGTGCCAGCTGCTCCTAGGATGTCTGCCGAGTTGAGGGTCTGGTGTTTGCCAATGACAACCTTAAGGACGCGGATTAGCTCTGCCAAACGTTCCTGCACCATCTCTTGAAGACCTTCAGGATTGTCTGGAAAAGAAGAAGAAGTCTGTTTTGTTAGGTCGTGTAAGCATTAAGACCTTGACAAGAATAACACATTCTTAATTAAATCCTAATCCCAATTACCATGCACCGTGTGCAATCACACATTCTCAGTTACCACTTTCGCACTGCATCATGAGTCACAACTTAGCCAGCGTCATATTAATTCTTGGCATTCTTTTTGTCGTTGCATTACACTCATGATACATTCACAAACACTTTGTCATTTAGAAACTATGAGGTTATTGTTGTTATCTTTTACCCAATCCAGACAATTCCCCTCAGGCAAACACATGTCCTGCTGTTATCTGTGTCTACGGTACAGTTGAAAAGCAGAATGGTAAATGGCCTTGTACTCAAATCGCTTTACAGTCACACATGCACCTACCTGTTGACTCACACAAGCACATTCACACACCACTCACTGGGAGCAACTTGGGGTTCAGTGTCTTTCTCAAAGACACTTCGGCATGTGCCACATTGGGTCGAACAGCTAACTCTCTGGTTCGTGGACAACCCGCTCCACCTACTGAGCCAGAGCCGGAGACGGTTGTGGTTCAGAGACGGTGACAAACTCAGTTGCATGAAATGACTGTGACGCAACTTGTTTTCTGCTTCCTCTAGGCACACAGTGACACGGTCTAAAACGGAAGAGGTGAACCGTAAACAGGTTGAACTGTCCCCGTCACCAGACTGGGCCTAGGTAAAGATGAGGAAATTTCTACGTGCTTTTTATGCTTTTGTGGTCAGAAGTCAAATACAGTGAATTTTCAGAGTGAGAAAATGCCCTGGTTCAGGAAACCACAGATTTTATCTTTAACAAATGCCAATGTGTCAGCATCATCTTTTCCGGTTAATTAAATAGTGACAGACAAAAATTATATTTATTATAAAGGCTTAATGCGCTGTTATTGAATGAAAACAAAAAAAACTTTTAAAGTACACATGTAATTCAAAGGGCTGCCATCGTAAATAGAGTCAACAATGAAATTCTGGAGGCGACTGCAGCCACACACATGGTACCAATTATGCAATCATGCGTTTTCTGCATCAGTTAGCAGACAGTCTGAGCAGCACAAAAAAGTTGAGGAAGATCTTAGATCCCTCAAATGCCAGTGAGGTTAAAAGGGATGACAGGAGGAGGAAAAGAATGTACAAAATGCATTAGATTACACTTTTTTTCAACCATATCATGTTCTATCAGTCCTTCTGCTATGAAAGGCATCTTCCTGTAAAACCAGGAAAAGCAGAGAAAAGCAGCAACTTATTTATTCATGCATTTAACTGGTGGTTTTGTTGGCCGTATACTTATTTGGCCTACACAATCTTTCAAAGCAGCCCTTAAAACATAGCAGGAGAAACAATTAAACTTGTGACACAGTGACCTTCTGCTAACAACAAAGCAACCACACAAGAGGAAGAGCCTGCGTCCTGCGCTGATGCAGCTAATCAGAGGAGACTCCGCAGGTTGGCACCAGACAGTAGGTGAGTTCATGTCTAACTCACTGTTTTGGAAGAAGCGGGGGCACCGGCTGGAAACAGAAAAGTCATCTGTTTTTCATCAAGGCTGCCCTAACCGAGCAGCGGGGTGAGGCTAGAGGCTGGATTTATTGCAAGGTTAAAAGGAATTACAGAGGGAGTGAAAATGAGAGCCTGGGTGTGTGTTGTGTTACGCTTTCTACCCCTCTCTTATTCATACGCACACTAATTCAAGCGGCTGGCGTAAAACATGACAGAGGAGACATAATCCACAACTGAGACATAAGCCCTGGCCATCTGTGATACTATTCCACAGATGACAGAAGAATTAGACATTAACAGACGCTAAGCAAGAAAAGAACTTCAAGATAACACCATAAATAAGAGAAATAATGGTGTTTCTTCAGGAATGCATAAAAAAATAATCTGCTCAACAACAGGATCCAACTTGGTGGTCAGATGTTGAATAGTAGGGCTCTCAAAGCGCATGTAAAATATCAGGTATGGACGCAAATATTTTCCCCTGGTTACTTGTGATCCGATCACTCAGGACGTATTCATATAACCAGGTCTGAACAGGGTCTATGTCCCCAAAGTCCACCCTAGGATTAAAGAAAATGTGTCCTTTACTGCAGGGGGGCTCACCTGCACACTTGCCCCAAGGTGAGAGGTCCCTGACCCTCACCACACACTTTGAAGTCTGCCTCTCTGCCAACACAATGAGTCTTAATTAAGCAGCCTCCCCTTCCTTTTAACCCTCCTCCTCAGTTGTGGCCATCAAGGCATTAGTGGTTAGCTCACTGGCTTTTGAAGATTTTCTTATCAAAGGGTTTTTAATTAGCGTATAAGAGCCAGTCTTAATGAGGCGCACACCTGAGAATTTTCACTTAGCATGACACAAATGGAGCGTGACTGAAAGCGCTGCTATGGAATCACAGGAGTAATGTAGCCTAGGATCGCCCATTTCCTTTTCCTCTGGAAAGAAAAGAATTTAATTAGACTAATCTGTTCTTCAGAGGAGCAAAGTGAGCGCAAATTGGGAGGAAATGACAATGGCCACGATGCTGTGGCAACAAAAAAAAGAGGATGTCCCAAGCCAATCTGCTGGACCGGAACTGAAGCCAAAAAAGGCATTTTATGTGTTGTTTACTGTACCCACTCACAAAAGCAGCACTGTGCAGAGTTAAAACACGGTGTCATTAAGTGGCACGTACAAATAAACAGCAGCCAGCCATTTCAATTAATGATAAACACACCGGCGGGAACCTTCGGCAAAACAAAGAGAGCATCCACGCTAATGAGGGCAGAGCTTCATGCATGCGTCCACACATCAGAGACCTGGCAAACTTTGTACCCAGAATGTGAAAGAAAATATAAAGGATCAAGGAAAATATAAGTAAATAATGACTTTTTAAGATCATCAAAAGGAGAAATAATTCATTACTCATCATTCATGAGAAATAAAATGTAAACATGGCTGCACAGTTTGCGTGCAATTAGGCTTCTAAGATCTGTGTTTAAAAAAAATCAATTAAAAAATTATAAATGGGAATAAAGTTTCAAAACAGGGTCTAATTTAGTGATTATTGGCACTGTTGCCTTTGTGATTGTGTGAGAGTATCTGGGCTCACCGCAGAGAGCTGGTAAAAATCAGCGGTGAGTGGTTTTGTCACAACAATGCCATCATAAAGAGGACTGGAAGTTTGCTGGTGATTGTGAGGGCTGTTCCATTGTTTTGGTAGAGATAATGGCGCAGAGGCACAGAGCTGGGCCATATTGTTTAAAGGAAGACCCCCTGCCGACACCAACGCAGCTCAGACCTGCCCTCATCTTTCTTTACAGCGGTGAGATGTGCTCGAGCCCCAGCCGCGCTTCATGCTCGGTCTGCTTCGTTTGTTTCCTGCAAGATCAAGATCCTCCTGACTTTCAGGGAAATTACTATGAAAAGTAATAAAACGACATTTTTTAAACTGGGATGTTGCAGCCAATCCATCATGCATCTAAAAAATCCTGCTTCTAGTCTTTCAAGGGTGAGAAACATGCAGAAACTTCTCAAATAACTGATCCAGAACAGTTTACTCTTTTGCTGCCAGTCTAGGCTCATTATCTTTCAAACACTCATATCCCATGTCATAATATTGCTAAACACTCCAAACATATACTGTAATTGTAGTTAGGCAGGTTTAAGTGGTGACTCAACTTTAATGCAGCACACCAGCTCAAACATTTATCTTTTAAATTAATGTTGCCTCTTAAATTGTTGTGTGTGGGGGGTTCCATTGTGTCTTACAAAGCTCACTGTGAGTCTGGCGCAGAGAAGGACCAATCTAATCCAAATCTTCAGGTGGTCTGACAGGGGTTACAGCCTCTGCTCCCCCCACTGATAACAACAGGCAATCAACTGGCCCGTCTGGACACGCGATCTGCTCGACATGAAACAAGCCTCGGCAGCTCTAGTGACACAGTGCTGCTTGAGAAACAGCCGCAGGGCTTTGGTGAAAGACAGAGGAGGCCACGTATGTCCTGCGGCATCCCTCCGCCCCTTTCCTGGAAGGAGGGAGGCCGACACATTTACACCTGTGGCAGTAGGCTGTTTTCACGTTTTCTTTCAAATGTGCACCGCATTCCAGTCTGCTGATGCACTATTCCCTGTGGTGACTCAGTCATCACCCCGAATGCTCCCCTAGAAATGGAAACAGCCACTTTCAGCCCTGTCCATAGATAAACCGAACGAGCTAAACTCAGATTATCCACAAATCTCTTCAATCCCTGACCACAAGGCCAGAAAGCATAAAATACTCACAGTAACAGACTCCGCTTGCATTGCTGAGCTGCCTGGAACCTGATCTGCAACAGGTGGAATTGTTTGGTCAGGATTCCATCTCCAAACACTAATTTCCCCCTCTGTCCAAACAAACACAGCATTGCTGGGTGCCTCTCCGTCTTTCCCATGCCTTGTTTGGAGACAAGGCGAGCCCCAGACATCACACAGACAGTAAACAGCAAGCACTCCATAAACAGCTACCTGCTCATGGGCTATTAGTGAAGTACACCCTGTGAGGTCCGGCCTTCACAGACGGGCTAATTCCTCGACACTTCGTTACGTGTTTTTGATGGACTTTAAAGCAGGTGCCACAAGCTGGCATTCCTGAATGAACACTCTCTATGAGGATGAGGTGTCAGCTAGGGATCTACAAATAGATCATAGACTTTTGTGTTGTTGTTTAGTTTTTTATAAAACTGAAGAATGTAAACAGGGTTTCATTAGCAATTACTTTATTAAAGTTTTAATTGGCTAGTTATTCATGATTAGCTATTACCATAACTAAAAGTTTCATCTGTAAGGAAACAAAAATAAAGACAGGCTGGTACTGTTTGTGAGTTTTATTGACTAGTACCCAGACATGCACATTTAAGGATGACTTCACCTCAAGGAGTTGGTAATACAAGGTTTTGCAAATAAACCTAAACACCTGAATGAATGACATCACTTACAACAACAAGGGACTGTGTGTGTGAGACTACCGTATTGGGCAAGAGAAATGATTCATTCTTTTAGACGGGAAAAATGACGGATCTAGGTATTTACTGGGACAGGCATGATTGTGTTTTTTCGTGGTCCGTAATTCAAAGCCAGTACAAACATAACATTAGTTTTTGCTACACTACAAATAAAAAAATAACAACCTGGCTCACCAAGTAGCATAACAAGCCTTAGCCCCTGCGCTGTTGCAAGCCTGCCCTGGAGCTGTAAATTTTAGCCGTTCTAACCCAATCACCAGCAGTAACGTCCCCCCTGCTAGCAGGAGTTCCAGTGGCAAATCCTCCCCTCGCCATGACCAATGTCCTACACAAACATCCAGAGCCCATAACCATAAATCCCACCCCAGGAAACACACCCCAACCACAGGCTTGCACAAAAACATCCTTCAGCATCACAGGGGAAAGTTACTGCCCAACAAATCTCTCCTTTCTCACTCCTAAGAGCAGCGGGCCATTAAACCATTATGTGCTAGATTTCGGCTTTTCTCTCAATTGAAGACACCACCTGCAAGTGGCCACTTCAGCTTGGCACCGGGGTATTTGAGAGAGAGGAGGGAGATGTTTGTGGGATAGATTTTTTTTACAGTGGTGGTGGCTTTATGGCCAGAAAATAGATCATTAAAACGATTAAAATGTTTAAAACTGAGCTAATTATACAATCAAATTGCATACACTCACTTGCCAGTTCATTAGGTACGCTAGTGAAAAATAGTACATTCTAATATAACCTATAGTCTACAGTCCTGCCCTCAATCTTAGCTTCATGACTGTTATAATGTTCAGTTTACGTTAAAACAGGGTGAGAAAGAGGACACTTCAGCTGTATGTCCGTACATCATTTTGAAAAACAAGGGACCTAGGTGATGTTAAGTTGTATTCAGTTAAACAAAAAAGTCTTTCTGTTTCTGTATTTATCTGTGGGATAACGTAAAGGATTATCTTATCTTATGTAATCCAAACACACTCCCTAAAACGGGGTGTCAAAATAACAGAAACACGTGTCGGTATAACACAATTCAAAAGTACTACAAACCACAGCTGACTCAACAGCTCTCTGAGTATAGTTTATATCCCTACATAGTTTAAATATATATTTTATTGTATTTTTTCACATGCTAAAGTGCCTCATATTCTTAAAATTATACTTTTAAGATTTTATATTGCTGGGCATTCGATACAATATGACAATAAACTCTTTGAATCTTGCATATTTATAAATGCTGAATACGATAACCTTCACAAAGCTAAGATTTGGTGCAGGACTTATACAATTGAATGCATTTGCAGTTTCTCATTAAGTGGCAGATGAGTGTAAATGCTTATATCTGCTCAAATAAACCTTAAGTACATAAACGTTTTGAATCTTTTTGAATTGACACCACGTACAGTAACTTTCCAACTGTCTTGCAACCTCCAGAGAAATGTTTTTAAGCTGAAAGAACAAGCATTGTGGTGAACAGCTCCTTGTAAGATAAAAGCGAGCTCTTTTATCATATGTTGCTCCTTCTGACGACAACAAAGTTACAGACTGGCACCGTGAAACACAACAATGCAGTTTAACTGGAGTACCACATGATCTTATCACAGTGTCATGATGACACCAGCAGTCACAAAGAGCCACAGTTTTTATGATGGCACAAGCTTTCATGAGTCATCTAGATATGCTGGTCCTCATTTAAAGACACTGAACGCCTCTGCTCTGCGTGTGTGAAGACTATTTTTTTAGTAGCGTAGCTCCAGAGTCTATGTGTGGTCAGCCTAACTGTACAATGAACACCATACACTGAGTAAATAAGCTTTTAACCTCGTGCTCTGCAGCCACGCCGAGAGATGTTTGTTCTACCTGAAGTAGAACTGTGTAAAAGCTGCAGTGAAACTCTTTTCCACCTGAGGCTAAATAGCCTAAAATAAGCCAGACTCCACTGAGCACAGAAACCTTAAAGGAAGCTGAATTTCAGAAGGTGTCCCGATCTGTTTTTGCACCAGGAGCCATTTCAAGCTAAAACCTCACCCTCTCCAGCCCTACTGTTGGCCTGTACACTATCCATAACTTCCACCGCATATTTCTCAACACACATTCCTGACATTTTTTGGCTCGATGAAGGGCAAACCACTGTGCTCCAGTACTTAGAAAATTTCAAAACATTTTGAGGGGAAAAGCAGACTTTGGGTGAGTTGAATTGTTTCTTTCTGATCACCGAAATAAAAGCAAAACAAAGTCGCAAGACCTGTTAGCATAAATACTTGAGACAGCAGTTTCATTTTTAGTTTTGTCCCGTTATAGTCAGTCATTTACACTCACTTGCCAGTTCACTGGGTATACCCATCAAAATGAATGCATTGTAATACAGCAGTCCCGTACTACATCATAGCTTCATGGTTATGGTATTCAGTGGAGATTTAACAGTGTTTTCACTCATTGTATTGCTTTATACCGACACATATTTCTATGATTCTGACAACTACATTTTAGACAGTGAGCTAGGCTAAATAACAGAAACACTGTGTGCATTAATAGCACAAGGTACACCATTCAAAATCACCTTTCTGACACCATTTCAACATAAACTGAACGTTATAACCGGCATGAAGGGGGATTTAATGCAGGACCGTGACAGTAGACGCTTCCGGTGTCATTAGTGTACCTAATAAACTGTTTAGTGAGTGTATATACTGTATATGTAAGTGACTGACATTACTTTATAAATATATACAGGCATATATGTATTCTATGTCAAGCACAAGCATCGTTCCTCTTAACTACTTTAAAAATTCCCACTTGTCCTAACCTAATCTATTTGAAAACACAGAGTTCTTATGAATTGTTTTTTTATGACCACCAAAATAAAAGCAAAACAAAGCCACTTGATTTATTGCTTAGCATAATAACTTGTGGGAACAATTAAAATGTTTTTATTCGGTCACACTCACTTGCCAGCATGTACACTAGTGAAAACTAATGGATTCCAATATAGCAGTCCTGCACTTAATCTCACTTTAACAACTGTTTGGTGTCTGAAACAGAGTTAGAAATGTGGTAATTCATAGTGTATTAAAAGTTATTTAGACTAACCCACTGACTGAATCAAGGTTATCAAAATAACAGAATGTGCCGCTACAACATAATACAACTCAATTGTTCCCCTTCACTATTCCCTTAAAACAGGCATAATGTTTCTAATTCTTCTTTGACAACACAGAGTGGCGTCTTGTGAAGGCCAGATATGACCATGAATTCAAAGTGAATTTAGTTTTCATAGCCAATGTGCCTCACACCTACCACTAGTCTATTGAAGGCACTATAGCTACAAGTGAACATTTGTTCTAAAGGAATGCAGAGTATGCAGGAGAGCGGGGGGATGGGAGGGGGACAGCAGCTCGGCTGTGTGTGGAGGACTCCTTTTTCATGCCGATTAAAACCATTAACTAAGCTGTCTTCTGCAACAGAACACAGGCTGAGATGGAAAAATCTGAATGGGGAAATTGCCCCGACATTTTTAACTGCACGAGTCTTTTTTAACATCGGCCCTGAAGGTCTATGCAATTACTGCTCTTGAACTGTTACTACTAAATGCTTGTAATACTGGCAAATTAAACCTCGCTGGAGTTTGCGCTTGAGTTGAGAGCAATAGAAATATTCCAACATAAGAGAATGTCAACAATCACACACACCGCACACCGCTGCATGAATTTTTGATGGCCACTATCTGCCAGCTAACTTGCTGCAAGTTGGCTGTTTATCCAATAATATTTTGGGCCAGGTAACTCAGATATTATGGCTTATAAATCACATTATTTCAACATATTTTTGTGTATGATCCAGATTGGTAACTTGACAGCGTGTTTTCATGGGCCCTGAGAGTGGGTAAAGATAATTTTGGAACAACAGGAGCATGAGGACAGGGGTCACCTACTCAGTCAAAACTCATACAGCCTCACATTCTTTTCTTGGGTTACATTCTTTGACAGCTCAGCTATTGTTAGGCAACAAATCCCCACAAGCGCAGTGACTGAGGGCACAGTTATGAGAGAAAGTGTAAATCTACACCATGATATGACCTTGGGGAATACATAGGTGTGAAGCTGTGGGTGTGAATGTGGTGGGTCTAGTTAACTCAAGCTTACGGTGACCGATGGAGCGCCCCTGTGGGATTCCATCGACCAAACACGCTGCATGCATGCGTCGCCTCCGGCTAAAAACCGGCGGGGAGCTCTGAGAGGCAAAATAAGCATCTTCCAAGCTAAACTCGCCATAATGTTCTCTCTGCATGAGGAGCCGCGTGAGTCGCACTGACTCAAACTTGCTTCTCTGCAAGGGGAATAAAATCCTGCAAGATCTCAACAGGGTGCACGCCTCTCAGCAAAAAAACAACACTGTTATCGGTTTCACACTGTACTCCTGTGACGGACCTTTCCAAATATGAAAAGAATAACACAAGAGCTGTCATGTGCCTCGCTAACCTCCTCATCACCTCCTTCACTACCTAACTACTTCAGCAAGCTTCAGCCAGACCTGTCCATGTGAGGTTGTTTGTCTTTTCAAGCAAATTTATGCCATCCCATAAATAAAGAATTCATCACTTAATTAGTGGTTTTATGATTTATCTGTCTTTGAATCATCTGTTAGGTCAGAGTTACTATACTTGTTGGTTTCCTGCTTGCCAGCTCTTAAAGAAATGGGTTGGAGCTATTGACAAATATGTTTGATTTCTGTAACCATCTTCAGCCACTTCTTGTGAGCAGTAAGCACAAAAAAATGACTCACTGTTTACTTTTGAGCTGACAGGAAACCACATTATAGTAGAAGCATGTTAGATGTTTTATTCTGCCCCTCTGCTTATGACAGCGTCTCTGAGCGATGCAAAACAAAACTAAAGCAACCACTAATCCAAATGACATTAAGGGGTTATACGGTATGATTTCATTCCACCTGCTGAATAAGGGCTGTTGCTGACGGGGAGGCAAATACCCCAAATGTTTTTGTGATGGTTCAGAGCAACACTCAGCACGACATAAGTTGAGGCTTTCTCGCAGAGGCCGCACTCCTCCAGCCAGAGGAATGGCTAAACAGTTCACTCCCACCGCCAGACCTACAGTAAAGTAATACCCCAGCGTTTGTGTGTTTGAAGGTATGGGCCTTTAGCAGTACAGTGGAGGCACCAGAGACTGTAAGAGTGAAACTTAGCACAGAAAAAACGGTTTAAAACAGACAATAAAGTGATGTTACTTTTGGCTCCAGATACTTGTTTATCACACATTTTACAGAATAATACATTAATTAGGCGAATCGAATGACTTAAAACAAAAGCACAAATTTTCTGCAGCCCTACACTAACACTAACCAATACAGCAAGCCTCTCACGCTGTTAATCCCGCTGTGAAGTAATGTGCATTTGTGTGGGCAGAGTGTTTGTCTGTGTCTGCAAGTCATCAAAACCAAGTGGGAAAAACAGAAAGTAAGTAACCTGCTTCTGCTCTGGTGTCTGCTCCTCTCGCACTCTAGCGTGTAAGTAGTGGTGCGTGGGTGAGTGTAGTTGTAGCTGAAGACTCTAACAACACTGCAAGCACTTCAGCGCGTTAACAAGTGAGGCTGTTGTCGCACTACAGACGCTCCACAGGTGGGTCTGGCTGTCTGTCATGGTAGCAAACTTTGGGCTATCATTACCACACAGTAACATCACACAAAGAAAAAAATTAAAATAAAAAAAAAACAACTTCCTGAACATTTTACAGAACTTTACAGTGCTACGTGCAACTACATTTTGTGGTTTTTGAAACTGCGTGCACCAAAGCAGAGCAGGAACAGGGTTTGACATGCAACGGCTGTGATGTGCTACCAACATTTCAAAGAGAAGAATGTTCACCATAGCACTGTTTAAGATGTGTTAACATGTTGGTATTTGTGACTGGACAACTGGCCAAACAAAGACAACATCTTGTCAATACGTACATACTGTATACAGTGGAATTTGCCGGCAGAGAATTTCAGCTATCTATAGCATCACTGGTAAACATTGGGTTTTAGTGCCTCTGTTCAAAGAGCAAGGGTCTCAGTTTTAGACAAAGGGTCAGCACTAACTCAAGGAGAAATCCATTATTTTAGAGATAGAAATATGTTTTCCGAGGAGAAATGCCTCTTCAGACAAGCATTCCTTGCAGCTGCCGCTTGATTTTAAATAAAGTACTTAGTCAATCTTATCACGCTGTGGAGATTGCCCTCTCAAGCATCACCTGAATGCAACACATTCTCAACCATTATCAGGTTGACAGATAATTTAACATATATTATCAAGACACTGCTAAAGCCTTACATACAGCAAGATATGATAAATACTTAGCATCCTATATGAACGGAAAAGTATGTAACAAGACTAGCCATGGGTGCAGTTTCTTTCTTCAGCTGTCATTTTACGGTTCCCTGACCTCCACGGCCCCTGCGCAAAAACCACCACATTCCAGCCCCTCCTGAACTCACCTTTATACTGGAACGCATCCTTGAGGTTGAGCAGCACATCAGCAAAGCTCCGCACGTCGTTCACCAGCTGCATTACATACTCGGGGTCCACTCCCGGTGCCCCCATCAGGCGGGACGTGAGCCCCATGCTGCTCAGAGGGTTGGCGTTCTTGGAGCTGCGACCCATGTCCAGGGTCCTGGAGGATCCGGCTGTTAGAGGCTCCGCGTGGGGTTTGGAGAAGTGTCGTGGCAGTCCCTGCGTGTGCTTTGTGCCACCACCACCACCGCTGCTGCTGCTGCTCTTCCGTAGCATCCCAGCAGTCAGTGCGGCTGCTGCCCTTTAAAGGGGGTACAGGAGGCCAGCTAGCCCCTGAACTCACCAAGCTGCCCTGGTACCTGGACGGCTGAGAGACAGGGAATGATGGTTGAAAATGGTGTGTGTGCAGATGGCTCTTTAGTCTCAAAAACTCATTAATAGATTTATGAAATCTAAATAAAGACCTGTCACAAACAACAACCACTTCATAACAAATATTTACTTCTTTTTTTTTACCTGAAACTACCTGTTTAATTTACAGTAGGCATTAATTATAGTGTATGATTGTTTTGAGCTCATTTTAAAATCATGTATAAGAATAAATTGTCTCCATTCCCTCACAAATCATATATTTTATGCATTTTTACTTATTTTCATCAGTTTTAATGAGCAACGGTTTTGCTGCTAGCTAGCACAGCTAACGATACTAACGTTACATCTGTAAAAATACGTTATCTGTCAATATGCGTACGCTTTCACACACACAAAAAAAACACTTAGTATTTAAAATACCACGACGTAATAAACCGATAGAAGATGTTTACAAAACTCTAGCAACAACAAAACATTTACCACTTAAACTTTTCTTTTTTTCTTTATAGTCAAAAGTGATGCTGCTGGGAAAAAAAACAGTCGACCCGGGTCATAAACTGCTTTGCTGGCACAGCCAAAATACGCTATATAAACTTACCTGCTTGGCAGTTTGCTGACATAATGGCCACAGTATCCGAACAAAACTTTGCTAACTGGAAAGCTGTGAAAACCGCTCCAAAAAATCTCATGCAGGAAAAACTAAAAACTCCGACAACGGCAGAAAGTTGTCAGCTTTGACTCACTGTACATCGAGAAGTAGCTGACTATCGGCAACTCAAGTCAATCGCAATTTACGAGGCGGTTTGTCACATGACGGCCCAGACGCGTTCTGATTGGCTAGAGCCTTCTCGGAGGATAGCTCTGTGGTGCATTCAAGTGCCGGCGGACGTTATAGGACAGTGGCTCGCAAACAAACCATCAAATAACAGTTCACTGAAAAGCGGATTCTTTTATTGATGATTTTATGAGATAATATACTGTATGTGTCTGACATCATTTTAATGTAAGAGAGAAATTCAACTAAAACGCTATCTGCGTTTTTGACATGTGCCAGTTATTAGACCAACGATCAAACTGTGTGTGTCATATCACCTGAAGTTGAATTGTACCGATGACCTCTGAATGCGCTAGTTGCAACGTTTGGTGTCATGCCTCATACATTAATGTCGTAATGTACAGTATGACCGGAAATGCAAAACACATGACCCTTTTTCTACTTATCCGTATTTTTTTATTTATTTATTTGCTTGAGTTCTTTGACATGAACAAAGACAAATGAAGGGTATACCAAAGACTTCCGACACATTAACTGAAGCATATGTCTTATCAAAAGCGTCCAGTACTTAAATATCATATCCTATTAGTGCATTTGATCGCCTTTTGGATATTTTTCTTCTGTAATTGTTGTGCTCATCAAGTTTAGTTGACGAAATGATGAGGAGATGGTTAATAATTATTGTTCTGACATAACTCTGTGCATGACATAGATTAACACTCATTTCCTGTTCTTTAAATAATTAAATTAAATTAAAAACAGAAAATATTATATTATATTGAATAAAACATACTGATACTCTGCATCTTGAAGTGTTTTTCAGGTGCTTTTTCTATATCTGGGCAGAGAAAATGATTGGATACTGCACATATTTGTATTTGTGCATACACAAATACTACAGATACTGCATATGTGCATGTAAAAGCTGTATTCTAGCATATATGGACATGTATATATATATTTTACTGTCTAACCAACCCATTGGCTCCACTGCTGCCATCTAGTGTGCATATGCAGCTTAGACCTTATGACAGAGCTGGCAGTGTGCATGTACGTATCTATATTTACCCTCTTGTGCTTACAAACTGTTGGATGCATCAAACCACCATCTGGGTTTTATCCATTGAGACTATTATAGCGTGTACAGACTATACCAACGTGGTGAAAGAGATGCAAAGAACACAATTTACATGGTTAATCAGGATTTGTCTTTATTTTCATATACAAAAAGATGGATGTATTCTCATCTAGTTTATATTTCTAAGCATTTCAACTCACAGATAAAGTTACCATTCGTACGGTTTTAGTGAAACCAACCAACACACACCACACACACTCACACACACACACACAGTTCACATAAACAGGGAAGGTCACACAGGTTCAGTCAAACATCCATTCATACTACGAGTAATGAACAATATGTTGACTGTAAAAGGACTTTGCTTTCACAGGATCCACACATGAAAAGGAAGAAACCCTTTACATTTGTCAAGTAAATATATACACAATAATTGATAACTTTTTTTTGTCTTTTTTTTGTTGTTGTTGAAGATGAGACCGACTCCATGTTAGTGTTACTAACGAGGTACTGCATGAGGTAACTGGTTTTTCTGTTCAGAAGAGCTGGGTGTAAGACAGCATTTGGAGGTAACAACCCTTCACGGCAGATTTTATTTGTTTGTTTTTTTTTCTTCGTGACATTTTTTTTCTTTTTCTGGCACAATTCGTGTAAAGCACCTGGGCCACGTTCAGGTCACAAAAATTCAACCCACAGTACTTTTTTTTGTTTTCCTTTTCCCATATCACCATCAGAACATTGATCCAGATGTGATGAGACGAACTTTCGCTGACCCGCAGAAGAAGAAACTGCCAAGCCACAGCTGTAATGACTTGAAACTATGATATTCAAATGACTATTGCTG
This sequence comes from Planiliza haematocheilus, assembly GCA_005024645.1. Lineage (NCBI taxonomy): Eukaryota > Metazoa > Chordata > Actinopteri > Mugiliformes > Mugilidae > Planiliza > Planiliza haematocheilus. The sequence continues at coordinate 1,509,252 of SRSE01000255.1, forward strand.
TATAATAAATATTGCTGGACCCTTGGACCACGCGCATGCCACGGTTTACATGAATCCTAATGGTGCTGCATCATCAGTCAAGTCATGTGGTCACAAACACGTCGATGAGTTCCACATACTTCGTTGTGTGTCGATTAGATTTCTTTTTTTTTCTCAAATGTCCATTACCAAAACTGCACATCAGCAAGCGTTACAGACCACTGTTAAAAAAATCACCATCTTTCCACAGCACTAATCAAAGCACAACAGATGAGCCTGTGTGTCGCCCCACGTGGCTAAACTATCACTAAAAACAGGTTTGAACATCACATCAGCAGGTTAATATTGAGGCAATACTGTTCAAACAAGTGGCCGATCACGGAAGCCGCCAGCACCGAACCATAATTATTATATATTTTTTGTTTGTTCTGGATGAGATACACACACGCTAAGCTTCCTAATGCAAGTGCTACCCACACAGCTTCTGATCCAGAGGAACTGATACCATTATTCACTGAAATCAGTAACACAACCACCATTCTTATAAAACAAAAAATTAAAAAGAGACAATCGCAGGGCTAGGAGGTGGAACTGAGAGATCCCTTTCTGGGAAATGAAAACAGCAATGCCCTGATTTTTGTGTTTAAAAAATAAGAAAGAAAATAAAAGATCAGTGTTCGGCAACTGTGTGTACACGCGTATATTTACAAGGATCCGTCTGTCTTCTTCTTCTTTTAGGTTCGTAGAGCGTTAACACTGTGAAAACTGGTCAGGCTCTGTTTTTTTTTGTTTTTTTTGTTTTGTTTTTTTTAAAAATCTCCACAGACGAGAGGCCCGACCGGCGATAAAATATCTCGACTACTAAAACACAATAAAATACATAACACAACTTGATATACATGTAGAAAAAAGCCTGAGGTACTTGTCTGAATATCTGAGGTCAGTCTGGAGGAGTAAGCAGCTGAGGGCTTACCCAGTCAAAAGAAAAGAAAAAATAAAATAATAAAATAAAACAGAATATTAGCCTCACATAATATCATGGATAGTTATCACATGTTAGTGTTATATTAACAGAGAATACATGTACATCTTCAAATCCTTGAGTATCCTGGAATAGTCACAGCAGCATAACGGACATTCAATGTATGGTATTCATGTTATGGTACAACTATGGCATTGCATTTGAGACAAAGGCAACCATTTGAGCTCTCCTTGCATGACATACAGTGACTGAGGTATCTGGGGACTGGTGTCCGACTGAGTCTAATGAACGAACGCCCACGGAAATTAAACAAAACCAAAGAACAGACATGTCGCTTACTCAAGTATGGCCCTCGCAAGGATATACCGCCCAATTACCTGTCCATGATTCTTGCTTTAAAAACGCTCCGTCAATCTCGCACCGTTTAGCCTTAGCATCATCTCTCTCTCTCTCTTTCACACACACGCACACACACACAGTAAAAATTAAGAATGTGTAACATTGCAACTCCAGACAGCATCCGTCAATGCCTCTGGCACTGGCAAAGGAGTAACTCTGAATTTCAACTACTTAAAAACACAAAAACAAAACAAAACAAAAAAAAAAATCCAGGAATACGTCCATGATAGCTAGCTGGATAGCTTGGCTCTCAACTTAGAGAAAATGTTCCAAAGAAGCCGACTGGATACCTGAGAGGTAGTTCCCCGAGGACAAGACGCTTGTCCCAAATCTTCAGAAAGTCCAAAACGTCCAATGCAACTGCTCAGCTCCAACGCAGCTTCCTCCGTCGCCGTAAAACAGCTGTGCTCCGAATATTTTTTGTTTTAATTTTCTTCTTCTTTATTTTTTTTTAACGATCTCTTTTCTTTTCCCGTTCTGAGGAATTCACAGGTTTAAAAACGAGGGAGCACGCTCCGAGTTTAAAAATCGAGAAGCTTTCGACCCCTGAGGAAGATGAATATATTTCGTCTAACAGTCTCAAAATGGTTCCTCCGAGGTGTGCAGCACGTCGTCTGAGGTTTGGAGCAAAAAGGTTCGTTTTCATTTGGCCGCAGACGATCATGACCACGACAGGAAAAAAAAAATAATAATAATAATAATAACGGACAAACAACTCATGAGGTAATAAAAAAATAGACTAACGACAAAGAAATACATGAGGTAATGACGACGTTTTAGATTTGACACATGGGTGTTATCAGATGTGCCCATCGCATAGCTTATTACTACTTCAACTACAGCAGATGGATGTGTTAGTAAGATCTGACTTCGAACACAGAAAAACATTAAAACGGGGGGAAAATACCAGTATTGGGATAAAATAGCAGCTGCGTTTAAGTTGCTAGTTGTTTTTCATGCTTTCAAAATATTCACGGAGATCCACTGAGTTTGGGTTTGAAAAAATGAAAAGTCAGGAGCTCGGGTGGAGGGTGGCGTCACCCCGTTCAGGTGCTGGACTCTTTGGGAGGTAGGTCCTCGTTGATGAGAGACGTCACAATGGAGACGGGGCTGTCTGAGGTAGTGCTGCTTATCGTCCTGGAGATCTGGCTGATGCGCTCCTCGACGCAGCCGGCCGACAGCCGCGCCTCCGCGTCGTGGTCCCAGCATTCCTCGATGGTCTCGCACATCTGGCCCAGACCCTGCAGCCAGAAACGGAAGGTTTTAATCGTAGAAGGTTTGTCAGATTATGTGAAAAATCCCTTATTTTATCAGAGGTTTAAAATTCTAGACGTTACCGGCAAAGCTCCGGAAACAATAAAAACACATTCTGAGAATTGTGACCTCGAATGAGTGAACTGCATTCATTGATATCCTGGTATTGCCGTTGTATTCTTCCACTATTACTCACCGGATGTTTGAGCCAGAAGTCCTTGATGACTGGACGCATCTTCTTGTGCACGACCACATCCTGCAGGTCCTCCAGAGAGGGATGCTGGCCTATTTCCTCCTCAAACGGCAGCATGTACTCGCCGAGTGTAACTGCAGAGGAAATTGCGTCAAATAAATACCGTGGACGTTTAAATTACGTTTTGCCCTTAATCTCTAAGCCACAGCCAATCCTTTGTTTATTAGGTCAGCCTGAAGCCGAGTGACCTTTCAACCTGCGCGTGAAGCAGCATTCCTGCGCTCTTTGACTCACCGTCCACCTCCGAGCAGCGGGACACCAGCTCCCACAGCACCAAGCCCATGGCGTACATGTCTATCCTCAGGAAGGAGTCTCGCTGGAAGTTGATGGCTCCTTCCAGCACCTCTGGAGCCATGTAACGCCTCGTACCCACCTGCACGCACGACGGGTTCAAGTTAACACAAGTGAATGCAAGACTGTTGGTTTTTAAAGGGCACAGCTGCCTTCAAACTCCTACAGGTAAACACTTGTGCATAATGTCTAAACCGGAGGTTTCCAACAGAGGGTCCGCGGCCCCTAGGGGGTCCGTGGAGGTACTGCATGGGGGCCGCAATTGTTAAACATTTTTTTTACATAAATTTAAATGTCTTTAAATACATTTACATAAGGAGGGGGTCCCTGCTCAATCTCTCCTTCAGTTTAGACTCCTGGCTCCTTCAGTTTAGACTCCTGGTCTAAACCATAGCACATTAAGTAATGCCATGTTCATAGAACCAAAATATTACACACTATAAAGAAAATGTGGTTAACACTTCCTGCTCACGACTGCACTAATATTAATGTTAAACTACACAGATCAGGCATAACATTATGACCACCTGTCAAACAATTGTGACTCATGGGGCTTTGAGGGGAGGGGCCTCTCCGTGAATATCATCCCACAGATATTAGATAAGTTTGGGGATCTAGAGAATTTGAAAGCCAGGTCAACACCTTGTGCTGTTTTTCCGTGTTTATCTAAACCATCAAGAAGTGTCACTGTTGGGATACCTGGTCTGGTCTAGGTGGGTGCTACGTGTCTAAGTAACATCCACATGAATGAATGCCAGCTCTGAATGTTTCCCAGCAGAACATTGAATTGTCACAAGATGGTCAATGTTATTTACTTTACCTGTCACTGGTCATGATGTTATGTCGGATCAGTGTATGCTTTAATATCAAATAACATCCATAATGCCTTGTTCTATAAAGAGAACCATCTGAATTCCTTCAAAATGATTTTAAATATTTATTAAATATTTATTTCTTCAGTACTTCTCTGTTCAACAAGGAATATTGGATTGCCACCAGACTGCACTGACAAAAACGTTTTGCAGCTCATTTTACTGTTGTCCCACCGCCGTGAGACTTTTTTTTTCTTGTTTGAACATGTTCATTTGGATCTGAAATTAGTGCACGTGCGTCAAAGTCGCACAGTTGGACAAACAGATCCGCCGACTGAGGGAGCGGCGCAACAACAGCTACGTGCCTGCGAGGTAAAATCGCCGTTTATGTCAGTGAAGTCTGGCTGCTTTGAAAAGAGCACTATAAAGACTTGAGTTATGTCAGCATAGGCTGTCTGACAGCAAGGTTAAGCAAAAATACTCTAAATACAGTACATACAAAAACGATATTGATGGGGTTTTTTTCAGCTAGGCCTTGTGTGAGAAGTTAAAATGTGTGTTTTGTTGCCAGCTACATGCACAACTGTTCATTGTTTAGATTCTGTGCCAGAACTCCTTTCTGCATCTCTAAACTAGCCTTTCAACCTCCAGTTATATTAAATACACTAAGGAGACGGCACCTTGATACATTTCTTTCTTATTTCTGCTGCACAAATCCTCCATAAAACGTTTAAGAACAGTCAGCGCTGCCTTGAAAACCGAATATTAAGTTACTTCATACCTGGCCGTGAGTATCTCCAGGGGGTTTTCCCGGTTCGAATCGTACAGCGAGCCCAAAGTCTCCAATGACAGCGGTTAAATCATCTCGTAGCATCACATTCTTGCTCTTGAAGTCCCTGTGGAATTCATTTCACAACGCCTTAATTACAGAGATGTTTAGTCACAGAAGTCACACAAATTAGATCCCAGGCTTTCAGGGGAAAATTATTAAAAGAAGCACCGCCGGAAAAGGCTGGTGCTAAAAAGACACTGTGAGGTTTTTCCAGTGGTCTAAAGATGGAGCTTTTCTTACCTGTGTGCAATAGTCGGCTTGGGCCCCTCTCCTTTGTAGATGGGAATATCCTCGTGAAGGTAGGCCAAGCCGCGGGACATGGTTTCTGCTATGTGACACAGCTCGGTCCAGGTCACAGTGTTACCCTTCAGGTGGTCTGTCAAGGAGCCCTGTTCACACGCAGAAGATTAAAGGACGAGGATTAACAGCTGCACAAGAACCTCGGTCTCAGAAGCTCTGCTGTTAGTCAGCGGCCACAGCGAGAGCCAACCATAGCACAAGAGCGTCTGACGGATCATCAAAGGGTCGGGAATAGATTTAACTTCCATTTGCCAGCCAAATATTACACACGGAAAGAATCACCACTTGTTTTAATTCATAAAAAACACAAACAGAAATATCAGCGTTTAGCCAAAAACGAGGTGATGCACACAGGGATGGCACCGAGACAATTACTGCGACTAAACCCATTCGTATCGCCACCAAGAAGAAAAGGTGCGACGAGGATAAGTCATCAGTGTCACATTTGTGGTTTTGGCAATCATTGTTTAATCCTGTGATTAATGAACGGGATGTTGTGGTATCCTAAAGGCATTCTATCAGAGCGGCATTATACGACAAACGCACAATACCACCTTGTAGAAGGAGACATTAAACGCAAACTGATTTATTTTTACATTACAAAAACACAGCAGTGTAAGCTGCATTTTATCTAGTGCTTTCAGATACAGACCAGACGTATAGCAGGTGATAAAAATCCTCTTTTTAATAAAAGCCGCTCTGCTGTATTCTGGAGGTAAATAACAAGGGCTCAGGCAACATGGGAAGCTGTCCAGCAGTCCTGCTGAGACATATAAGGCCTATACGGCGGCATGAATTTGCTTTGGGGTGGTATGTATGTATGAATGTATGTATGAATCAGCGTGTATAAGTACGCAGACGTGCTCTCACCCTCTCGTGAAACTCCGTGATAAGCCACAGCTCTGCTTCCAGGTTTGTTCCGTGCTTCTCTGCGGCGATGTAGCGCAAGAGGTTTTCGTGTCTCATCCCCGGGGTCAAGAATATGTCCCGCTCATTTTGCCATGACTGCTTGTCCTGTGAACAAAAACACACAGTTAAGCCGTCAAAAAAAATGTGAGCGTCTCGCATGTGCCGCACGAATAGCCTGTAAATCTCTCCAGATTCAGCAGGAGGAGTTTATTACCAACCTTCTGGGTTTACTCGAGGATTAAAGGATATATATTTAACAGGAAATGTGGTGTTTGGTATATATCAAAAGGTGACAGTGCAGAAAAATGGCTTGAATTAATTTTGCTGACATACCTGAATAGGGAAGATCTTTACAGCAACATATTCGCTCATTAACTGGGCCTTCCAAACACAACCAAAGCGCCCCCTAGCTTTGATTTCCAGCAGCTGCAGTGGTTTCAGGCCCACCAAGGGGGAAGGAGGAGCTGGTCCAGGATCCTGAATAACAAAGAGAAAAACAAACCTTACTCTACTGCTAAACCGCAAGACCTAATACTTATTTTTATTGTATTAAAGGTAAGACAAACACATAAAACACTCAAGAACCACTAGTAAAAATAAAAAAATAAAAAAATACAATATAAGAAAAAATTGTAAAATAAAATAAAATAAAAATCTAGCAAAATATAACAAAAATAAAAATAGAAGAATACAACAAAAATAAAAGTAAAACTCTAGTACAATAAAATAATAAAAGTAAAAGTCTAGTAAAATAAAAGTAAAACAGAAATAAAAATCTAGTTCAATAAAATAAAAATAAAATATAAGCATAAATCTACTGAAATTAAATAGAAAAATAAATAAAAATCTAGTAAAAAAACAATAAAATATAAATAAAAATTCTAATAAAACAAAATATAAGAAAAAATCTAGTAAAATCTAGTAAAAAATAAAATATATAGAAAGTAAAATAAACCAGTATAAGCAAAAACATTTGCATATGAACAAATGTACAAGAGCACAGCCAATCAGACTACACTACCAATTGCCTCATAAGCTTCAGACTACTACTTCAAATGAGAGTCTGAACCGACTGCAACTCCTCTCACCTCGCTCAGGTCTACGTGGCCGTAGGGAGGTTTGCGGTGGCGGTACATCCACAAGGCCAGGACGAGGGCCAGGGACAGCACGCAGAGCGGCAGCAGGGAGTACACCAGCACATTGAGCAGAGACGGCACTCGGGGTGGAGGCCGTATTTTCACTGTCAAGGGGAAACACAATAATTACAATGTGTCAGCTTTATGACGTGTAGGTTATTAGCTGCGTCGCAAGCGGCCCTCGCAGGCTGCGAGCCCCGACGTAAGAAGAGCCGGGTGACATTTTATCTCGCCTGCGCTACCTTGATCATCGCCTGACAAATGAGCGATTACACAGTGAAGAAATGCAGCAAGCAGGCTGTTAAAAACACTCGATTTCTGTCAGCTCCTAGTCAGCTGAGGTGATAAAAGCGCTGAATGGCGTAACGTCACATTGGAGTCAAATAACAATTCCAAATTCCACAGAATTTCGACACTGCTTCCTTTAATATTTAAACTTATATTTGTTCTAAGATTTAAAAAAGAGTTTCACTTTAAAAGCTGTGAAAATGTGACGGTAATAACACCCCGACTGCCATGTTTCTGCCTGTGCGCGTACATCACATATCGACTCCACTCCAACCTGCGAGACTGACGAGGTCTAGATTTTACTCGTACTATACGTGGGATGAATTGGCCGCTCACCTCGGTTGCCACTGCCGATCATGTCAGGAAGGTGGGTGAACCGCTCATTGCAGTAGTTGCCCTCGCAGCAGCAGAAGAAGACCTGAGGGTTTTCCTCCATGGAGACACACTCTTGCCTAAAACGACAGATGACGCCACTACATCAGTGCTCCGGTAACAAAAACACCCAGAACTGGGTAAGAAGAGAAACTTTGAGAGTAAATAAATTAAAAAAAAAATAAGACCAGGGTAACTCTTGTTATCTTACACTTGTTGTACATGAATCGCCTGAAGACAAAAGAAAAATATTGATCCAGTGTATTGTCTAAACTGCATGGTGAGGGTTACTGGTTCAAGTGTCTACATTTTACCAGTACAAAATCCTCTTTTTATTATTTCATCGTATAAAAATGGTGAAGTGTGCAGCATTTAGAGGGATCCGTTAGCAGAAATGCATCATTTCCATAACTGCGTCTGCTGTGTTTTCATTAAGAGCACTTATAAATAAAGCCCCCTAACCGAGCGCAATTAAAGTTTATTTATGGTCCATGAATAATAGTACATGTACATAAAAGGTTTAGCAGCGTGAACAGCGAGTGACTTAATAATGAGAAGTGGACCATCAGTGACGTTCTGGTTGTATCCTGCATCTTACAGGTCTTTGTTTTACGTTGCAGAGAACTGAGCGGCGCTGCTCTACCCTCCACCAGCCAACTCGTATGTCACTTCAGCGTGGTGTGAATGCAAACTGATAAAAGCTCTTCAAGTGTCTATGCAGCTCTTGGAGGAGCTCTCTAGTGGAGAGTTCCCAGAACAGTTTGGGAAAAAAAAACACCTGTTGTGAAATTGTCTATTAAAGGAAAATTGAAATTTCCCACCTGCTCCACTGCTCTTAATTTGCTACAGCCGTCTTTCCGGAGCTTTTAATACAGATTAAACTGACCAGCAAGACATTTACTTTTCAGCTTCTTGTTGCACTCCCTCCCATGGTTGTAATCACAGCCAGCACCTCAGGGGTGAAGTCATTTCCTGGCAATCTGTCTTTGCATCTGCATCCAAACCAACTGTTGTGGGTTAGCTAAATAAAAACCTGAATTAGGTTTATCACAACTTGATAATTGTCATATTTCCACGCAGCCGTCACACAACACTTGCTCAGCTAGCTTTAGTTAAAACTTTCATTCGCACACAGCTGTGCCCTCTAGGACCAATTATTAAGCTTCTTTTTAGTCCACGGCTTGTTCAAAACGCCGCGGCTGGAATATTAACTGCTAGAAAATGTGATAGCGCCGCACTAACTCCGCACTGACTGCTGATAAAAGTTTAAAAGTCTCCACCTGACTGACAAAATCCTGAGTGGCCCGGTGCCACCGTATCTATCTGCCATCATCAGGCTGTGGACACTGAGCTGTACTCTGCACTGTTGATGCAGGCTATCAGGCTATTTGCAGAAAGAATAAATGGAGCTGGGCCCCCACCACCCCAACATAAATCTCTAAATAACATGCTAAATAATCTGTTGGAGTCAAATTCTCAGTATGTACACTGCACAGTTTGCGTCACTCTCACATTATTAATTGATTTGCCGTTACGTTTTGTGCAGAGAGAAGTAAAAAGCAATCAGTTAGCACCGCACTGTCTATGTACGGCCTCAACAGATTTATGGTCGCTTGCAAGCTTACGTAACATGTGCTATTGTGGCATTATACCCTACATTTCCTCAGTTTTGCAACCGTTTATGCCTCACAACTAATGATTTTCCATATTGATTAATCTTTTGGTCAATTATTTACCCTTTAAAACCTCCCCAGAGTATGAGATGACACGTTTAAACTGGCTGGTTTGTTAAACCATAAGGCCAAAGATGTTCAATGTGAGAAAAACTGCTTATTTTAAACATCTGAGAAGCTGCAACCAGCAAATCTGATAAATTGTTTCAGCATCTGATCCTTTATTTTGGTCCTTGCAAGCACAAGATGAAAGAGGACAGGGAAAACAAAAGATGCTCTGGGTATCAGCCATAAACTGTACACATAAAATAGAAATAGAAATGCGCGGTGGCGACGACCTCGCTCGGTGACCCAACCTGTCATAGCAGTTGAAGTCGTCCAGCCAGCAGCCTTTCTTCACCAGCTTGATGGTCCCTGAGGAGTTGAGCCAGGAGGCATAACAGTGCAGTCGCTTGTCCTTCTCCCCCTCGCAGCGCTCGAAGCCGCTCTGGTTGGTCCTCTCCGTACGCCAGTTATCGTTGTAGTACACGCACTCCCGGGTCTCCGCTTCGCCAAGACTGTACCCTGAGACGGACAGAAGGCCTCAGTCAGCTCGCATCGTAATGAATAGAAACTCGAGAGCGGAAGCGCGGGCATATGGCGCAGTATCCGCTCGGTGCCACCAAGAAACGTCCCTGAGCAGAGCCTCTATCATCTCTCTGGCTCGTGGCCAACTTTGGGAGCTCTCTGTAGTAAAAAAGGGGAGTTCCTCTGAGCTAGGAAATTGTTGCTGAATGCTACTTCTGCATAATCCTATTAACTGTAAGATCTATTCAGGGAGTAAAAAAGTAAATTACAGAATTTAATTAGGTATAAAATAGTGATATGCCCTGCTGTGGTATAGAAACACAGCACACACACTACGGCGTGACATCTCTTCTTGAGACGCATCTGGGGAAAAAAGATAAGACTGCTTAATGGGAAATACTTTGATGAAACGTAACAATAGCTGCCTGTCTGTGCGTGCTGAATTCTTTATAAGAAAGGGTTTTTTACTTATTATTCCCCGCATTGGATTTAAAGTTGGGCACGCACACGGCACACAGAAGACGTAATCGTGATGAACGCTAACGCAGATAAGACACTGTGCGTGTCTTTTACAATATGTCTTGGACAATCTTTGTTCACAGGGGGAGAAAAAAAAATAGTGCCTGTCTCTTTAAATCCCTGCCTATAGGAGGCTGCCCATCCCCCAAGTGTTACCCCACCAACCCATTACACACACACACACACATACATTTAGCTGTCCAGCAGCATACAATGGGCTTCATTATAGCACACAAGGATGCATGCAATGACCAAAACATCATGCTCATTATAAAAGCTGGAAGGAAGAAAGGTAGTAAAGATAAAAAAATAAATAAAATAAAAAATGAATAAACGCGCACGCAAACATCGGTGATGCTCAATGCTCCATTGAGCCGAGATGGCATTTCTGATATCTGCGGTCACATGATCCGGGAGAGGACTTTTACTACAAGATCATTCCCCAACCCCGTCCCTCCCCCCTTCCCTGTGTCACTTACTGAGCCTTTACACCACAACAACATGAATCCCGGAGAAGCTGCTTTACTGTACACTCAGAGCCCTGCTCCACAAACCATAAAGACATTAACCACCGAGCTGCTTGAGTACACAAGAGACAGCTGTGCCCCTAATGAAAATTTCATCACAGTTCTAGGACAGGCTCAAGTAGATGTTATTGTTTTTTAAATATATCTCTATATACTCAGTTACAGTAGAGAGCGTTTTAATGTCTAGAGCAGGATTTCGTTTCTTCTTCTTCTTCTGTTAAAAAATAAAACACACCAAACAAAAGAAAAACAACCCTCATGCTTCAATTTCACGTGGTACCGAGTATATGCGTGTGTGTGTGTGTAATAGTAACCCCAATTCGCGATAAAAGAGTCGAGATCAGACACGAGCTGTCGCGTCTCTCTCATTGATTTATGAAAATCCTCACGGAAGGAAGCGTGTTTTCAAAGGTTCTTGTTCGGACTGTGACCACAAACAAGAGTGCAAGACCCGAGATGTAAGACTATAAGGTTTCAGGATGTTGATGCAGCTGCTGCCTTCTATTCCTGCCACGGCCGGGGACAAGGCGAAAAAAAAAGAGGGGGGGACGCAACAGTTTTAAATTTGGACACGTATTTGTGTGTTTAAAACGCATTACAAACACAAAATAGTGATATCAAAATGGATAGAGAGGGTTTAAAAATGTTCTCCGAGTGGTGGGTAGGGGGGTATGCCGTATCCGAACATGGGGGGGGGGGATTAATGCTTGCGAGAATAAAATCCCGAGCTCAACGATTGAAGCCAACAAAGTTTAAACTAGCAAACGTGAAGTCGCTCGCGCGGACAATTACGCACAAAATGTCTGTGCCTCGAGACGAACCGACCCGACCAAAAAATAAAAAATAAACTGTTGCAAATCCGGAGTCGCCGCCGCCGACGGCAACAACAACAACAACGAAGATAATAATAACACGAAAAAAAGCAGCTTACCTGCGCATAAAGTTCCCAGAAGAAGTGAACAAGTCAGCCATGAAAAAGACATGTTCCGTTTTAAATACAGGACAGAGATTTCCCCCGGTTCCCGTCGCGAACATTAAAACTCAGGTTGTCCAAAACATCAGTCCAGGATCAAAACGACCACAGGCCTCCGGTCCCTCCAGCAGCCTAACCACCACCACAACGCGTGTCAATAGCCGCGACGCCGCAACAATGTTGCAAGAAAAGATAGGAGCGATTAATTGACTGCCGGGCTGTTTAGTCCATTAATAGGTGCAGCATTTCGCGTCGGAAGTGGATAAAAAACCGAACGGGGAGCCGTTTAACCATCCGAGACGACGGCTCAGCGCTCCTTTTGAGGTTATTCACTTGAATAGTAGCACCGCTGCGTCGGGAGGTCGGTAGGGGTTTACATGCATGTTACTGATCTGTGTCCAAAATGGCTTCTAAATGGGGAATGGGCTGCAAACAGGGAAACCCGGATGTGTAAACACAAAGAGGGGAATTCAGGCAGCCAGCGAGTGACCTTAACACGACACCGCGGATACACGCCTGAAATTACTATATTATAACCTCGCGGTGGAAATTGACAAAGCTTTTCCACGTTTACGTAAAGATATATAAGTGCCGGTCGGGGAAAGATGTGTGTTTTTCCACGGCGGTATTTGTCCCCGCTTCGAGCGATATAACACTTACACTTTCTGTGGTCGGGGTTGGGATTTTACTCTACTTTCAACGTTGTTATAATTTATCCCCGGGATTTAAATGGCAGTTTTAGCCGATAATTATTTAATTAAACAGCTACGACGTGTAAAATGTTACCTTAATTTATTATAAAATAGTCAAAATACGTGCCGAAAATCTATTTTAACAAGCAACCAAATGAATATGTATAGTTAAATAAAGCATGTCTTGTAATTTTACTTCTTTTTTTTAATAAACCTTTTACAAACAAGAACCTTGTAAAAAAAATAAAATAAAAAAATATATAAAAATCTTTACAGCCTTTTCATCACGTCTCCTGCAGCCCTTCAGTGGTTTTTCTATCTGAATGATCTTTTATGCATAAGTGGTGAAGTAGTGCTGAAAATAGCTGACCTAATTTGGAGTAACGTGATACTATAAAAGCTGTTTAAAATGCATTCCTTCTAATTACTCAGTTCACCAACACACGGTGTTACATGTAAACCATATCCCACACAGAGCAGCAAAAACAGAGGCAAAAGGCGGCATAGTTCATAACACTCCAATGAGCGTTTTATTCTCACCACAAAACAGGAAGTGAGCATCAAAATAACCTAGTACTACTCGTTTTTCTTTTTTTTTAATTGACTAGACTGCATTTTACTGATGGTGTGAAAACAGTGTGTGTCTGGTGTCAGATGATCGCTTGCGCTGCCCACTCATCAAGTCTCCCAGACAGCAAACAATCACTTCTAAAAGAATTTCCCTCGTAAGAGTTCAAGTTCTTTTCCTCTGACTAATTGGGCATGCTTCTCTTTCACTTAAGAAGAAATGATTACCTTCACTGGAGCAAGTAATCAAGGTGCGTTTGTGACAGAATAGTCGCCTGTTGTAATTAAATGTCAAGGCACATGGTTCGCTTTCCTCGCATTTAAGGCGCCGCCGAAACTTCTTCACGCGAAATGAGAAGTGCCATCAGCACAGAATAGTAACAATGGCATCGTTAAAATGCCGATAAAGGAGAGATGACTGTGGAGAAGCGGAGCTGGAAATGAGGGAAGAGAGATGTACAGGTGTGCAAAGCGGTGCTTAGAAGGACGTGACATCAAAACTGGTCAACCTCTGAGACATTTCCAAAAAAAAGTCCACCAGAAACACATTTCCAGTGACATTCCCTTTCACTCTTATCTTGTTTTTTTTAATAGTTTTTGTTGATCTAAGCTCGATTACTAAAGACAGGTCGCCCTACATCTCCTGCTTCCTAAGAAACGCTAAACTTCCTATCAGTGACATCGTTAAGAAGCCTTGCACACAGGCTCCTCTTTCTGCTCTCCCCACTTTGACATCCAAGCCAATGCCATGTTAGCGACACTCAGCCAATTCATGCGGCAAATGGCCCAGGAATAGGGTTAGCTATAGGTAATCGCCCTTAAACTAGTGGCGTTGAGCGTAACCCAAGACAAAGCATTTCCTCATTAGGCTGTCCTGTATTGACCCTGTAACTCAATAGAGGCCACGGGCGAAACCTTGTAAAGATAGATGTTCTGTTGTCATGACAGTTGGAAGAGAAAGCACACGAGTGCTCATTAAAGGTCCAGCGGCCACGGCAGTGGTGTGACATTCCTAGAAGAATGAGAACATGCGGGACGTGATGCAGGGGCAGCATGAGACTGTGAGCTAATCGTGTTGGAAAAGGCTGTTAAATGCAACTCATGGGAAGCCTGGCAGCACTTCTGTTGCACTGTAGGGAGCATAAACATGTATTGAGATAGAGATTAGCGTCACCATAGGTTGAAAATGCATGTTCTTTTCTATGAAATGTAGATAAGCTTTGGTTTTTTTGTTTATCGTCAGAGATGCCTCCATTCTGATCATTCTGGAAACCCTGAGGCGAAAGCCACTATATTTCACAGAAAACTAGATAAATGACACTAGGTGGTAGCAGAGCTCCCCGGGGCAAGTGTAGCTGCTCTATTGATGTGTGCACTATCTTGATTTATACACTGTGCATGCAGGGAGGATCACATGTTTACCTGCAACTCTGTCCAGTGAACGTTTTAATCAGAGCTCTTTGTTGATTATCGGACTTTATTTTACTATCAGAACAATTTAATTCCCCTCCTTTATAAATACAATCCCCGTCCATCTATTAATCTGCGCTAGAGTGGTATTCAGACTATCTCGTATGACTTGGTAATGGATCCATTAGGATGAGAGAAAGCACTTAAAGGTTTTGTAGTTATGGCATATAATACAAAGCAATTACCCGAATCACAGCCTGTAGCCACTTGTGCAGTGAAATGCGATGGTAAAGTTAGTAGTTGCGCACTGAGTAAGCGTGAAAGAAGAGAATAGCTGAAACAGAGTGAAGGTATTGTAGGATCACCACTTTATTTAAGCCCTTGAATTATTCAGTACAAAAATAAAACAACAAGCAGTGTCGCACATTTTCTTCATGTTTTATTGCTCCACAGCTCCACAGAGTCGGAGCAGCTGAGTTTTTTTCTCCCCTCCCTGCAGTCACACATCGCCAGTGATGGTGAGGCTTTTCTTTTTAAAAGTAGTTCGACACCCTGCGGACAGACTGGATGTTGGGGTTCTCCGCCTGCCACTGCATGAAGGTGCAGTAGTTCCCTCTCTCCACGATGTACATGCGCCCGCGGTAATTAGGCTCCTCGTACAGCACCCAGCTGTTTGGTATAAATCAGAACAAAACCATTCAAAATCTTAACATCTACTCTAAGTCAGTGAATGCAACATAAAGGTGAGGCCTCTTACTTGGCTTTTATAGTAGCTACTGTTTATGTCTGGGGATTATAGTGTTGTTGCATCACTGCCCTCTGGTGGTATCACACAAGACAGTTTAGGTTTTGTTTTGTTTTTTGGCCAAGTTTTAAGAATGTTAAAATAGTTAGTGATGGCAGTGGTGGGATTGTCTGGAAATGAGGGAAGAGAGACATACAAGTGTGCAAAAAATTATCCTTAAAAGGACATTGCATGATTGTTAAATCTCCTCTGAGACATTATCAGAATTTGGCAGTGGAAATCCACCAGAAACACATTTCCAGTGACATTCCCTTCCCTCCCTCTTGTTATTTATACAATATCTTTAGTTTTTGTAGTTTTGCTGATCTGGCCATGATGACCTAGGACGGGTTGCTCTGCCTCCCTCCTCCATGATCTTAAAATCATGTATATCTCATTCATGTATATCCTCCTGAGACCCAGCGTCCTCATATGGGGACGTTAAGTTTTAGGTTTGTGGCAGCTTCTTTTGCATTCTTCTTCACATAGACCTACTGTCTACACCTATGTCTGCCATCTAGTGGTAGTTTAGGGTCAATACAGTAGTCGGTGTAAAAACATGATAGCTGGCATCTCAGCAGATTCACCCTACAGCCGATCACGGGACAAAAGTGGACGAGGTATAAAACCTCATCAAATTCTACAGTTCAAACTTGTTTATTTATGCTTATTAACTTTTCTAGTTTGATATGACATACACATTTACAAATTTTATTAATAGTAACAAGCTACAACGTCACTAATTATCAAGTACTCGTTTGAGGACATTGGGATTCTGGTTTTGTACGGCAATTAAAACAGTTTCATATTGGTGACTTTAATAATAATAATAATAATAATAGTAATATGATAATTCCTATGTCCACATATGAGGACACTTTTTTTTCAAAACTACCTCTTGTTCAAAGATGATGCTTAGTTTTTATACTTATTAGGTCCTACTAATCCCAGATACGTTGGCTAAATTAAAAATTCACACCAAGCAAAAGCTCAGGTCTCAGGAGAATATTAAATGCAAATAGGTGTGTCCGTATATTGAACACTTTTTTCAATATATAACATTTGTTATAGTGATTTATATCTGGCATCAGTTTTCACTGGAACTATTTTCTACAGTCTGTATTTAAACATATTTAAACATTTCTGATCAGAGTTCCTACCCTTAAAGTTTTAAATGTAGTATTTAATTGTGAGTTTTAGGTTGGTAGCCATGAAATCATCCCTGGATCAGCTGATCCTATGTGTTTTCTACTAATTTTAAACATTAATAATGGTGTTTCAGAGTGATGAGAGCCACTTAAATGATATGTATTTGTCTTCACAGCTGATTTTACCACATTTTTGATTAATACATTTGAAACTGTCCACCTGCAAGAGGGGCAAGAGGGAAAGCTGGTGTTGAGGGATTTTGGGTAACCAACCCTGTAACAGTTTACAATCAGCTTTAGGAATCTGAATATGTTGGTCACATCAAACACGGCCGCAGAGATACGTACGCTCCGTCTCCATAAGCCCTGATGGAGTTGACACAGTTCTTGGTCAGGCCTCGTGCTTGCAGAAACGGGCAGTCATCGCACAGCTCCACACACTGGCCGCTGAAGTTTTCTCCCTCGAACAGCTCCATCCTGTAGTGCTCTCCGTGCTGGGGAGGGTAATGACATATGCGTGCTCGCTGAGTCATAGCAACAGTGTTTGACCTCACCTCTCTGCAAACGACCAAGGTTTTTCTCCTTTATATCGCGGAGGCTCGCTTTGTGTGCACAAATAGTTGCACCTATAGAAATGTTAAATGCACCCACGTGGAGGGAGATATATACGTGCAGGGCTCACTGTGAAAACGCGCAGCTTGTGGTGAATACCTTTAGCTTACTAAAAAATTAAATATGCCTGTGATGGACGGCTGATTCCTGCAACAGAAGTTAGAAAAATGAGTTTGCCGGACAAACAGATGTGCACAAATGAGGCCACACATATGCCAGTGTGCCAGGGTTTCGCTTACCGCCCCCCCGAGCCAAATATTTGTCTCTCCCTGGAGTGTCACACACACACACACACTCTCTTACCATCCTGATTGGTCTGCAGGAGCCCATGTGATCATTATGGGCATTCCAGCGCTGGAATTCAGGGTACTCTCCGTGCTCCAGAATGTACTGTTGACCCTTGAAGTCTGGGTGGTCAAAGCAGATGTAGGCCCCACTCTCCACGCGGATGGAGTTGACCCTGTTCATGAAGCCTCGGTCCTGGAAGTTGTCGCAGTCGCCGCAGATCTCCAGCTTCCTCCCAGTGAAACATTTCCCCTCATAGAACACAATCTGTTTCCACCACGACAGTGAGGGTTAAAATATATATATATTTTTTTTCTCTTTCCTAACAGACACACGAAAAAATGCTGATATCTACATCTTTGACAAGTCATCAAGGTTAATGTCTTTGTGATTTGTTTGTGGAACGCCTGCGCAGGGAAAGGTCTACTGTGGCTGCATTCTTGCCGTTGTACTCACCTTTCCTGAGTACTGAGACATTTTCCACTGTTAGCTGTTCCAAGCTACTCACACTGTCTAAGCAAGTGAAAAAATTCGCACTCCCAGATATATACGGCCGCCGCAGAGTGCGGCTGTGTCGCGAGGCGGGGGCAACAAAGGCGCAACAATGGGGGGTTTAGATGTTTTGCCACATGGACAGTTTCCCTTACATGTGCCACTGCTGATATTGGAGTTTGGCTCGGGAGGGCCGAACAATAGAGGGAGACCGATTGTGCTTTGATTGGGCTTTGCGGGCGATGCCGCGCCGAAGCCGAGGTGGTGTTACGGAGAGATATTTGGGTCGTGCCCAGATGACAAGAAAGGAGGAAGAGGAGGAGGAAAACAAACACAGACAGGGAAAGTTAAGGCAGAGGTTAAAGGACGGAACAAATCTAGAGCAATAAACAATAAACCTGTCTTCTGATAAGCAGCAACAATGAGGGTGGGCCCCAGTCAGCCTTGAACTACATATCCACACCGCAGTGAATGGGGCAACCAAAAGACCTGTACATAAAGTATGGAAATGGGTAAAGGAGTCTGAAGAGGGAAGCTTCTTTTGACTCCTTTCCAAGTTTCCTAGTTTCTGATCAGTGTGAGTTTGATTCACCTCCAGTCACAGCTCATAGTCCAAATCTAGCTCCTAAAAGCAAATAAACAGAAAATTGTCGACCAAAATGCCAAACTCAAGACCTAAAGGCACTGGTATCAACACTAACAGGGTCTCATTCGAACTCGGGGTGAGACAGATTTAGCTCTGACCGGACAAAATCCGTCAAAGCACAATCTGACCCGCGAGGGCCCAGTCAAAGCACCGAAGGCTGGAGAGTAATATTTGGACTGCGTCCAGATGACAAGCGAGGAGGAGGGAAACAAACACAGACGGGGACGGTTAAATCAGAGGTTAGAGGACGGGACAGACCCTGAGCCGACAGTAAATCTGTCTCCTGACAACCAGCGACAATGAGGGTTATTAGTCCTGGTTGGTCTCACGTATCCGAGTCTTTATGGCAACGGGGTGAACAGATGGACGTAGCCACCAGGTCTGAAGTGGCTTTAAGTGCAGTGCCACTTATCGTTAGTGGCTCCAAAATGTCTCTGATTCCCAATTTAAAAAATAAATAAATAAATGTTCCAACAGGAAATACTAAATCTTTTCCACACATTATCTTTTCTTGTGGTCAGTGTGATGCTGCTCCTTTTGAATATTATCCCAGTATTTATTAGATATTAAGCCTGGATCAATTAATATGCCAGTTTGTTTGATTCACCCCTTACTCCACCCCAGCTCCTCCTGCTCCTCCTCATGGCCACAGCCGAACGCCGAAATCAAGGACTTTAAAGCAGTAGTTTACGCGGCGGGCCGAATGTCACCACATGAAAGCACATGCCCCCCCCCGCTCCTGCTTTTTCTTTTCGTTCGGGACCTCTCTCTGTTGTTGTTGCTCTGCCGCTTAATCCAGAGAGGTAGCCCCGGATCTGTTTTGACCTTGACCCCTAAAAACCTGTGAGGTGACTGGCGTCATCAAACACCCGCCAGAATTAAGGTAAGGCAGCTGGAGCGGGTTGGAAACAACTGAGGCAAACCACGGCTTTACCGCGCGACCTTGGCCACCGCTCTGCTGTTGGTGCATTGTACTGAACATAAGTTAAATAAATAGGCCCTATAGAAGCACGTACTTCAAATGTATAGCAGCGGTCAAGTGTTGCAGCCTTTCCTTTTCTTTCCTGAGTGTATAGAGTCTATTCACGTCTGCAGAGTCCTTAATCGACGTTAATAAACCTCATGTGGGTCTGACATAAAGCACCTACGGTAAACACTCCATACTTCTGACTATACATCCCTTTACCCTGCAGCGCGTCCCCGTTTACAAACCCGACTAATATAAGCCTTTAGTTGAGCTTGTGACAAATACTGTTTGCAAAGGGCTCATTAATTATACACACCGGTGGACAAAGGGTGGAGGGCTCTTGCATAATGCAGCAATCTGGGCATTGGGAAACTGTAACCCCTGAACACAGTGTACCCAGGGCGAGTGAGGTGCTAAGTATACAGATACAGCGCTTAATGGGACGTTGCCATGGCAGGACAAAGTATGAAAGGGGGTATAAAAAGAGGGGCGGTCGATGAATGCGCTCTCAGACAGAAAATACGGCAGAGAAACCCGGCGAGGTACGTACACAGAGAAACAGCGCTTCGGATAAGTACGGTTACTTGTTTGTTTAAAACGTCAATCAATATCAGTTTGATTTTATTTGATATTAAATGTCAAAACCGTTGTGAATGAGAATGCATCCAATGGATTTCTTTGAAATCATGAGATGAGATGACCTTAGAGAAAGTGCTGAGAGGGATGAGGGCATTTCTTGGATTGCTTAAAATGAAATCAGGGGTTTTGAAGGCCACCGTGCACGTTGTCCAACCTGTGCTTTATCTCACGCAGGCTGCAGCACTGAACAGAACAATGAAGTTGTTGGTCTTGGCTTTAAGCGTAGCCCTGCTGTTTGCAGCTGGTGAGTCTGTCACTGATTCTCCACTGTACAAACACACGACTGCTGCTGCTGCTGCTGCTGCTGCTGCTGCTGTGCAACAGGAAGATCTGCCGTTAGCCTTCGCCGCGCTGGATCTCAGTTGACCCGTCAGAAGATGAAATGCAATTAGTTCAATTTCACAGCAGACTGTAAACATATTTAAGACCTGAAAGCAAATTCAAACTGAATGACTTGAGGGAGTTCACAGCAGAGTCAAAGCGGACCAATATTAACTTGCAAATTCGGCTTTGGCCCCCGAGTAGATTTGATCACAATATGAGGCGTTTTCTCATATTCCTTGGCTGATATTCTCTTGTTATATTTTCAGGTGAATCCCTGGACTGCCACCGCTGCGTCCCGAGAAGCGCCGGAGGAACCTGCGAGCTCAGCGTGGAGAGATGTAACCCAGAGAAGGACGGCTGCGCTGCTGCCAAATTCCTCAGAGCACCACGTGAGTGTTCTCAAAATACTAAAATATTAAACACTTCTGTCGTTACCCCCTGACCTCGGGAACGACAGTATATAACCCTTAATAAAGCATGAATAAAATATTCGGCTTTTTTTTTTGCATGCATGCGTGAACCTCACAGGACAAAGGCCAAAAAACTAGTGAATGAATATAATACATAAAGAATGACTTGACTTCGCTTCCTTCCCGTTCCCCTTCCTCAGATGGGCACTACCAGAAATGCATGGCTCTGTCGGACTGCGAAATGCTGAAGATGAACGCCTACATTGACATCAAGTGCTGCAGCGACAACATGTGCAACACCTTTTAAAAAATGTAATAAATATATGACAATAAAAAGAGTATGCATGTGTTACAGTATACTGCGGTGTGGGGTTCAGGAGACACGCTTAACCCCCAGTGAGTCCTGCAGCTGCTGCAGGCTGCTCCCAGCACATAAAAGAGGCTATTTTTGGAAAAATACACTCTGTTAATTCTCTTGCCCCGACAAATAAAAGAGTTTTAAAAGGAGCCCGTGGCTGTAAAATCTTTCCTTGTTTAACAGCATCTTATTGTACGCTCTGGAAAAGGTTACCTATGTCTGTATTTGGAGCAGGTTTGCGTGTGTCCTAGAAAGTCTGGCAGGCAGCTTAGAGTTTAAAACATATTTTAATTTCAGATTGTCTTTTAAATCAAGGATATAACTGAAGAATATGTCGTCGCAGCATGTAGTAACACAGATCAGGCGTTACATTATGACCAGCGACAAAACACTTGGGTTTTCTGAGGGTGTCCTGTGGTGTCTGGTAACGGGATGTTGTTAGTGGGGGGCTTTTAAGTGGAGAGGCCTCTGTGGATCATCCCACAGATACTTGATCAGATGGGATCTAGTGAATTTTGAGGCCAGGTCAACACCTTGTGCTGTTTTTTTCTAGTTGTTCCTAAAGCGTTTTTGTGTCAGGCTGAATCCTGCTGCCATCAAGGAGTGTCATTGCTATAGGGTGGGGGTGCCTGGTCTGGTCTATGTGGGTGCTACATGTCTAAGTATCATCCACATTAATGAATGCCAGGTCCAAAAGTTTCTTCTTCTCCTGTCAGTGGTTTTAATGTTGCGGCTGATCGGTGTATTCTGCTGCAGGGAACCGAGACAAGCCACCCTTATCATCGCCTTGTGCTAAATCATTACATCATTATTGCTCCCTGCTCTCGAGTCTTGCACCCTTTTCATTCCATCCTTTTGTGTAGGAGCAGACACTGAACTTAAACCATGCCTCCGCTGAATTTATTAGTCTGTAAAACACTTGAAAAAGCGCCATTAAATAAACAAACTCGCCCTTCACAGCCGCCGCAATAATAACCCACAAACAAGCCGGCTTACATAACCACTTTTTGCTTTAATGATTACAATCAAAAACATTTGTACAACATTTTCAACATTAGAAAATGGATGCAGATAATTCTTTCTTTTTTTTTCTTTTAAACGTAAGTTTGGCTGACAGAAACTGCGATGAAAAATGAACCGAGGGACAGAGAAGTGGGAACCGCGTGGTGATGGAAGTAGAAAAACGGGGCTGTATACTGGAGGGATCAGACAGCCGGGTGGTGATGTATCAGAAGAAACGTCTTGTGTTTAAACCGGTTTTTCGAAAGGTGTGCGCGCGGCGGACGTGACGGATCTCTTTATCTCGTGTTATCTAAACGGTGAAGGGGGGTGGGTGGGGCCTGGAGCCTAAACGGAAGCCGCATAATGAGAAGCTGAGATGCATCAAGCCACTACTATCTCTAGTCTGAGTTATAGTCATTTCTGAGACACATTTTTTCTGATACATTCACATGCACTCCCCCTAATAAAGCACTGAAACACTGAGGTCGAGTCCTGTATTTTCGCTGTAGACCGGAAACGATCGGGTTTGACGTCAAAAGATGAATATGAGTCAAGAGATCAACTTTTCAGCTTTTATTCCCACGTATTTACGCCTGGATCTGACACACAACTCTGAAGGTAGCCAGTTTGGTTTGAACCCACCCGTTTCTCATGTGAGTAGAAGAACTGGAACAGGTAGACCAAACGTTTGCATTCTTCTTTTTTGATCCTTTTCACCTCAGTCTGTTTCAGTTGTTAGTTTTGTGGGTTTACTCCCTTCAGTCTCCTCTGTAGTCGGTGAAATGGAAGCTCTAAAGCACAGGCGTCAAACATACGGCTCGCGGACCAAAAGCGGCCCACCAGAGGGTCGAATCTGGCCCGCAGCATGAATTTAGTGCGAACCTTACGTAGAAGGCTGCAGTTTTTCAGTGAAAACACTTCTATTCCTAATTTGTCTGCTGTTTTTGGAAGAGAAGTGGACAGGACACAACACTGAGACCCGGGACTTAACAGCAGACAGCAACCGCACTAAAGAAATGTTCCTCGAAGGATCATGTATTAAACGTAAACATTCTCCTAATTCACTTGTTCTTTGTACTAAAACACATGGAAAATATCTGGAGTCATTGTCATTACTTATAGGTTAAATATGCTGTTAGGTTACTGGCCGGGCCGCTTGGGATCAAATTGGGCTGTATGTGGCCCCAGAAAATTCTTTGACACCCCTGCTCTGTAGGGTTAACTCTGGAGACTTGACTTGGCCAGTCTAGAACGTTCCACTTGATGCCCTTCTTCCAACTCCTTCATTGTTTTGGGTCATTATCTTGCTGCATAATGAAGGGTCTGCCGATCAATTTGGATGCATCTTCCTTATAAGTGGCAGACAAAATCTTTCCATAGACTACTGAGATAATTTTGATGCTGGCCGTCGTGTGTTGCTCTATCAATCATCCCAGAAGAAGCCATGCAAGCCCGAGCCACGACACTGCCGTCATAGCGTTTCACAGATGAGCTTGTACGTTTGGAGATTGTGAGCAGATCCTCTCTTTCTCAGAAAACTTTAGCCTTCCCATCACTTTGGTAAAGGTTTATCGAAAAAAGGTTTCAAAAAATCCTAACTGGACTATAGAGTTTTTGAGAAGACGTTTCACCACTCATCTGAGCAGCTCCTTCAGTTTTTGGATATACCATGACCTGGATTACTGAGAACCTTCACAGGCGTTTTGGTAAAGGTTCATCTTGGTTCTCATCAGTCCGTAAAAGTTTGAATCTTTGGCAAACTCCAGCCTGGCCTTGCTCTTCTTCTTGCTAACAAGTGGTTAGCGTCTTCTGTATTTTTGTTCATGAAGTCTTACGCAAACTGTGGATTGTGACACCTTCTCTCCTGCCTTCTGGAGGTTTTAGGGACTTTCTTTACAGCTCTCACAACGTTTCCGTCATCAGCTCCTGCTGTATTCTTTCGTCTACCCGTTCAACGCCTCTTATTTGGTACAGCAGTGGTTTCTTTCTCCTTCAAATGGTTGTGCTAGCTACGGCAAATGTTTGGGCGATGGCTCTGATTGATTTTCCGTTTTTAATGTTGGTTGCATCTCCAGCCGGAAGTGCAGTCTGAGCATAGGCATCAGTGCAAGAGGACACACCTGTCAGTCTACCCGTTCCAGTTCTTCTGCTCACAAGAAAAGTGGGTGGGTTCAAACAAAGCGTGCCACCTTCCCAGTTGTGCCTCAGATCCAGGTGTAAATACCTGGAAATAAAAGCTGCCTCATGCTCATCTTTAGATGCCAAACCCGATTGTTTTCAGTCTACAGCAAAAAATAAACGAATGGCCTCTCTGTTCCAAATCTTTTGGAGGGGAGTGTACGATGTTCTGGGTTTTGCATCAGTGCCGAGCACAGACATGGCGGGGTGGAATGTGGGAAATACAGTATAAGACGAGGGAACCGCCGCTCATCCATCCGCTTCTTTCATTTCATTTCTTTTTTCTTTTTTTTTTTATCAAACACACAAAAGAAAACCGAGGATGACAAAAGGGAATACTGATAAATAACAGTGGAATCAGAGCCATAAATAGACAGTATTGGATATTTAGGACCCTGGGGGAGGGGAAGAGGGGGAGGGGGGGGAGTTGGGTGGGGTGGGGTGGGGTGGAGTCAGCTGAGGTGGAGGAGAACTGGCAGCTAGCCTTCAAGTAACGGGATATCCCAGTGCAGTGTCCTGTGTGTTGATTGGGCGGCCCTACATCATGGAGCAGGAGGATTTTCCTGGCTGCACGCCGCCGTCCATCTTCTCTGCCTCCAGGATCATCCTTCGGAAAACCTCCACGGCCGTCTGAGAGAGAGACAGAGCGAGCGCACAGACACAGAGAGAGAGAGAGAGAGATAGGACGCTGTCACATGCCTCGGTCACACCACTGTGAGTTTTGTACATTCAGTGGAGCCTCATGGGCTCAGGCCACAACAGAAACGGCCTTGTTTTTAAATTGAACTCTACCACTTCGGACTAAAGATGATTAACTGTCTCCCTGAATGTGGAACTTGGCTGCACATTTGCTGTTTGCTATTAGCTTAGCCAAGATTTATACTTTTACTAAAGGGAACGTATAAAGTGAAAAGAGCACTTTGTGTTTTGGGTTAACTTTTGAACCGTTGTTAAACAGCATTCATTTTTTTGTTGTTCAACCAGCTGGAGCCACAACAGAGACATATTGTAACGCGAGTGCAAAGCATTAGGTCCCGGGAACACAGACTGCGCGGGCGTCTCCCCGAGCACACCTGCTGCTTCGGTTTGCGTCGGCACGGCGGCTGAAGTGGAATATAATTCGGAGGGTGTCTGTGAAATTCACGGCGACCCGGGTTCACGCGGGAAAGCTTTTCATCAAGACCCCACCTGCTCCGATCAGACCTGGCACTGGCAAGCGTCAGAAACGGGCAGCTCTGAGTGCCCGTGTTCACACCTGGCTGTAAAAAGGGTCGCCTAATGAGCTTCGGGCGCCCGCTTACGACCAGATCGCGGTAGAATATTGCACAAACGGCTGCGTTTCTCTCTATCGGAACAAGTTTCCGAACCATGAACGGCACGGTTTGAAATAGAGAACGTGACCTGTAGCGAGCTGTTAGGAATCTGCAGAGGTATGATGGCGTGGACTTTCCAGGTTGCACCAGTGAGTTGAAGACGAGCCAAGGGCACACTGGACTGACGAGCCGCTGTGATCTGACATCATCGTGTAAACAAGACCAATGCAATAAAGTCAATACGGTCTGATGAGGCGCAGCATTGATTGGGTTTACTCCGCAGCAGCCTGGTGTCTTTTGCATGTGATTTAATAAACATGGCGGATGGATGTGCATAATGCCGCGCCGCCGCTCTGTGGTGCAGCCGTGACTGGCGCGACTGTGTGAACCCCGCTGCTTTCAGACGAGAGAGGAAAGTGTTTCCATTCGGCGTGAAGCAATGATTTATAATAATCACTGCGGGAGGCTTCAAACATGATTTATGCAGCACTGAACGCGTCTGTAGGTTGATTTTTAGCGTTTATTCACATTTTTTTTTCAGCTCGCTAACGTTGGTAAAAATCTCCCAGCGTGGGCGTAGATTGGTATCGCACCAGAAGCAGTGCGAGACAAATATCAACAACTCACTTTGCACGACCTCATCTGAGGTATTCGGTGGTTAAGCACTGTTGCACAACGGTACAAATGTTAGCCGTAAAACTATCTAAGTGTGCGTACAAAAGATGCTAAGTGCTTCACAGATCTGAGTGGAACTGCGAGCTGGTGGTAAATCTTCCATATCCGACATGATTCAATCCACTAGTATGAACATGTTGATTAGAGTGGCATTACAGTGTCTTTATTATTATTTCAGTCCTGGTTAACACTTGCAAGGCTAGTTATTCTTCCCATGATGCAACTCACGCCCTTGTTTAGACTGATTTTCTGCTCTTTAAATGTCCAAATCCTCTTTTTCAAGCTGCACAGTGATCAGCAAACCGTCCACGTATACGTCCGTTAGTCACACTACGGGATAAGTCAGGTAGGAGCTGATCCCAGCTGACACTGGGTCAGAGGCATAGTGCACCGCTGACAGGTTTCCGGTTAATGACAGGGCTGACATTCAACCAAACCTGAACGTCTCTGGACTGCGAAAGACCCTGGAAGGAGATACACGTAAACCCCACACCAACGCAGCCACAAGTGTCTATGTTCCACGGATATTAGTTGTGAAAAACCTTTAATAATCTATCGGTGGGAAACAGTGATGGGAAGTTCGGCTCTTTTCTGGGAGCCGGCTCTTTTGCCACGGCTCCCAAATTAGATTTGGATCTGTCAAGCTTAACAAGCAAAAATGGAGTCAATCTACAGACCCCGGATGATGATAACAGGTAACTCCGGACTCAACGGGGAATAGCACTAGTGTATCATAACAAAATATTGGTGAAATGAACGAGTTTCGTGGCAGATAATGCGTTATTTAGAGGCTGCGTTTCGGTGCCCCATTCACTCCCACTATATGGATATCGTCCGAACGATGCCATATGACACCAAAGTTATATGGGTGAGTAAACGATCGTATTTTATGCCAGAAATAAGGTCCAGGCTGTAAAAAACAGTAATTCTCCTTTAATGTATTTTCATTTTGCAGTGAAGACACTCTGTTTTGAACGGAATGGCAGAGTTCTGCCCCCGTCCTCACGCGAGCAGAGACGAACGAGCTAAAGGCAAAAAAATAGTGGGGAACCTGCTCACTGAACGGGAATCGGCTCTTCTGATTCACTACCAAATATCGTCTCTTTTGCGCATGACACATCACTAGCAGGAAACTATTAACACGGTCCGTTTAATCATGGTTTCCCATACAATGTTAATACTTTGCTGTATGAATTGTTTTCAACAGTTGGGATAGCACCATACTTATGGGCTTTTATTAAGGAAGTAGAATAACCCCAAAAAGAAAAACCCCAAAAGAGGGATATACTACACGTATCGATGATTAGAGACGGGGTGAAGGTCAGGTGAGGAGTTTCCAGGAGGGACAGTAATCTGTGTCGGTCTATTTTAATGAACTCTCATATTGTCAATAAAGTTAGGAAGAAAACATTTGATTCTGATTTTAGCACCTATCCCTTATCAGATTACATATTGTCTAAATCCCTAATGAGAAGGATTTCAATCAGGTTTTTACAATCTATAAGAGGACAGGCCTCGATGACGATCTCTTACCTGGTTCTCTTTAGCTGAGGACTCCATGAAGGCGGCGTTCCAGGACTCAGCTAACGCTTTTCCCTCTTCACAACTGATTACTCTTAAGAGGGAGGAAGGAAACAGAAATATTTCAGAATGCAGCTGTGGTGTCGGAAGAAATCTGCCATTATAAATGGCTCCATTGACTCTGTGCTGCGTGAGGCGAGTCTGCGGGGATACAAAACGCGCACAGATGCAGCGTAGCCGAGGCAGCTCTGTGCAGACGGCTTCTGCAAAGTCAAATTTTAAACGTCCACTCTGTGCTTCAGCTCCCCTGACGGCTTCTTCCCTTGTGCATGCATCGTCTACACATCAGTGTACAGTTTAGGTGTGTTAGGACGTACCGCTCCATATGTAGGTCGTTCTTGTTTCCGACAAGCATAATTGGAACTCTGCATGGAGGGGGAAAGGAAAAGTTAGTGACGCTGCCATTTCATACGACGTAGTGAGCAGAAGCGATGAGAGGCGCCACTTACTGAACTTTCCCCACCATGTCCAACAGTTTTTCGTGGATGACTTGTACGACTTCAAAGCTGGAGGAGACAAAGGGGAAAGTTTCAGCGTTCGCGCAATGCACGTCACTCCCGTCTCATAATGCAGCGCGAGGAGACAAGAACCTTTTATTGGATGTAACTGAATAGACCAGGATGTAACCGTTGATGTCTATGGAGTAAGTCTGTGGGAAGATGGAGTATTCATCCTGGAGAAAAAGACACGAAATTAGAAGTGTTTCAATAAAAATATGGAAAACCACAAAGAGGATGGTAAAAAAATCAACTGTCATACCTGTCCAGCTGTGTCTACAAGCTGAAGATGGTACTCCTGTCCATTTATCGTGATCATCTTAGTAAATGCTGCAAGAAGAAGAAAATTAGAAAATGCAAATTAAAAGATTTTTAATGCAACGTCATCACCAAACACAGACACCCAGCCGGCTGCCTCTTCATCACTCTGTGTTTTTGTTTTTTTATTCCTCCTGCAGATCTCGAGACACACTAGACACAACCCAGTTATGGATCCAGGCCGGTACCAGCGAGTTCATCCGGCGCAGGACTGTCAATATCTGCCAGGAGGCGGGTCACATTATCTACAGCGGGACTGGGGGAATGCGCAGCCTGCAGCATCTCGCTCGGAACGCTGACGCCTCACTTCACGTTAACCGTCCGGGGATTATTTATAGACGCGGATTCAAGAAACGCGGGGTGGCACCGTCGGAGCGCACGTGTCAGGGGAAGGTTTAAACAGCCCGCAGGTGAAGTTTTAACTAAATAAAAAACTCGGAGCGCGTTTAGGAGGTCGATGAATTACAGCGCGCGCTCTCGAGACCCCTGAGTGCCTTCGAGCAAGGCTCCCTTGCCAGGACGTATACAAGTCAGAGGGTTATTCCAGCTGAGGTCTACACCAGCTGATCTCTTAAGAGAAGGTCGGAAACCGGTGCAGTTCATCGTCTTTCTGTCAAATCTTACTCCGAGTTAATATTTATGAAGCACAAACAAAATGAAGAATAAATACATATTTAGAAGGAACTCTGCCCGGCATTACACTTTCCATCCATCACCAAGTTCCACGTGAGGAATATAGGTCAGAGGAAAAGGTGAAACATGAACTATATAATGACAGAATAACTATTTTCACGTGTCAATCATTACAGACTTGAAATCCATAAAACAACCAAAAAAACACAATGTATTAAACGTAACTAAATGTCATCAAGGTTTAAGGTTCATTTAACTGATAACATGAGGTGCTACAGCTCGCTTTAACTCACTTTGACTTCTGTGTCAATGGTTAATAAAGAAAATAACAAAAGAATGTGTGTAAATATGGATGAATTATAAAAAGGAGACTATCAAGTTGATCAGAAGTTACGATTGAAAACTTTGCACAAACGAGTCCTTCGTCGAGGCAAAAGGAGTTAGGTCAAACTTAAACATTATCTCTTCTACTTATCTCAAAGTGAGCGAGTTCGAAAGTTCGATCAGACAAAATAATAAACGCAACGATGACGATGAATCTGAGAAAACACGGCGGATATTTTACACCGTTTTGCGACGCAACAAATCGGACGTTTTATCAACTGATGGAAGTTTAGACTGTGCGGCGCAACCACAGGCAACCACCTGTTGTCACATGGCCTAAGGATGTAGTTTCGTCTCCGTGGCAACCAAACAGCTGCATCCACTGAGGAGGAGGGCCAAAAGATGGAGGCTGATAGCTTCTGGAAACAAGGGAGTAGACGTTCTGGGCGAGTTTGATATTGATTTTAACTACACGATCCAATTTCGTGAGGATCAAGATAAGAATAAAAGGAGTCTCTGACATATTTGCAATCTAAGGGACAATAAATGTGAATAAACTTCCAAACATTTTATTACACGTCATGAACACACATGCACTGTTTCGGCTGATTTCGCAGAGGATGCACCAGGAGCTGAGAGGTTCGCCGCCTGGGCTAAACAGTTTCCTGTTAGTGTGTGGAGGATGTAGCAGCTCAGATTCCCCACTTACTGTTTTCTATTGTTGGATCATAGGAGTCAACGAACTGGCCTTCCACAAACTGAATTGTCAAGGAGGACTTTCCTGCAAAACACAAAGAATTATTAAAAACAGACTCAGGAGCAGAAGAAAAACGCTGCAGAAGTTATCAATCTGTCCGTCTATAATCACGTGCACTTTATGAAATAGTTAAAAATGCAGAAACCCTGCAAGGATAGGATACCGTGGGGGTTAAATAACGCACTGATGGGGACAAAACGCACCACAACGTGTTCAGAAACTGCCCTGCAACTCGCATGACACCACCACAAACACACACGGGGATGCTACAGTGTCAGTGCTGGCATGCTGGCTGCAGGCCTCTCAGTCGCGCTATCTTGTGTGCGTGTGCCATCTTCCTCCACGTCGTTTCCACTGCATGGAAACTGCGCTTCTTCAGTTCCAGATGAAACAAACCGCGCAGTAATGCGTCAAATCCGACGAGGCCTCTACGGCATGGCTCCGGCCAACATAGGGTCACTGGGATGGAGACGTGTCCGTTCGTGTATATATATATATTTATTTATATACATTTACACGCATGTACGTGTTGGGAACGCGTTAGGAGAGGCCCTCGTGTGCCAAAAACCACAAGGCCGCGTCTCACCTGGTGGCGCTCTGAGACGCTGCGTGACAGATCCCTACTCCCTATAATTTAAGTCTATTATAGGAGGCGTAAAGCGCTCTCACAATGGGCTTAAACTGACCCGAAAGGCCGCTCAAATCGAGCCCTCAGCCTTCCATCTTAGCCACTGGGCTGTCGTCTCATCCCCCTGTGCGTCGTCTGCTGGGAACTCACCTACGGATCTGTACCCGAGGATGGCGATTTTTCGTGATTTCGGCTGCGGCATGTCTCGTCCTGGTTATCGCATCTAGTCCTCGGGGTGTACCGCAACCTCCAACCGGAATAGCATCCAAAATTCAAGGGGCGCAGAGAACCGTCATGCAGGCTCCAGACGACCGCTTGAATCCTCCTCCTTTTTCTCTGTTGATGAGGGTGGGTGTTTTTTTTTCGGCTAAAGCTCGGGGAATGTGTAATTTCAGGTCATATGTGAGGGGGGGGAAAAAGCATGGAGTATCTATGAATCTACAATAACTGCGTCACTCCCCTTTGCAATGTAATGAATTAGTAATTGGTGCTCGGCTCCGATTGGCTGCGCGCGGAGCGGAGGCGGGCGTCCGCGCCGTTTGTGAAGCTCCGGTTGGACGAGGCGGCCGTTCGTCAAACAGCAGCTGTCGGTTTCTGAGTTCTGATTGGCTGCGGCGCGCTTTGTGACGTGCTGGGTGGTCGGGTGCGGTGTCATTCACATGTTTAGGGTCAGGGAGCAGGGAAGCTGGTCCTGACAGGAAGACGCCATTACTATTTTAATGTACAGAGGAGGAAAAATGAGGTAAATCTGCAGTGAACACAGTGTTTATAAGTCCTAACGTGCTTTTACAAGTATTGGAGACAAAAATTAGCTTAAAATTACATCACAGCCAACACTAATGCACCACTATAGCATGAGAAATAAACAGAGTACTTTGCTATCTTCTATTTAATATACAGGTACACTTGTGAAACCAAAGTAATATAATAGTCTTGCACTAAATCCCCCTTCATGGCTGCTGTAGAGTTCAATTTACCTTAAACAGCGTCAAAAAGGTGGCAATTCAAAAGGGAATTACAGTTTTTTACAACTTGGACCTTATTTCTGGCATTAAATACAACCGTTTACTCACCCATATAACTTTAAAGTTCAGGAGATATTTAGATCTGCGTATAGCCACATACTGGAAGTGACCGGGGCACCAAAACACAAAACACAGCCTCTAAATAACGCATTA
Source organism: Planiliza haematocheilus (assembly GCA_005024645.1). NCBI lineage: Eukaryota > Metazoa > Chordata > Actinopteri > Mugiliformes > Mugilidae > Planiliza > Planiliza haematocheilus. The sequence continues at coordinate 1,541,736 of SRSE01000255.1, forward strand.
TCTGCCACAAAACTCGTTCATTTCATTTGTTTATCTGTTATGATACGCTAATGCTATTCCCCGTTGAGTCATCTCTGAGTGCCGCACACGCGATGGTCGGCTTGTTTACCTGTAATTTGCTACTGCTAGTTTTTTGCAACATGGCTGAATATTTTTCTGATTCTGAGGTTGTGGACGAACTATAGCAGTTGTAAATTACATCCGGATGCACTGGTGTGTGATAACAAAATATTGGTGAAATGAACCGAGTTTCGTGGCAGATAATGCGTTATTTAGAGGCTGTGTTTTGTGTTTTGGTGCCCCACTCACTCCCACTATGTGGATATACGCAGATCTAAATATCTCCTGAACTTTAAAGTTATATGGGTGAGTAAACGGTTGTATTTCATGCCAGAAATAAGGTCCAAGTTGTAAAAAACTGTAATTCCCTTTGAATTGCCCCTTTTTTGACGGTGTTTAATGTAAATTGAACACTACAGCAGCAATGGATATACCTAGATCCAAGTAGCTTCCAAATTACTACAAATTACTACAAAAAGACTACAAAAGTTATATGGGTGAGTAAACTATCGTATTTTACGCCAGAAATAAGGTCCAGATTGTAAAAAAACAGTAACACTTTAACTGTAAGATTATTTTAAAGGATGTGGTTTGTGATGCTGCATTTAATCAAATGCCAAACTATTTCTGTTATGTAGCATAGCCCACTGATTGAAATGGGCTTGTCAAAATACTAGAAACACGTGTCAGTACCAAGGAATGAATTGCATTTGATTTCACTAGCGTACCTAATAAACTGGCAAGTGATCCTACATCTACATAAGCCTGCAAACTATGCTCTAGTAAAAAAAAGCTATATATATATATTGTCCATTTCACAGCTTTTATTTAGCTTCTAATATATTGGATTTATCTTCATTAACAGGCAGAGTTTTCTTAGTCATTATGGAACTGCTATTTAAATTTCCACTGACTTCTCATTCATGTTGGCATATAAAATAGATTAGACAAAATAAAGTTGATGCTGCTTCAAGAAAAAAATATAACGTCCACCAGCATTACAATGCAGAGACCTTACTCTTGCATTTCTCCTGTGTCACACTGCATTGTATTCTGTGTGCACCTGTAGATCACCTCGTAATGCTAAATGTTTGAAGCTGCAATAACAATTACATTTGCCAGTCAATCATCCGGCAAAACACGAGCCCATCAGTCACAGCTGCATTTAAAGCAGATGCTGCCTTAAGAGCAAACTACTTAAAACAGTTAAAGTTAAAATGTAATTCTGCTCTGACAGACGTTAACTGTAAAATCCTGGACGCACGGATGCACCAGGAGCGCTCTGAAAGGAGCCATTGTGCTGTACACTACAAGACTTTCATTTGATAGTTTAACTACACTGGAGCAGAATGTGCTGATAAGAACCTCTTTTCCTTTGCTTCTGTAAAAAGCTGAGGGAAGAATTTCTACTTTTAATTAGGTAGTTTCATGCTGCAGCATTTCTACCCGACTCATTTGCGGCGACGATCACTTTAAGGTCATTTGCGAGCAGGCATCGGCTCACACGCGATAACTCAGTTTTGGTCTTATGAGACATGACTACTGCTGTCCTGCACATTTAGTAGGCATGCATCTTTTTCCACCAAGAAACCTAAGATTAAATTGTTGGACAATAAACTGAAATTAGAATCATGTTGTGGTTATTTCCACTGTGGAACAAACTCCACTTCAAATCAGCTGACTCTGGGACATATTAAAAGCACATTTGTGTAGAAATGTAACTTCATTTTAGTGTTTTATTTAGTTTTATTGGACCATTCCTTGGTGTCCCTGCTGCATTTCATGGCACTGTAATATACACCGATCAGGCATAACATTATGACCACCTCCCTAGTATTGTGTAGGTCTCCCTTGTGCCTCCAAAACAGGAGTGACTCATCAGAGGATAGACATGGACCTTCTGAGGTTGTCCTGTGTCCCCTTTTAGTGCGGGTTTAGTGGGTCCTATGGGTTGAGAGGAGGGACCTCTGTGGCTCATCCCACAGATACTTGATCAGTTTGCAATCTAGTGAATTCTGAGGCCAGGTCAACACCTTGCGATGTTTTTTTAGTTGTTCCTAAAGCGTTTTAGTGTGTGTGTGTCTGCATTTTTCTGTGGATGGTTGCTGCTATGGGGTGGGGGCGCCTGGTCTGGTCTAGGTGGGTGCTACACGTCTAAATAACATCCAGGTCCAAAGGTTTCCCAGTAGAACATTGTATTGTCAAAGGATGGTCGATGTTATTAACTTCTCCTGTCAGTGGTCATAATGTTGTGGCTGTGGTAGATGGAAAAAGGGAAGTGCAGATCCAGGAATATTACTAGAATACTACCACAGGATTTATAATAAATCTGAATAGAGGACCGCTGGAGTTTCAACATCGGCCACTAGATGTCCCCACAACCCCACTCATAGCTCCCACAGTGACCCTCTCAGAGCACCACAGACCTATCTTTAAGAGCTCAAACAACTGTTTCATATTCCAGTGCAAACAACCCCCCCTTTCTAATTAATGTTTATTCCCAAACTCCAGTTTTAGCCTCGCACTCACACACGACGTCCTGTTTTTCACGCTGCACAACGAGTCACAACAAATCCCCAAACAGTGCTGCACCTCAACAACCTCACGCATAAATCAGACGGCGCACATCCCTGATTATCTGAGCTGATAGCGTGTCCCGTTGTGGACGTTAAAACGCCCCCCCTTCGGTCTTATTATAACCAAACCGCAGGCACGCAACAATACCATAGGAACCCAGGCCGCAATTAGTGGGTTAAGCCCAAATACAGACACCGTGGAATTCGAGGCAGGCGCGGTGAGACGATGAGAGTCCTCTTTGCTTTTTGAAACTCTAATCGAGCATGTGTGCGTCAGTCGTTCCTGGACGGCGCAGCCTGCGAAGATGCATTTTTATAGGCCGAGAGCTCTTAAATGCTAGTTTTGGTAGTGGAACTCTTGAAATAATTATGTTCTCCCTCCCACCCAAAAATAGCACACAGGCCCAAGGCTGTGCAGTTTTTTTGTTTTTTTTGCCCTGTGACCGATGAAATCCCCTGCTTCCCTGTCACGTCCCGGGCTATTACTACTTAATCACAGAAATGTCCAACTCCTCGTCAGTAAGACCCAACTGTTTTGCCTCCACACACACTTCTCAGCGGCAGCCGCGAGAAATCACTGGTGTCAGCAATAGGCGATTTGTTCTGCATGACATTGGGTGTCAGGGAGAAGAAGAAGAAAAAAAAAATGGTGCATGCAATCACTGGACACACAAATACACACTTGTGCGGGCCGAACGCTGTCACTTCCCCTGCCTTTCACACACACACACACACTCAGGAAATTATGGTGACCAAGAATAGGTCACAGTGGTAATACAGCCATGTTCCAGCCAGGGATTACAGTGTGCCGACGCAGGCCAACAATAAATGCCTCCCTGCAAGAACAACAGGTGTCTGACAAGATTGTCTCACTTTAATAAAAGGCTTACACAAGCCTCGGAGAAATAATACATTAAGCTGTTTTAGACATGTTGGCCTTTTATTGCTTCATCCTGTTCTGTTTTTTTTTTTTTTTCCGCCAGATTTAATCTCAGCCGAGTCCAGCGCCTCGACGAGAGGGAGATGTGATCGAGGTGGCGGCGCAAGGGGCGACCGTTAATGTCACCGGATTGGCATTCCTGTCACGGAGCACGCGGCGGAGAAATAAAATTAAAGAAAATAAATGACTCGCCGCGTTTCTTTTAGCCGCGCGAGCATAGTGGACATGCAGCTGGAGCTTCGTGTTTTCTGAACCCTGGCTGCGTGGCTCCGGCGCCAGCCTCTTTCAACTCACTGTGAAAGCACCCCTGGCTCTGTTAGTATGCCAGCCCCGAGCGCCAGTCAGCCACATCCTCCAGCTGGGCTTGTGCCACCGACGGGCACCTGGACCCTCTCTCAAAGCTCATGAAAGCATATTTAAGGCCAAAGAATATGTTTAGTGGTGACTCTCACCTGTGGGTTTAAGGCAACACTGCGCCAGGTTGGTTTTTGTTCACCTTATTTAACGTTTTTTAATCTAGCCATTGCTTTATTTTTTAAATTTTGTTTTTGACAGATTCACACTCTGGGCTGCGCCTCAGCTGTTGGACCGTGTCCAGAGTCACACAGGCCTGAAAGACAGCCATCGTTATCCAACCCTCACAAGGTGTCATTGTAGGGATCCAGTGATTACCATATCAGCACCGCATGAAACATTTATGGCTCGCTGGCAGCGACGGTCTGGCAAGCATCCTAATTTCTGGAACAGAGCTTGTCAGATGCTATTGTTTCAAGTTCTGGTGGCATGAACAGAAAAATCATCGGGCCCGTTTGAAACCCCCTCCTCACCCCCCCTCCCGCCAAACCCCCAGATTGTCACTTGCGGTCAGAACAGGAACTCTGCAATATGGGTTTCTCCGGCACACCTGACACACCGCCGAGGCATCATTCAGAGCCGACGACTCGCTCCCTGCGACGCCCAGGACGCTCTTTGCAGTAAGGAAGTTGATTCAAACTGGCAGTGACCCGCCCTCTGTTTTGCTCTGTGGCTCTTCTTTTAACGCAAGCACGGGCTACACTTGGTGGCACCATTAACATTTTACAAGTAATCTCAACTGCCAAGGACCTGATTGTAGCTTCAATGTATTTACACCAATCAGCCACAACATTATGACCGCTTACAGGCGAAGTGAATAACCTTGACCATCTTGTGGCAATACAATGTTCTGGTAACTTTCAGCCTGATTCAACATACTTGCAGTAGACTGACCGACCAGTCAACACATCCACGCTGAAAGGTACAAAAAAACGGTTTAGGAACAACTCAAAAAAACATGAAGAATAGCACAAAGTGTTGACCTGTCCTCCAGATTCACCAGATCCCAAACTGATCAAGTATCTGTGGGATGATCCACACAGGCCCCTCCCCTCAACTGATATGATTCAAAGGCCCCTTCCACTAACAACATTCTGTTACCAGACACCACAGGACACACTCAGAAGGTCCATGTCCATTCTCTGATGAGTCACAACTGCTTTGGAGGCACATGGAAGACCTACACAATATTAGGAAGGTGGTGCATCCTACTGGGGATGGCTGCTGCCATCAAGGAGTGTCATTGCTATGGGGTGGGGGTGCCTGGTCTGGTCTAGGTGGGTGCTACAGTAAAATCCACACGAATCAATGCCAGGTCCTAAAGTTTCCCAGCAGAACACTGTATTGTCACAAGATGGTCAGTGTTACTTGCTTCTCCTGTCAGTGGTCATAATGTTGTGGCTGATCAGTGTATGTAAATTGTGTTCTATTTTACTTGGAGATGCTTTGCTAAGGGAAAGCCATAAGGTGGATACCGCCTGGCCCTAATGAGGAAAGTTTTAGTCCGTTAGCAGTTGGACGTCCTGACTTGGAGTCCACACCTATTTAGGATCTCTGTCTAACGGAGAAGTTTGCCATCGTCACTTCCCGCTTATCTCCTCAGCCGGTGGGGTGCGATGAGGTCAAATCCTCGACTCCAAATCAATCAAAACGCTGACAGCTTATCTCGTCCGTGATTACAAAAAAAAAAACGTCCTGAATGCACAAGCGTTTTGGTTTAGCACTCAGTAGCCTATAGCAGAGAGCAGGTGAGACCCAGATAGGCTGCTCGGCGGTGCTTCATCACCCCCGCTTGTTGTTGTCACGGCCACAATTGGTTTGTACTCCCCCATCTGCTGCATCAGCAGAGTCACAACTGATCTGGTCACTTTGGAGCCCAGTTAGCTTTGCTCACTGTGCTTTCCTGTTGATTCCAGCCATCATTACAAATGGTATCTTTATGCGGTGGAGTTAACCCGGATAGTGTTCTCCCCTGGGTGCCTTTATTATCTATTCATCATGTTGTCCCAGTTTATCCCAAGATGGATCTGGTTGCTTCACTGCAGATCTAACTACAGATACCTGGCATGAGGCCTGAGGAGGGAGATTAGGAGATTACACGATACTCGGCGGAGGTGTTTCACTTAGAGTTGATAAAGAGGTGAAAAATATTCTAAGAAGATGCAGAGCGGTTGCGAACTAGCCGGGGGGGCCGACGGCGTCCAATCTTGTAAATAAACGAGCGCCGAAATGAAATGTTCTTGGCCTCGCGTTCAGCCTCCGAGCAGACTCGTTGGACACTCCCTCGAATTTCCTCCTCGGCTGATTTGCATTGCTGAGTGGATCCTTCTTTGTGTCACCTGGAGGTTTGGGCAACGCGGCGCCGCGGCCAATTTCCAGGTGGCAATTCGAAATGTGTGACATGTCCCCCAAATGTTTTGACAAAAAAAAAAAAAAAAAAAGCCATTTCCACGGATTCCATTAGCCGGTGAGGGGCGCGTAGTACACGTGCGCAAATGGAAAGTGGAAAGCATCCAGCGGTGTGAATATTCACATCTGCACCTGCTGAATAATAGACGATTATCAGCTCAGGTGGCCGGCAAGCCGCCGCCGTTCACATGCTTTCTCCCGCTTTATGGTGCTAATTTTATCTGCTTGCAGAATGCATATTTCTTGTCTCTCAGACCTCATCTTGTCTCCCGTCTGAAGAGGGAACACATCCTTCAGTCGGAGTGCCGGTTTCAGGAGTAATGTGTCTGCGGTATAGACTCTAAAGAGCCTCGGGTCTTGGCAGGTACTCCTTACATTTCAACAGAAACACCTACAGCAGACTCCGTGGCAGTGAGGCCATATATCATCTGTCACTGCCAGAAGCCTCCACAGTAATGAACAAGTGATAATGGTATATATCTTGAAGTGAGAGCCTCTCAAGGTAGCTCATCCGGAGTCATTATTGTGCCACATAACCAGATGAGCTTTCTCAAATGAGATCACTTTTGTCACCCTGAGGACTGGAGGGTGTAACTGTTCTCCCAGTGAATAACTCATCCTCATTTGGCGCTAATGGGGCTCCGTATTAAGGTGTTGTGTGAATGCGAGAGGAACGGTAAATCCCATTTCCTTGTAATTTAAATCTCAAGCTGTTTCCACACATCTGCTCCTTTGTCAGCGAGGAGGACGGCTCGTTTGGGGAAGAAGAGCCCGCGCGGGACAAGAGAAAGGAGCATTTAATGAAGATTCACGAGGAGTTCGGCGTGTCAGGTTGACACGTCTCTGTCACGGAGACGAGCATTATCCCCTCCGTCCATTCAGCCGCCCGCCTGTCCCGCTCACATCCCAGCCTCCCTCCCATCCATCTGTCCGTCCTTTTCAGCTCTTTCCCAGGTACAGCGATGCTGCGGTTAACCCGTAATGAGGGATATGCATATGAATATGAAGCCGAGGTTTCTTTTTTTTTTTTACTGCATATTTGACAGCATGTGTTCCGAGCCCCGCGCTCCCACTCTGGGGATGTATGTGTGTGCGCTCTGACGCTTACAGCTGAGGTGTCATTTTTCATGTAAATAGAGGATGGCAGGATATAGCGATCCTGCTGTTTGTGAAATTAGCCGTGGTTCAAGTATGCACAACATCAGCAGTGCACATCTCCACCTAAACTAAGAGAGCTCTGTAAAGACAGTATATCTGCCAGTCAGCCGGTTTGCACAGAAGTTCCCAAAGATGTGAAGCTATTAACATTTACTACAGACACATGCTTGCACAAGCAGCTGCCTCGATGCTCCTCAACTCCTCCTGCTGTCCAATTCAGCAAACAGGTCCGAGCTGTCACTCATAAGTGCTGATGTAGCTGTGCTCGGAGCAGAGGCACCGAGTCCCCAGAGTTGGATATCACAACTAAATGTCACCCCAGTTCTTTGATTACTGGACTGGGAGAGGAATGATGACTAAGGCCACTCTAAGTGGTGGTCACACTGTGAGACGCTGTCGAGGGAAGTGGATCAAGTCCAAGCTCCCATTAACACCTCGGACAACGGGCAAGTATACGTTTGTACATACGTTCATTTAGAAGCGTCTTCCATATGTCTACATCTACGTCAGTAAATGAGAACGTATAGATGCATGCCTGTTAAAGGTATTTAGTGAAGATATCTTGAACGGTCCATCAGCCACAACATTATGTCCACTGACAGACCATCTTGTGACAATTCAATGTTCTGCAGGGAAGCTTTTGGATCTGGCACTGGATGCTACTTAAGCGCGGTTTATGTCTCTGCAGGACATGGACGTTGCAACCCACGCACTTAGCCAATCCCAGTGCGAGTCATTTATACTTGCGTGGTTGTCATTCTGGTTGGTCCCATAAAAACGGCACCCAAATGCTAGTGGGCGCCATGTCTTTTTTTTTTTTTTTTGCCAGCCGTGTTAATTTTTGTTTCTACTTCCTGTTTCACTTTAAAGAATGGCGACTGAAGCTGTTGCAGAAAGACGAGTCATACAAATATTTGTTAACCGCTCTCAGTTAACCTTTGCTCGATGAGTTCCACCTCTATTGACGCAGAACCATTAGACATGTACCACCCATCTAGACCAGACCAGACACCCCCACCTCCACCACGTAGCTCCTTTATGCTCCACATACGCAAGAACAGTTTAGGAACATCTCAAAAAACATGAAGAACATCTCAAGGTGTTGACCTGGCTTCCAAATTCAAACTGATCAAGTATCTGTGGGATGATCCACAGAGGCCCCTCCCCTCAACCCACAGGACCCGACCCACTAACAACATCCTGTTACCAAACACCACAGGACACCCTCAGAAGGCCCATGTCCATTCTCTGATGAGTCACAACCGCTTTTTGGAGACTCAAGGGTATTAGGACGGTGGTCATAATGTTATGCCTGATTCCTATAAACACAGAGAGCATCACATACTTTATAAAATCCCTTGCAACATAAACTGCCTCAGAACAGGAAGGCCTTAAAAGCAAACCAGCCACCTGCAGAACTTCATGTAAAATTTGCACATTTTTACATTTTTATTTAAGAAAAACTGCAATTTAAACAAACTCTGTTACAAGTAAAGGCGTTTGATTATTTTATTCATCTGCAAAGCTGAATTGCAAACGTGTGTTTTAGTTGCATCCATGCACATGTATATTTTTGGATTGTTATGAATGAGGCATTAGTTCTTTCTTAGGCACCCAGCACATTGTCTTGTAGCTGTGCAGCGGAAATACAAAGCGGGATTAAATGGAAAATATTTATTTAAAGCGCCATGGACATGCTTGCCTGTAGGTGGTGATGCGTTTGTGTGTGCAGCTTTGTGAAGACCGCACCGCGCGCTCCGCCAGATGCATTGTGGGAGAGCTGGTGAGACATCTGAAATTTTGTCTGACGTTTTAAAAGGAAGTGGAACAAATAGATTTAAGCGAGGAATGCTGCACGGAAAGACACTTAAACTACTTTTTATGGAGGATGCATTAAGACGCCCCCCCCCCTCTTTCAGTGTGCGAGTTGCTTGGGGGAAAGACAAATTCAAAAATGTAAATGTGCTCGAGTATATTGTTTCACCTAAAGAAAGATTCCCCGGGGACCACATGAATGAGACTATGAGCCGTAGTAGAGTTTTCAGTGAACACAGGGAAAGTTCCACGTCCTTTTGCTCTTGAGATTGAACGTTTGGTGTTTTCACAGCTGCCAGCTTAGCGCCATGTTTAAGAAGAGACACAAGAACACGCACAAAGGCACAGGGGCCCACACGTGAAAAAATGTGAGAAGAGATTGCGCTCGGCCACAGATGGAATGTGAAACATCTGAATCATTTTAAATCAAAAGGAAAGCCCGAAAAAACAAAAGATTTTATACCTTACAGTGGATTTTACCGCCACACAAACACTTTTTTCTGTACCACGTGTTGGAGCATGTGGGGACCGGTGTATTTCCGTGTGTTGGGCTATGAGATCATGGCAGTGACCTCAACTGATTGAGCTCACACAGCATCCTATCCCCAGTCTGGCCCTCCTGTAGTGGGTGGAGAGCAGGGTGCTATCTGTGGACTTGAAAAGTGACAGGACCAGCTGGGGAATGAAATCCAGTAAGACAGGCAGTTGGTCTGCGAGACGCAGAGCGCAAGCCCCCCATAGCGCTCTGTTAGAGCTGACTACGACTCCGCTCGGCGAGAAAAACCCAGCCAGGGCTCAGAGTAACTGCTGCCAAACATCAGGGCTTCTACAACCGGACGCTGCAGTGCCGCTGGAACCGATGATGTGGCCGGTTCAAGGACCCTCTCAATGCTCCAAGAGTCGGTGATTCAGCTAATCGCATGCTGACATCTTGTTATAAGTGATAGAACAAACAGCGCTGCGAGGACGATGGGTGGGAAGCAGTCTCGGAGTTTGTCCAGCAAGGAGCTGAGCGAGGTGAGTGTGAGTCAAAGGAGTAAAAGCGCCACTAGAGACGACCAGGCCAACCTGTCGTCGGCGGCTGAGAGGATCCGCAGACACGCCACGGTGCACTTTGGGTACAACATCCTGAGCCTAGCCATGCGGGGGCTCGATGAAACCCCGGCTGAGCTGTGGGAGCTCAGAGAGCTTCAGAAGCTAAACTTGTCCATGAACTGCCTGTGCTCTCTGCCTCCCACCCTGAGCGCCCTGGACAATCTGGTCATTCTCAACTTATGGGGGAACAACCTGTCCAGCCTCCCGCCCGAGATCGGCCTCCTGAAGAAGCTGCGCGTGCTCTTCGCCTGTCGCAACCGCCTGAGCGAGGTCCCCGAGGAGCTGGGCTCCTGCACCTGCCTGGAGGTGCTCAGCCTGGCCAACAACCAAATCACGGGCCTGCCCAGCAGCTTGGCGGCCATGCACAACCTGACCAAACTCAACCTCAGCCACAACCGAATCGTCCACATCCCCACCTGCGTCTACAGCATGAAGGGCCTGGTCTTCCTCCACCTGGCCTGCAACCGCCTGGAGACCATAGCGGACCAGATCCAGGACCTGGTTAACTTAAAGATTCTCATTGTGGAGGGAAACAGCATACACACACTGCCTAAGACCCTCTGCTTCCTGGAGTCTTTAGAACTCCTCAACGTTGATTTTAATGACCTGCAAAATGTGCCCATGGAGCTGTACCTACTGAGCAGGCTCGGGCGGTTGGCCTGCCACCCGCTGGATAAAGGACTCCACATTGTCCACAACCCCCTCCTCAAGCCTATCCAGGAGGTTCTGCAAGGAGGACTTAATGCCCTCTATAGCTACCTAAAGCCCACATGAGGGACTACCACTGTGTTCTCGTGTGTGTGTTTATTCAAGTGTGTGCGTGTCTAAAAGTGCGTGTTGTAAGGGGATGCTGGCACAAATCTGACTCTTGGCACGTGGTAGTCATGCTCCGAGTCTGCTGTTACCTCAGACTGCCTGCCTAGGATATTATTACTCAAGACAAACAACCGTTACCCAGTGAGAATGCTGCGAAACGAAGGTTAAAACCACACTTGAACTTCTTCTCTCGGACAAATACTCTTTCCTTTTTTCTTTTTTTTTATGTAACGCAAAAGTTTGGATATAAATAAACACCTAGGAACCGCTGTGTCACATCTAAGCGTTTTTGAAGCCACACTAGAAGGGGTCAGGACAAAGCGGCCGGCTCACGCAGAAAATTCACAAGTCCACATTTGGGCACCGATTACTGGTCAGTTGATCTTGTCCGTCCCGTGGCGGTGAGGGGGGTGGGGGGGATGGTAAGGTCGGCCACAGATCACCTCTGTCTCTCAGCTGCATTCAGGTCATAAGGATCAGGTGAGTAAAGTCAGTGGAAAGAATGGCGTAGGGGAGGGGCTTAAGATCTACAACCAAAACACAACAGGGGCTTAGCCTCTGATTAAAAGCTGTTTCCACTCCACCCGCTCGGAGCAGCGCTGTCGGGGGAGAAGAAGCTCCTCTGAGGTTTGTGGAGTGTTGTGACACCAATGAAAAGTGAAAGAATAAAAAACACATTGTGTGTGATTTTAAGCAGGAGTGTTAAACTTATTTTAGTTCAAGCCAAGTTTGATTTCAAGTGGGCCAGTAACGCAATAACATAACCTGTAAAATAATGACAACTCCAAATGTTTCTCTTTGTTTTAGTGCAAAGAAACACAAGTACATGTTTACATTTAATGAGAAAAAGGTGCAGTTTCGGCACATTGCTGTCTTCTGTTCAGTTTTGGGCGCTAGCAATGGACAAATTAGGAACTTTTATAGAAAGATTGCAGTTAATGTCTTCTTCTCTCACTTTTGCCACAGGTCAGACTAGACCCTCCGGTGGGACGGTTTTGGCTGTAACCTTGAGTTAAACTGATGCAAACCGATGCGTGTCACTCAATTCATTTCAGGTGCAATAAAATTAAAAAGTTTTAAAAGCTCATGAGTAGACCATCGAGGGTAAACTTGACTTTTTGAACGAGCGACAGAGCAGAGTTTTTTTTTTCTTTTTCAGAGTTATGGCACTGTGGAAAAAAATGCTATCGGCAGCTATTGGTGCCAAATTCGGCCGATGCCGATAGTTCTTAAAACGTCCTATCGGCGCCGATTAATCGGCCAAACTGATTAATCGGTCAAACTGATTAATCGGTCGACCTCTAATATGTAGTAGTTTAGGAGATATATAGAGCTGTGTATATCCATATGTGGCTGTGACTGGGGCACCGAAATGCAGCCTCTAAATAACACATTATCTGCCTTGAAACTTGTTTATTTCACCAATATTTTGTTATGATATGCTAGTGCTATTCCCCGTTGAGTCCAGAGATCTATCATCAGTGTCTTCTGACCTGGATGTTGTCATCTCTGAGCACAGCGCAGACCTGCAACGGTCGGCTTGTTTACCTGTAAGTTGCTACTGCTAGTTTTTTGCGACATGGCTTAAACTTTTTCCGATTCTGACCGCCGTGGGCCTCGGGCGCTCAGAGACGACGTCATCCAGGTCCGAATTTATTGCCATAAATAGGATCCGGGTTGTAAAAAAACAGCAGTTCCCCTTTAAGATGCTTGTATCGATGCAACTTTATCTTCCAAAATTACTTGTGCATTTATATTTAAGGTATATATATATATATATATATAAGGTAACTACACGTGCATATATTTAATATCTAACAGAGTTTTTCAAGCTGGGGTTGCAAATACAAATGGTGCGTCCGTGTGTGTCACCACCGCCAAGAAGGTCACACTGAGGAGTGAAGGTGCCAGAGAAAAGAGGAAAACGTGACCTCTGTTGGCAGGTACCTGTTACTACATGAGTCAGTGTTGGCTGAGCTGTAGCTGAGTTATCCACTCTCACACACACACACACACACACACAACTCTCTCTCTCTCTCTCCCAGCCACACACACACACAACCCATGCATTCATGATAGATGAACCCCTGCTGAATAAGTCTTTGTCCTAGATAGTGATCATGGGACACGTCGTCAAATAAAGCACCTATAAAGACTTCAATGTGAGTCAGATGACCTGAATTCAGGTGTTGTGCTGCTGCTGCTGCTATTCCAGTGATAATACAACGTACAATGTAGCCTATTCAACACCAAGACAGGGGCATTTCTCTCTGGAAACCAACACATAAAAGAGAATATCTAAAGATGAGAAATGCAAACGGCCTCTTGCTCATCGTCAGTTTAAAGCACACAACAGCCACGCCGAGACAACAAATTAACATGATCCTCTGCTGCCTGGCACTAAACCTCAGCAGTGCTAACTTGGTGGTCAGCCGTACACCGGGGATCACCCACGGCTGCAGTTACCACGCTCTCCAGGATTTGCTGATCCCACTTAATTGCTACGTGCTCCGATAAACTTTGCTCCGTAATGAGACGCCGTGAAAGATGCAACAACTCCGGGGCAGACTGGCGTCCCCGTCCTCCGCTCGGAGCTGTTTGGCATTCATAAGCCGGGGCTCGGAGAACAGTTTAGCGTCACGAGCAGCCGGCGACTTCCCATAATGAAGGACAGCTAATCAATCTCGCATTGAGCTTTTGACAATCAAGGCACGGGATAATCACAATGGAATTAAATGACAAACCCAGTGTTGTCTGGCGGCCGCACGAGGAGAGACTTAATAAGTCTTTCTTTGGGAGTGCAGCCCAAGTTGTGTGATTTATTCCATCTCACTGGGAGCCGCCACACAGGGGGGGAGGCGACTGGCATATATTGACAAAGCATTACACCGCCACTTATGTCAATTATCCAGTGTCATTTGGGTCATCATTTGTATATTTAACTGATGTAAACAGTCCCAGCAGGATGAAACATGACAGGGGATGGATTTGCCGAACGTTTCCACAATGAAATGTCAATAACGGTCGCTCGGTAACTCTGGGTGTTGTTCAGAAATGAGTGAGGCCCACTGTCACAGCCTAAATGTGGAATCTTTTGATCCTGGTCTGACAGGCCCGCCTTCCTCTCGTTCAATCAGCATAATGTCACCGCTTTTCTGTGTCTTGCTTTGAGAGTGTGATGAAAGTAAGCTCAGGAAAGGTTACTGGTTTAAAAAAAATAATAATAAAAAAAAGCAGCAGCAGCAAGGGCGGCATGCAGGATATTTATATTTTTTGCTAAGGCAACTTGACGCTCCAGCTCAGCGAATTTGATGAAACGGAAATTAGCAGTTGATTAAGAAGCGCTCGACTCATCTGCAACGTCTGAACACGGTGTTACGCTCGTGCGCAAAAGTAGTTAATGAGTCTAAAGGTTGGAGTAGATCACGAAAACTGATGAAAGGTTGAAAAGGTGCAGAGCTAGGTAACGGATAAATGACTCAATGCTAACTTAAAATAAGCTTGAATATAGTTTAAAGTAATATATCAATAGTTTAAACAGCTCAGATAAAGCAAATAGGCAACTAAAACTAATGAAAAGTGCTGCTTCTGCCACTTAACAAGGTTGTTAACAACTTTTGGACCTGGCATTCATTGGTGTGGATGTTACTTAGACATGTAGCACCCACCTGGACTAGACCAGGCACCCCCACCCCATAGCAATAACACTCCTTGATGTTCAGGGTTATCAAATATCCACAGAGGCCTCTCCCCTCATCCCACAGGACCCAAAGGCACCTCAGGACACCCTTAAAAGGCCCATGTCCATTCTCTGATGTGTCACAACTATTTTGGAGACACAGAGGAGACCTACACAATATTACGCAGGTGGTCATAATGTTATGCCTGATAACTCGGTGCATCATGTTAGTTTAAAGGTTTGTATGTAGAAGGTGATTCATGGTTAGCTAGAAGGTTCAGCCTGATCTGATCTACCTGGAGTTTGGATGTTCTCCAGCACATTTCAAAGTCATGCAGGTTAGGTTAGCTTGTGATGCTAAACTGCCCGTAGCTGTGCATGTGCATGTGACTATTTGTTTGCCTCTCTGTTTTAAGCGCTGGCCAAGGCGTGCCCTGCCCCTCGGCCAGTGACAGCTGGGATAGGCTCCAGACCCCCTTCTGCAGAACAAGCGGTTATAGATGATGGACATCACTTAAAAGGTTTCAAACGGAGAGAAACAGAGAACGAACCGTAACTGAAACTGTGCTGGAGATTCACTGTAGAAAGAATGCTGCAGCTGCGATAAAGAAAAACTTGTGCAAACCGTCGAAACCTGGCGTGATATTAAACACAAAGAAATATGTGTAATATATATATATGTGTGATAAATAACTTTAACAGTTTGAAATAAATTCAGACTGGAACGTGGTTAGCGGTGTCGCTGAATGTGTTGTTATGTGCCGCGGGGGCACATCAGACAAAACAGAAACCACTGGAGTGAGACGAGCATATATTTGTTGAACACGACTTAAGACTGTGTTTATGGCCAACCACTGAAACACAGCCCTCAATCACAGACGCACAGCCCACACCCTCTCTCTCCCTCTCTGTTTGTGGAAACACTGATGGTATCCATCCATTCATTCATTCCTCTATCCACTCGGAGGAGTTTGCATTCTCCCCAATTCCCATGACAGCTCTGCTCACGCTGGTATTCATGCATTCCTGGAGGCATAACTGCTGCAGCCGAGACAATACCTACGCACCGCAAAGAGACATGTGGCGCTCCGGCGGAGAGCTTCAGCCGCTGTTTGTGCACTCACGAGGAGAAACAACAACCCGGGCCGTATATCCTTGACAACAGGAGGTCATTTTGAAACTAAATGTGGACCCCTGTCAATCTGGCGGCGTTTTAATTAGCCATGAAAACTGCTGGTACAAGTGAAACGGCCATGTGTGTTTATGCATGCAAAAAACAATAAGGGAATGACATTGCCTGACTTTGCCATTAGTTGCCTCGCCGTCCCTCCGTTTGAAGCGGCAGCGGCAACCTCACCCCGCCGCTGTTTGCGCTCGCCGTCTCGGGCTGATTTTGAACAAAATATTTGCATAAATTACAGTAAAGCGCCGTTTCACAGAAGCCGGGGAAACACATGTGCGCGATGATGCATGACTGTCTTCCCAGGTCACACAACAAAGTCCTCTTGAATGTCGGCCTTTAATAGGATCAATGCAGGAATTTGATCAGAAAGGACGTGCAAGGTGAACTCTGATTACGAATCCATCTGGCAAAGATTTTAATGTAATAAGTTAATAAATGAAGGCGTCAAGTTGAGCATGAAAGTGTCTTCTGCAGCTTATCCAGTGGGTTTATTTATAAAAATCACCTTCAGCAAAAGAGCCACGAGTGACTTGTCAGGCTTGATTGATTAAATATTCGGCATATGCTATTGGTGCAATACACACCGATCAGGCATAACATTATGACCACCTTCCTAATATGTTTTGTTTAGTTTTATATGACCATGTTGGATCATGCCTTGGTGTCCCTGCTGCATTTCATGGCATTGTAAAATACACCAATCAGGCATAGCATTATGACCACCTTCCTAATATTGTGCAGGTCTCTCTTGTGCCTCCAAAAAGCGGTTGTGATTCATCAGAGAATGGACATGGGCCTTCTGAGGGTGTAGTAGAGGGGTGCCTTTGGGTCCTATGGGTTAAGGGGAGGGGCCTCTGTGGATCGTCCCAGATACTTGATCAGTTTGGGATCTAGTGACAACCTTATGTGTGCTTTTTGAGTTGTTCCTAAACCATTTTTGTGTGTGTGCCTGTGTCAGGCTGCATCCTGCTGGGAATGGCTACCGAACAACGAGTGTCATTGCTGTGGGGTGGGGATGCCTGGTCTGGTCTAGGTGGGTGATCCCTGTCTAAGTAACATCCAAATGCCAGGTCCAACTTGTTCCCAGCAGAACACTGAATTGTCACAAGATGGTCAGCGTTATTTACTTCTCCTGGTCATAATGTTGTGGCCAATTGGTGCACACACAGCATGTATATGCATGATACAAAAAAGGAGCATGTGATACCAGGTGATGCATTAAAGAAATGACGGATGAAGCCAGCATGCAGCGCACTACTTTTAGAGAAGCTTTGCAGGCATTCAGCGTGCGTATAAAGTCAGTTATAAGAATGAACAGAGCACAGGCAGAAAAGATGAGCAGACTGGAATAAAGTATGAATACATGAAGGATCATAAGGTACTTTGCATAAAAGTTAGGATGGAACAGTTAACCGGGCAGGGTGGAACCACATCCTCAAACAAAATGCATTTGGGGCTTATTTTACAGCTGATAACACGTGATCTACCCAAGATTTGATTAAAACTACCATAAGCAAAGAGATGTGGGCTTTAAATCAAGAGAATAGAAATAGTTTTGATGTGATGACAGAACTTCTTGCAGTGCATTGCTCTCTCATTATAACAATGAGGAGATAGAACTGTGCGGTAATGTATTTATACAGAACAATAGTTCACATTTTGGCTGAAAATACAAAAGGGGTATATTTATTTGCATCAATGAAATGCTCATGTTTAGACTGTGACAAATGAAAGTCCAGATCTTTGTCACATATTAGATCAAATATGTCATATTTAAAGAGGAAAATGTTTTTATTTTTCTTTGGGAGCTCAAAGAATGCCAACATAGAGTCAGTGTGAGCACGGAGACCGGCTGGATTAACAGCACATACCTGCTTCCACGGCTCCTACTTTCCTCGAACCAACTTCGCAGCTGTTCCAAATGAACACCAATGACAGCCTCGGTCGCAGGCGGGAGGAGGCGCACACCTCCGCCTGTCCCCTCGCTCACAGGCGGAGAAGTGGTGGTGGTGGTGGTGGTGGTGGTGGTGGGGGGACCCTCACGCGCGCCCTCTACCGGCCAGACGGAGCGCGCACAGCCGCCGCTCTCCTGGAGCTGCCGGACCACTCAATCCAGGCGTAATTCAGGAATCAGGACTCACTCACACACATTCCTCCTCCAAGTGTGAAGCAAGCCGGCAAGGAGCAGCCGCGTCGGCGACGGTCTCCTCTCACTCACCGACAGCACGCCAAGGCACGGAGACACTTTTTTTTTTTGTTTTTTTTTGCACTCCTAAAAGTATAGGTAGGATTCAAGTTCCAGCGCAGACAGAAGAGTTGCCAGTTAACCCCGCGGCTGGGGGGGTTGACGCTACGACCGCGCTGCCGACATGGATAAAGTTATCAATTGCTTGTTTGCTGCAATAACCCTGCTGTTGTCCGTCCGAGGGGAAGTTTTTAAAGGTAAGGACGATCACCTGGAGATGTCTGCAGGTGCCGAATGTTTTCTAATGCCACATGCCGGTACGCGAAGTAGAGGAGGCATGAAAACGAGTTCGCCCACTGTTTTGCCTGATAGTTTCGCCGCAGTTTGAAGTCTGCAATTAATATTTACGGCGTAAATACAAACATCTGCGTTAAGGCGGATGTTTTGATGCGCGAGGGTTGCATTTATATTTGAGCTCAGGTTTTACTGAACGCCTCGGTGCAACGCTACGATTGCTGGGATTGAGCAGGAGGAGTTGTTGTCACCTTTTGGAGCTCGGGTGCGCGGAGAGCAGGTGCGCCGCGGAACTCCTCCGCCGCCACCTCCACCTCCACCTCCGCCGCCGCCGATCCCGCTCCCAGAGCCGCCGTCATGCACAAGTTTAAGAAGTGTTATCGTGTGCGTCTAACTTTATCTTGATAAGTTGCTGTCTAATGTGATTAACCTCGAGGGATTCGCGCACCGCAAGCGCCCCTGCGCGCTGTCTGTCAGCACGGCGAGGCGTTAAGCCAAAACCAAGACCTCCTGTTATTATTTCACCGTGAACTTAAGTCACAATGCCAGAGAGTCCACGCACACTCGGATTACGGCCACGTTAAAGTGTAGCCGTCTGCTTAAAATGCGTGCTGTGGTTTATATCTTGTGCGTAAAGCTCCGATTTGGCGGTTTTAAGGTTTAAAAATGGGTCTGTGCGTCATATCAAATTAAATGTGTCACACACCTATGTTTGTGTATTTTAATGCATTTGTGCCATTGTTGTAGATGTGCACTGTGAATCTGTTTGGTACTGTCCGTGCGCAGTCCGAGTTCAGGCAGATGTCTCGGCGATTTCTGAAAAGTTAATCAGAACTCGTTCACTTGTACGTGTCTGTGAGGGAGGGAGGGGGGCCTTCAAGTGAAAACTGTTTGCTTTGTGGTTCGTCCCTGTGGGTGCATTTTGTTGTTTCGCCGTCTGACACATTGTTGACGCACGGAAAGCTGCTGAACAACAACCACGGCGTCCACGGTTCAGCTTCCACTTCCAGTCTAGGAAGAGGAAAAAGTTCAGGGCTTAGATCAGGTTAGATTCAACTTCATTCTCAGAGTGGGTGCAGGCAAAACACAAAATGCAGAAAGTACAAAATTAACCCAACAACACAGGCTGCAGGCTGTGACTGGTAAAAGTAGCACATAATGATTTCACTCATTAGAACCAATCAAATAACAGTGCAGACATTTCACCTTCAATATAATGATCGCAGCTTGCCCGCGGGGATTAAACATTCAGGGTCTAAATTAGCCCCTATAGGGGTCATTTCTGCTCCCTCAACAATGGCATTATCTATGTGGGCGGGAAAAAAAGGCACATTAGCCCATATCCAATCAATGTATGAGCAGTGGACGTCCAGTCTGAAGGTGATCTGATCCATTCTGCAGCAACTGGAGCTGCATCATGGAAATCTCACACTCGTATGCATATTTGTTTGATTTTAAACTCTTGGAGGAAGCGATACGTGTGTGGACTTCATGGAGTGATGAAGTCTTATTATACTTGGCTGTGGTGGGATTTAACAGACAGCTGATTCGTTTTCCAGAGAGCCTGTTGGGGGCAGCATGGCACACACATAATATGACGCTCAGATGATGGAAGTTAAGCTACTCAGAGTGGAGGACCAGAGTCAGACACACAGATCAGAATTCAAATACCCTTTGGAGACTGTTTGTGTCGGCGCTGCATGTGGCATATTGCTCACAAATTGATCCAAACAAATACTTTATTTCCTTTCTCTTTTATTTTTTACCCCAGACTGGAGTCATATTCACCTACAGAGAACCTATTAAGGATTTTATAGTAATCAAATAGCCTTTTATCAAACAGTCTCAACAGCCGTGGGTCAGTTTTAGTGACTGAGAACTCACCCTAAAGCTCAAAGTATTCCCAGTCCATATATTTGTGTGAGGTTTATCAGCCCTGGCCCCCGGCAACCCCAGGAATCCGAGATCTATTGGAGTGGGCTGCACTGCAGGGCTCCCAGTGGTGCCCGAAACCATCGATAAACGTGCCCCTAATTGCATGAGTGTGTGTGTAAATATGTAAACCAGGAAGAAATCAATTGGATGTGTTTTACTCTCTCCCCGGCTAGGTGACGGATTAGCCACACACGGATGGAGAGGCAGAGGCTAAATATGAGAACCGTGCATGCGGCGGGAGGCATTTGTTATGGGGAGGGGGGGAGGGAGGTATGTGATAACGGCTAGTGCGATAATTAGATCACGGAGGTAACCAGAGCACCGGTCTACTTCACAGCAACCGTATCAGCACCTTGTGACTGTGCAGCCTCAATTTGATCACAGAGGAGAACGGCCCTTTGGAAGTCTTTTAATTTGTGCTTTAAAGAAAAAAAAACTCCCCAAGCAGAATCTCACACTGTATCAGTTTCCTTTCTCTGTGAACTTGTTTGTGCAGCCGTATATGTGTTCTGTGTGTTAAGGCAGGGATGAGCAGCTCTTCTGTTTTATCCTCGGATGTTCAGAGAGAAAGCAAAAAAACAACAACGCCATAAATCACTTGTTGTGTATGGCCAGTGCTTTTGTTTTCTACATTATAAAGACAGATTTTTTTTTTTCTTCTCCTCCTCCAAGAAGGCCTGGCCTTTGATATCTATACTCTGTCTTTTGACCGAGCACATTAAATTCCAGGGAGCTCGGCGCTTTGTTATGTTTACCACCTTTTCCAGCGGCCATAAAACCTGCCTTGTTTTCTGATAGGGGTGAGCCGTGTGTTGAGAATAATGCCCGCGCTCGCCGTGCCGAGCTGTAGTTTGTCACCGTGGAGTGACTGCTGCTGATAGCGTCCTGGTTGACCGATCCTGATTGCCATCCAAGCTGTGACTAAGGAGTAAAACAACACATTGGCTGCTCGAGAAGATAAACAGCACTTCATTTGAAGTCTGGCATTAACTTAGATAGTTTTTCACTCATGAAATGTCTCCCTTTAATTTTTCCCCCCCTCTCTCTCTCTCCCCCTCTCTCCCAGCTGACTCAGATTTAATAGAGACTTTTCCCGAAAGGTGTCCTGAAGGGTGGCAGTTTTCTTTGTGTGAGCCAGTGGAGAATGAAATTAAATATGCATGTGGTTTTTTTGTTATTTTTTTTAAATAGGATGGCTTCAACCAGTGTTGGAGGAAAGGAGAGAAAAAAAGACTCCTTGGTGATTGATGATAGTACAAAGCGGAAAGTGAGGTGTCTACGTTCTTCTGTAACTTTGCTTTTCAGACACTTTTTTTTATTATGATGATAATGAGGGCGGTGGAAACGCATGGATTTACTGAAGCTGTTCAAACGCTGCGGGTACACGTGTGACTTCCTGGAAAAGGGGTCCGCCGAGCTGTCTCAAGACTGATCGCGGCTGGTAGACGTGAGGGGGCGTGTCGCTTTAAAAAAACAAAAAAAAACAACGAAACTTTAAGAACTTGCAGATATTAAGTGCTGCCGTATAGAGTTGGAACATTTGTTTGAAGTGACTAGACTGACAGTTTTATCCTTCTTTTACTGGCAGAGAGGTCTAACACGGACTACTTTGTGTGAAATGAAAAGAAGAGGGAATCTTATTCCTGTTGGTACAGGGTTTAAATACGTTACAGTATCCGATCTATCTAATAGCCGGGGACAAACAACTGCATGACTCTTAAAAGAAACCATAACACACCTGCAAACTATTCGTTCCTGCACATATTACTGGCACAATCAGCAAACGGTCAAGAATGTAGAGTAGCCAGTCGTCGGCGTAGAGTATCATACAAGAGAAGGGCATCTGACATTTAGCTGTTTCCATGGGATGTATTATGTCAGAATAATACAATATGTCGCATTTTGAAGATGAGGAACACGGTTTGGAACAATATTCAGCTTGGTAATGATGGACAAAGTCAGCTTTTGTTCTCTGGAAGTTTCTAAGAAATGTAGGAAATCTGTAACTGAACCCAGGGTGGGTTTTAACATTAATTCGGGCAGAAAGCCGCACAAGCAGAGTGGAGACGGAGTCAGACTTGGATATGTTCTGCTTTTATTATATTTAACTGCTCTGAAAAAAAAAAAAAGTCAAATGATTAAGAGTGGGTTTATACGGTGATCTAAAATCAAACACCGACTGTGAATTCAAAAAGTCCCGGCGCTCAGATTTAACTTAAATCCACTTAAAATGAACTGTGTGGTATCTGTAGCCGTTTTAATACATAGACCCCAATTTAGGGCACAGGAAGTGAGTTAACATGCACTCCAAGAAAAGTCACGCTCAATCCCTCAAATGCTAAATGCAGTGCTCAGTCAGATTTGCCGAGTTTAAGGCAACCCTAAAGTGCTCTTGAAGACGGAGCAGGGAGGGGATCTTAATGTCAAATCGTCAATACGCTGTCGTGTAGCAGGTCCAATTGATCTGTTTATTTCTACTATTTGTGATCTGTAAAGGCTTTGAAATATAACTCTTCCCTACCTGTTTTCTGACATCGCATTTAATATTTGGTGTCAAATCCTAAGCAAACACCTCAGGCGCTGTAGCTGACGCTCGCTGAATTGAAGCTGTTTTCACTTCTCGCTTGTTGCCTGCAGTTTGGTCTTCGGGGTGAGAAGCACATTATAATTTGGGTAGATGGCTAACCTGGTGGAAAAAGAAAAAAACCCTCCACAGCTCTTTGGGATCTTTCACTATATGTTTATGATCATTGTCCTAAAATTAGGGGCTTCGACTATGATTTCCATACCATTCATTTAAAGCGATTTAAGATCGAATTAAGGCTCGAAAACACAATGAAAAGACCGAACGGTGTGAGGTTAAAGAGCCGGAGCACAGAGCCAATAAATGTGTGACTGTGCAAGCACCCGTGAGCTGGGCTGTAAGTATGAAAAGTGGACTATCATGAGCGCTTTTAAGCTAAAAAGAAAGCGAGGAAAATCTTGAAACTATAGCCAATATGGTTCGTCATCTTCATATCCCTGGAGAGCCACTCCAAATTCAATCATTAGCTGCCTGTCGCCCCGCCACGCTCGGTCATTAGCTGTTGATTTGCGAGTGATTTTATTTACATTCTTGAGAGGCGGTAATAGTTTGAAGTTCATCCTCGAGGCGCCTGATGTGGCTTATGTTATCTGGGAGCTCTGCAACGGAATGATAATGCCTCGAGATGTGACTGCGTGAAGGGTGCCGGACAAACAGAGATGCTCTAATTATACACAGCTCCTTCTTCAAATGAAGAGGATAAAAGCTAATGAATCGCGCACAGGCCAGCACAGGGGCTGCCTAATGAAGAGCGAGTAAGAGACAGAGGAAGGGCGGGCTGGTGGGGGGGGGTTAGTGTTTGTGAGAGTGCCTGTGTGTGTGTGTTTGCGCGTTAGGCATGCTCCAACAATTCTGTGATCTCATCACCATGTCTAAAAAAAAAAAAAAAATCCTTGTAGGAAGGAAAAACAACAACTTACTATGCAGTGGATCATGTTTACAGAAGTCTGCATTCATTGTAGGTGGCTCAGAGTCTCCTGGAAATTTTCACTAATTAATGCTCCAAGGGTCTCAATTGTTATTAATGGTGACGAGATGGAGGAGGGGGGGAAAGAGGAGCGGTTTAAATCAGGACATTACCGCCCGTGTGTCTGCTCAACTGATTGTAAGGCCGCTTCTGGTAGCTCCCGTTTACTCGTCTTTTCTGGAAACTCTGTTGTGCTGCTCGGCGACAAATGATTGGCATTCCCGCCAGTTTTTTTTTTTTTCCTGCGCTCAGATTGAATTGACCCCCGACCCCGGCACACTCCTCGCCTCACCTTCCAAACTTCCCGCCCAATCAGCTGGATCTGTTCGGCATAGCCGTCCGTAACCCGGGGGTTATCACGTGAATTGAAATTGATTCTGATAGAGCGCGCCTCGACGCTCGGCTCAGGTGAGCGTACGGCCCCGGCGCCTTCAGCTTAATTTCGAGTCTGTCAAACGAAACTCCCGCCGCTGCTTTAGCGGCGCGGTCACGTAGCCGGGGAGGTGCAAAGTTTCTCCCGCGATTTCATGCATAACCAAAGTCGGCTCCTCCGCGGGACGGGTGCTCTTGCTAACTCGGAGGAGACTCGGGTTTCGTGCCAGAAAGCTGTCTGGGTTGCGGGTTGCTGTCGCTCACACGCGGGCTTGGTAGCGTAGGTGGTGGCAGTGGGAGGAGGAAGGACGTGGGTGGTGGTGGGGGTGCTGCTACTGCTGTTTCACCTTGTCTCCTGTTATTTATTAGGCTTCTGTCAAGGCTCAGGCAGCGGGCAGGTGTACGTCCCTCCTCCTTCTCTCCCCATCCGGGCCTTATGAGTATAACCAGGGGCAAAATTCTCCATTACTGTCAGTCTGAATCTGTTGCCGTCACATTAGCGCACGTCACGCAGTCATTAATGCATTAGGCCTTGTTTGAGTGCCAGTTATTTGCATTGGCTTTTACGCCGTCTATTTGCCCTTGTGCTAAAAGCTGCCTTGGCTGAACCTATTGACCATTTAACTGTTCAATAATGAAGCGATCCCTGAGGATGCGTCAGGCCTCGGTGGTGCTGTTGATTAGTGGTTATTAGCACGTGGAGGGGGGAGGAGAATAAAAACATTTTTTTCATGGCATTTGGAGCAAAATTGAGCTTTTGTTTTCCTTGTTCACTGTATGTTTTTAAAGCAGAGGCATCCCCCTGGCACATGAGCGCACCGCTAACAGTCGAGTGCACTATTATCCACCCTTATCCCCCGCTTCTTCCTCCCAAAGCAGAATGTACCTGATTATACTCCTATCGGTCACACTCCGGCGCCTATTTGGAGGCTGTTATCTGTTTGTGGTGGAGACTCCTCGGGGAAGCGTACAGCTGATAAGAGACTGTTGTTCTGTAAACAGCCCTTTGACCTCCTCGGGCTGGGTTTGGCTCCTTGTCAAATGGGGCTCTTTTGTATTGGCCCTAAGCGCAAACCTCCGCATGACTGATTCCCGGGGGGGGAGGTTTAATGGCATTACTGTACGCTGTGCACCGCGCAGGGTGGTCACTCCGAAGCTGTCAGAGCCAGAGGGAGGGGGTGTCCATGCTTTCAAAAGGGAAGAGGAGGAGGAGGAGGGAGGAGGATAAACAGCTGGGAACGATGCACGGGAAAACATTTGTCTTTAGAAAATGATAATGTGAATATGCACCTGAGCTTCAAGTAGCTACTAGTGGAAGTGTTGCAAACCTCGTTAATAGCTCTTCCAGGGACACGTTGGTTTAGCTGCAAGCCCGTGCACTATCGCAGGCAGTCCACGCGACCGGTGTCAGCTCACTTCCTTATGTTGTCCTTGTTTAATTTGCCTGAGCAAATAATGCATTAGGGATCGGTCCTCGTGGGCAGCGCCGCATCAGGCCGTCGCACTTGCTGCGGCGTTAAACACCACCACTTCACCCGAGCGGCTATTGAGACGCACAGCTGCAAGGGCCTGCTTTAAAGACGGGGGGGGCAAGCACAAAACAATAACTGGAAAAAGATGATGCTTGGCTCGAAGCTCGACTCCCACCCTGCAATCAGAGTTTGCCACGCTAAAGAAATTACAGGGCGCAGGAGTCATTAGAAGTGTGGGTGAAGCGCCGCGTCGCGAGAACGGAAGCAAAGTTGAAAACACGTGTTTTTATGGAATAATGCACATCTGGCTGAACAAAACGGAAAAGGCGAAAAATCTGACGGGTTGATTGTAATGATAGCACGCGGCCGGCCGGGAGGATCAATTCAGTTGAATTGTGATATCCCAGAGACTTATTAGTATCAGAGCAAAAAGGAGTAATTAATGTGGAGAGCCTCGAGCATCAGTTGGTTTTCCAGCTACGCTATCATCAATCCCGCAGCCTGCGTGTCACATATATCATCGCTAATAACACTAGACTTGAACAAGTTGGAACAAAATCACCCAGATGTGTTTATTATATATATATATATTAAAAAAAAACATATTAAAGTGAAGCAGTCTCGCTGTGTTAGATTGATATGTTTAATGTAGCTTGTTCATTTTACCGCGCATTCATATCCTCAAGGGCCACGACGGCGAACATTGTGAATATGATGTGAATATTTTTCTCCAGTGTGAATATCATTGCCCGCTGCTGAGGCTATGGTTTGACGAAAATGCAAACATATCTTTTCCCTGTTCAGCTAAGCCTTTCAGCAACTCCCAGGGCTAACTGAGGATTTCCCTGTTGCCATTCCCAGATCTCTAAATGGGGGCATTATTCATAATAGGATCTCGGGCTGAAGGTAGCGTGTAGAGAGATTTATTAAAAGAGACAGGCACCAAAAAAAAAAAAAAAAAAGGAATGGGAGACCTTTATGAGGGAGAGACACTTAAAGAATCCTGAGTGGAAATGTATGAAGAGGCCACGGATGAGCCACTTGGTGTGGTTTATTACAGACGAACCAAGAAACGTATCGAGCCTGGCACATACACTGACCAGCCATAACATTATGACTACTGACAGGAGAGGTAAATATCATTGACCGTCTTGTGACAATTCATTTTTCTGCTTGGAAACTTTTGGACCTGTGGATGTTACTTAGACATGTAGCACCCACCTAGACCAGACCAAGCACCCCCACCCCATAGCAATGACACTCATTGATGATGACAGCCATCCCCAGGAGAAAGGAACTAGGAACAACTCAAAAAATGCATGAAAAACAGCACAAGGTGTTGACCTGGCCTCCAAATTCACTAGATCCCAAACTGATCAAGTATCTGTGGGATGATCCATAGAGGCCCCTCCCCTCAACCCATAGGACAAAAGGCCAGACACCAAAAGACAACCTCAGAAGGCCCATGTCCATTCTCTGATGAGTCACAACTGTTTTGGAGGCACAACGGAGACCTCCGCCATATTAGGAAGGTGGTCATATTGTTATGCCTGATCGGCAGTTGAATACAATTTCTTATTCCTAAAATAGTTTTAAAATATGTCTGCTTTAACTTCAGACTGACATCCACTGTCACTGCATATAATCGTTGTGCCCTTAGAGAAAACAGCGGGGGAAACTTCATTGAATATATGAACGTGTTGGTGTCGGTGAATTTCCTAGCCGTGCCTCAGCAGGACAGACGACAGACTTGGCTCGTCTCCGGAGCGGATCCACAGTCTTATTTAGTTGCTGGGAATTTGCAGCAGCTTCAAACAGCGGCCTGGTATAAGGCAGAAGTGCGAGGCAGAGTTCAGAGGATGAATAATTCACTCCCATGAGCCCAGACTTCTTGCCGTGAGACTAATATTCAGCAGCACCTGTGTATCTGAAAATCTCCCTCCTTCAACCCACCAGGTTCCTTTCTCCGAGGGAAAACTTTACCCCGGCGTCACCCCAGCTGTTCTTTCTCTAGAACTGCCAAAGTAGCTCCGCCGTAGCTGCAAACGTACAGAAATGGTGTCAAAGTGCAATCATTTCTTGGTATCGACAGAAATGGAAATGGTCAAGTATTGAAGGCTGGTACCAAATGTCTGGTTGGACTTTAAATCTAGGTTACTGATTATTTGATGATTGATTTAAATCAGCATTTGGAGAAAGTTAGTACACAGATCTCCATTTTACTTTTAGAAACCAACAGAGTTCCTGTCCTAAACCAAAAAAAAAAAGGAGAAGTAAATGACATTGACCATCTTGTGACAATTCAATGATCTCCTGGGAAACTTTTGGACCTGGAATTAGTGTAGATGTTACTTAGACATGTAGCACCTACCTAGACGAGACCAGGCACCCCCACCCCATAGCAATGACACTCCTTGATGGCCACAGACACACACACAGGACCCAAAGGCCCCTACTAACAACTCTCTGACACCACAGGACACCCTCAGAAAGCCCTTGTCCATTCTCAGATGAGTCACAACTGTTTTTGAAGCACAAGCAAGACCTACACAACAGTTGGAAGGGTTATGGTCATAATGTTATGCCCGATCAGCATATCTTTCTATTGGGTTTTTATTCCTAACAATCTCACAGTGAAGCTTCTCGACGTTGAGATGAGCCCGCTGAATTCCCCTCCCTTCCCGTCATTCTACATTTCATCATTCAGCTTTCATTTCTATAATTGTCCGAACAAAAGACAGTCAAGCGTCGACAGATCGTCTGCAGCCATGCGTGAGCGAGTGTAGGCGTTTGTGCACACCAACACATAGGCTGTGTTTACAGTCTGCGAGTCTCTAGCAAGCACTCGGACGCGTGTTGTCATGAATAGCCAGTCTCGTTGTGTGTGTCTGTGTGTGTGTGTGTGCTGTGTTCTCCTCCTCCTCGTCTCTCTCCGTGTGGCAGGTAGTAGACTCATCTCAGGCTTATTATCAAGGATGTGACAGAAGGCGGCAGGCGGCAGGCCGCCAGCGCCTTAATGAAACCTGGGCCCTGGCTAATTGGTGACACCGTGGCGCGAGGGAATGAGAGAGGCAGTAACCACACCGGCAGGACGAGACGGGAGAGCAGAGCGGGTCTGGTCCTCACACCACCGAATTAGGTCTGTCATGTTCATTTGTAGAACACGAGGAAGGAGAGAACACCTACACTCTTCTTATCAAACCCCCACCCCCTACCTGAGCAAAGATAGCCCTGGTAACCTGGTAACCACCGTTTCTACTCAGCGGAGTTTTCCTTTTCAATCTTCTCCTTTTCATTATACATTGTCAGGTTTTCCTCTTTTGCTCGCACTTTCAAAGAACCAGGATTGAGTGGGATGAACCTCAGCCCCTTTTCTTCAGGTTGCTCGGCTATATCGGAAATTGGCATGTGTTCAAGTAACAAAGTAAACGGAGGCCTTAATGGAAGGCAATTTATCAACGGAAAAAAGTTGTTAGCTTTATGTGGTCTGCTATGGTGCATTGTGTATTGTGGTTGTTGACTGATTCACTAATGTTAGCAAAGTTCAAGAAGATATTACAGGATAACATACGTTTCCAATTAGGTTAACTGACTCTGTGACTCCTCTAGCTTGTGCTTTGCTGGGACAATACTTTTTAGCGGTTTCCATTAGCATTAGCTTCAACTGTTGGCTTCCATTTGTGGCAGCACTCATGCTTGCTTCAAAGAGCCTCGTCACCCACATAACAAACATATTATCTGACACCCAGGCTAGATTAGCAGAAAAGTAGAAGTGATTTTCAGAAGGCTAATGATTATTTTGATTACTTGTATTCGTACTGAAGTTTCTGAAAGTTTAACAAATGCCATCAGTTAGCTTCCGGGAGCTAAAAGAGTGGCCGCTAGCATTTCCTGCTTTTCGGTCTTGACCACGGCCACATCACATTTCTGACCAATCACGGAGTAGTTGCCGGATGTCATACAAGAAAGAAGTTCTGCTCAGTTGATGTGTCGACAACAAGCTGCAAGAACTCCCAAAGGAAAAATGACGTCCTACTTCTTGCCGAGTATCTAACACAGCCTTTACCCAGATACTGAAATGTGCTTGCTTTGCCAAACCTACAGTCCAAGCCTTTTAAAATGAAACCACTAACGGATTCTTACATCAAAAATGATTCCATTTAATGTCATATCTGGTCATATTCTGACTGGTTAGGACTTGAAACTCTGGGTGCTGGCTTCACCTTTTCATTCTTGGCTTGGAACTTGATTTCTTGAAGACTTCAGGCTCACTTCTGACTTTGACAACACTGACTTGTGTGCACATCTGGATTTTTGTTTCACGTTGGCAATGAATGCAGCAAATTTAATGTTAGCAATACCTTGTTTAATCCACAGTCCTTCTATAAATCCTGCTAAAGTGTGTATTAAAGTATCATGACCAATGCAGACTGATCTTAACCGATCCATCTAGTAGCATGTGAATAAATATGTTTTCTTTTGTAATTTGGGTTAACCAACCCTTTGAGCTTGGACTGGACGGAAGTGCCAGAGGTTGTCAGTAGTTCTTCCTGCCTCGCTCTGGGCTGCCTGTATGACCCTTCAGCCTCACGGAAAGCCAGTTTGGCTCCCTAATGTCCATAAGAGCTTGAGGGCTCCTTCCGGGGTGTCAGAGCTGACCTTTCTCCGTCGGTAGGAGCAGTATCGTACAGCCGGCCTCTATCTGTCATGCCCCCAGCTGTGTTTATGCCTCAGAAAGGACCACGGGGGCCTACTCAGATGTTACGGTGGAGTAAAAGCAAATGAGCTACGGCTGGTCTCGTACTGATACTGATGGTCGCTACTTTGCCGCATTTATTCCTAGCACCAATCATTATCTGTCACCCAAATGCAGATTTATACAAGCCATCTTGAGGTTCATTACGAAGAATGACTGCTCCAACATATAGCCAGAAGCTCATTAAGTTAAAGAACTGTCCGTGGAAGCAATTTCATTGCAGCTTAGGAAAGATTAATCCTGAGACTAAAGGTGCTCAAATCCCTGTCTTATCCTCCGTCGTCACTGGTCCACATCTGAGGCTAAGCTTATTTGTCCCAAAAGATCGCGATGAAAGCTCCTGGTGGGTTGACCGTGTTGTTTTAGACCCTTCGTGTAATGACCTGATCAAACATCCCCTGTGCTCACGGGCTGACAAGCATCACAACAGATCAGACCTCCTTCCACTTCACTTCCCATCTTCTGACTGGAGTGACAGATCTAGCCCCAGTCTGTGATCTGGCTGTCCTCGACTACGTGGGGAGATCAAAGAAAGCAAAAGCATTTACATAAAAGATTATGTATGAGTTGTAATTAGTGCCAGGCTCAGCGGTGACAACAGGAAAATATGGCATTTCTTTTGGCTGCGAGATGAAACGGAGGTGGGGTGAGATTTATAATAACCAGGTCTGAGCTCCAGCGTCACATTTTTAATTGAAGAAATCCCAGAGGAGTGTCCATCTTTTCCAGGAGCACCTGACTCAGAAAAGTTAGATTAGGATTAGTCTTATTAATTTTTGTTAATGCATTCATGCACATTCGTTTTTCTCCAAGATAATTAATGTGTTTTACTTTGATTGCTGGCCTCCTAATTTCATATGCCCAAGTGTGCTGCTGCAACCCCAGCAATTCATATCATTTAAACACCCCCCCTCCCCGCTCCCTGCTATGAAATTAGGTTATTTCTTCCTCCAGATTCTATTCAAAATCATGCGTAGTTGTCCTATTACATCAAGGCGCTACGTTGTGATTTCGAGTGAGTGATGCAAAATTATTCCTTTAGGCAAAAATGTATTTTTTTCCCTCTCTCTGGTACAGCGGGTTACCATATTTATTGCATGTGGAGAATTCTTTCTGAGGATGTGTCAATTGGCAGAGCTGTAAAAGAAATCTTCTTAATGTGTCTGTGCTACAGCATGTCATTAGAGGCAATTTCTCCGGCACAAAGAGGGTCAGCGGAGGGGGTCACATTGTTTTGCGCGCTCATTGGACTATTATCTCAAATTGTGGAAGGAGACAATTTTTGAAATTTCATTTTAATTGGTGCAAGTAGCTCGGGCGAGGTGGAAGTTCACCCCGCGCACTTGTAAAAAGGGCACGATTTTCGGAAATCAAAACGGGACGCCCTCTGATGTGTGCGCCTTATCTCCCGGTAATACACCGGTGCGCACGTTACGGAGCGTTTACAGTGGCGAGGCGTTGGGGCTTATCCTCGCGATGGGAGGAGCTGACATTTACTCTGAAAATTCACCTTTGGTTTCTGCCTCTGGATTTATGATATCGCTCTTATCCAGGTTCCATCGCAATTTTTCATTACTGTCGCACTCTGCCGATGTGTGGCGTTCCGTCGGGGCTTGCCCTCAGAGTAGAGATTGAGTTGTCTGAACACTTTGGTTGCTGATTTTTTTTTTTTTTTTTAATGCGTGCAATATCTAAGTATTGTGAAGCTGTGCACTGACATTTGAAGGCTCTAGTGATGCTTTGGACTTCCAGGCAGTCCTCTGGCTGAGGCGATGGAACAGTCAGACCCTTCGCTTTAATTAATGTTTCACCCGAGTTGCTCCAATTCTGTCAATCCCTAATTCCAGGAGGGATATTATCCTTTGCCCGTTAATAAGTTTTTAAACATCTTTTCAATTGACTTGGGAATACACAGAGATTTGCTTAACATGTTTAATACATCTACACCGTTACCCTCGTAGGAGAAAGTCAACAGTCTTTTTATTTCTTTTTTTTATCCAGGAAATTTTTCTTACCCGTGTTGTCCTTTTTCATTTATTTTCAAGAACGAGGCATACTTGAGCGGGGCGTCCTTGGACATAAGTGGTCTCTGAAACAGAGGATGTACTGAGAGCTGCTTTAGATTGATGATAGTTTGACAGCGCATTTGTTGCGAGGCAGGGCCAATCACCTGAACTAGCCTTGGGTTGTCTAATTTCTTGAAACGAATGTCATGTAAAGATCGCTCGCAGTTTTTGAGGGGGGCCAGAGGAGAGGAGAAGAGGGGAGCTGAATTCCGCCCCGGCAGGCACACATGACGTTAATGCTCCCTAATGTCTGGCAGCGTGCAGTCTGAGCAGCGGTGGTAATGAGGAAAACACTTGAAATACACATAATTCCTCCAAACATGCACTCTCTATTAGACGGATCACGTTGGGTTGTTGCGCGACGCGGGTCGGGGCTGAGCGACGGTGATGAATTAACCAGAGGGCTCTTGAATGAAACCAGGCATGGCACACGGGCGACAACAATCCCGCATTTTGTACTTCCTTTGTGAAGGATTCAATCGCGGAGTAATCTAATTTGTGAACTCAGTCAGCAATTTTCGGCGATTAGCCTGTTTGTATGTGTTCTTCGCTCCTAAAAAGTTGGGTAAATAATAAAATTATGACGTTGGCTTTTTAGTTTAATGTTCACTGGCTGTGAAAGAGGTTAACCCATTGACAAGAACTGAATCGGAAGCTTTGTCTGCTACATGACAACCTATTTTTAGACTTTGGCTAGGGCTAGGGCTAAGGCAATGGTTAGGGTTAGGGCTAGGGCTAGGGCTAGGGTTACCTTATCTTGGCTTTAGGCTGCAGTTCTATATTTCTCCAAATCACCAAACAAATATTTGCTGGGAAACTTCTTGTGCAACCACTGATATCAACACACCAAAGGAGACCAGCTGTAGCCCACCCGTGTTCACTGCGTGTTTTCCTCACACTGATGTTCCTGCAGCTTGAGGTCTTAACGTAGGCCTCTGGAGGCGAGGTATCTCCGGCGCGGAGACAGATCAGCGGAGACAGGGAGCACTTGGGAAGACGGATACCTCAGCCAGGCGCCTGCTGCCATTTAACAGCCCCGCTCTGCTTTGAACTGACATTTCTGTTTCACCATCTCTCCGTCCGACTCGTCGCCCCCGCTCTGCTGCTGTCGCCGCAAACTTGTACACAGGAAAATATGCGGGGAGTCTGGATGCGATAGCGGGGAAGGAAAGGCTTATTGCAAAACGCAAACAGAACCCGTGGCCTCACAGCGCCACGTGCCTTTGAATCGTCCTTCTGCTGCAGTCGGCCCAGACCTGGGATTTTGGGGGAAAAGTGCGCTGCAGCCCCAGCTCCCGAGGGGAGAGTGGCGAGCCTCGTGAGCTCCCCGCAGCCAGGCCAGGTGCTACTTTTCGAGTCGTGGGGGCAGCGCGGATGTGCGTTACCGTGGGAGGTAGGACCGACGCGATAACATGGCCTACCGGCAACCCCCGCGCCACCAGGCAGCACGACCACACAGCTTAATCCACCCTCCACGAGGGCAGAGCTGAAACACTCACTCCCCTCCTCGCTCAGTCCTCTGTCAAAACAAGGGGGTTTTGTCAGCCACGAGGGGTGTTGCATCCCTCTCACTCCCTGCCAACGGAAGCGCTATTACTGCCTGCCAATGCCGCGGGAAAAAAAAAAGAATACCCAATATGCATATTATTCTAATACTAGCCGTCAGTGCCTGGAATTACTCGGCATGATAGCATAATGAATGTGGTGCCTTGTAGGTTTATACATAAAGCTGGGTTGCCACTTGGATGAATAATTCATAGGAGCCCAGAGGCAATGAATCAACCAGGCAAGAACTAAGAAAATTAGCTACCAATTAGTGTTTATTTATGGGCATAGTGTGTTTTACTCTTAATTCTAATGCCAAGAAAATATAAATATATATGTGCAAAGTAAAGTTTCGGTGACCATTTTGACCTTGGTGCTACAAATGAGCAGATGGGGAGAGAGGACTTGACTGTTGGGTGAATCAGATTGCCCCCCCCCCCAATCACCACCCCCACCCCTTGCCCCCGCCCGCCCTCCTTCAGCTGGGTTATTGGACTGTCTGACTCCCGTCTCAGCCGGCCTCCAGACATACAGTATCAGAGTCAGCCTCTCAAAGCAGATTGATTTCATCTCTCGACACATGATGTGTAAGGGACTTTGTTGACTGAAGGGATGCGATGTGAGGTTTTGATGCTGCCACCAGTGAGCTAAACCTCTGTCTCCTTGGAGCGTGCAGCCCCCCCCCCCCCCCCCCGACACCCCTCCAACCCCCCCCCTGGCTGTTCCTAGCTCAGCGCACTGGCAGCCTGCCCAGATACATTGGTAGTCGTTAGTTGTCACTGGAACGATGTGACACTTCGCTCTGATTCGCGGGGACTGTTGTTGAAAGTGATCGTCCCTGCCAAGGAGAAGCCCTCGCCACGGATAAATGGACACTGAACAGCATGTGAACAGAGAGATAAAAATGGCAGAGAGAAAATATACTAGTCAAGCTCGGAGTGTGGCTCGGCTTCTCGACGCCGCAATCTTTGGGGCCAGTGAGTTTTGCAGAGCAGAGAAAGGCAGATGGAGAGTTTGTGGGTGTTCCTTTCTTACTACTGATTTTTCCCCAGCTCTCATCATTCCAAGTAAATAGATAAACAAATAAAGATTTGCCTAAAGTTGAATGCCTCTTAAAATTTGTGAAAAAGTTAAAAAACTGCTTCTCAAGGTCAGTCAGTAAAGAAGGTATCTCCAGCCAATTCAGCGAAAGACAGACATCAGTGTAGGATGAGTTTTTATAAGAATCTGACAAGCTGTCGACAGGAGGATAAAGGAAAGGGAAAAAAAAAACCCTGCCAGAGATTCATGAGGATAACTCCGCAGCGTCTGCGCTCCCCCCTTTTTTTTTTCCTTTGTAAAGCTTTGATTGTGAGGAAATATGCTGCTGTGGACGTCTCGTCTGAAGTGCTTTTCATGAGCTCCAAATGTTGAGTTTCGGAGCTGAAATGAGTCAGACATTGTGTTGGCTAGAAGATAAGGGAGGCCAGGTGACAGACAATGTCTCGGCTCGCTGCGACTCGCGGGATAAGCTCTGTTCATGTCTTGAGTTTAGTTTTAACAAGGACGCGCTAGAAATAACTGAGGCCAATTTACGGGATCCTAAGAGCAGTTTAGACATAATGCTTTTGGAAGAAATATGACTACAGGCCCTTTTACCTGCACAGGGATGCTGCTCTGTACCTTACTGGACACTGGAGGTGTTTTGGGGTTTGTGTTGTGCATTTCCCACCGAAACACGATAACTATGTACAACCCTTACCTGTAAATTTCTTGAAGACTGGTTTCGAGGCACTGTGTGGTCACCATCTCGGATCTCTCTGACTCGGCCGAACCCATGGCTAATTCAAAATGTGGGTGATTATGAGGCCAGGAAACTGGGAACCTGAAATGGCATCTGCTTGTCACTCAAAGCAACCTCCATCATTTATGCATATCTTTAAACCCTGATATCATTTTAATGGGTGAGTTATATAAAAAAATTGTCATACACAGTTGGATGGATGAGTGGAGATACTGGCTACAACGACCAAAACTGATTTTTTCTTGAGCTGATTGTTGGTAATGGGAATTGACTTTTGGAGCCAGTGAGGTGGCCATTGAGGCTTCAATTTTCATCTCTGGAGGTTCCTGCTTGGTTAAGTTCCAGTTCTAATTTCTAAGAGAAAGTTGGTTGAACAGTAACACTGTTGTTATCCCAACTGTGTTAGAGGCAGTTTGTTGAACAACACAGTTGACGTATTAGGCTTGGTTTGTCCTGTGTTGTTTGGAAGAGGTGTGAAACTAAACAAGCATACCTGCTAGTAATGAGAACGTTAGCATTAGCTTGTTCACCATGAGAATGGCCTTTGCACTGCTTGATGTTTGATTCAGCGTTTTCATTCAAAACTGTGACTAGCTAAGTTCTAACTACAAATCACATCTATACCCAGAGTTAATTTACTTTATTATCTCATGCTAATCAGTCACCTGCACCTTTGTTTAATTCATAAACAGATCAGCTACAAAAAATATCATTACACCAATGACCTTTTTTTTATTATTGCTATAGCGTCCATCATCCATATTCTCAGATATAAACATTTAGTTTGAAACTAGAATCAGTGTGTTACATCATCGTAAAGACTCCCTTCATCTTTAATCTCCACATTATACAATTGTAAGTCATGCACTTATTTTAATTTATGCATTTTCTATCACTGAGTAATATTCTTCCACTGCACTGTCTGTTTTCTTGTATTGGACTTCCTTTTAAAAACTTGTGTTACTCATAGCACTGACTGTATCTTTGTTGCATCCACGGACGGGTCACCACAGGTTTACCGGCAATATGGCGATGACGAGACCCAGTTGCAGAGTATCAAAGGTTTGAGTAAACGGCTTAACGCAAATCAGGCCTTAACGGCTCCATGGCCCACAGCCAGGTTGCTCCATGCATGCAAGCGTAACTGCTGTGTTGCAGCACCGCAACAAATTGCTTTGGGTTTCTTGAACGTAGTGATTAGAGTGGTGCTAAATTTTCTTACAAAACATTCTTCCTGTCTTAGCCGTTTGCCGCCAAAATCGGGTCCCTCAGTTGTGCAGTAGAAAACTTGTTGACTTATTTCAGTGTCCCTCTGTCATATTCCATGCTATGGAGTTGATGTGATTCTGTATGAGTCATGAATTACTCTGCTATCACGTCTGCTACTGGAATTTCAGAGAAGACAGCTCTTGTCACAATCCATTGTGGTTTGTTCCATCAGACTGATGTCTAAGTGCCTATGTTGTGTTCTCAGCCAGTAATTAGCCACAGCCCTACAACCCCGATAACGCAATTATATCTGTGGCTGGTACTTTCCTCCACACCCACAGCTATAATGAATGAACTGCAGGTTAATGAAATGTGTGTGTGAAACGGAAGATGCCCCTTGAAAAAGTTTCACACATCTAATTCATTAAAAAGCTGAAGCCGTGGGCACAAGTCCACAAAAAAATAAAAAAATAAAAAATGCTCCCGTACTAAATTTACCGCTTACTTTGCAACTTCTCACCGTAATCATTAGAAAATGAAGCTTGTGAATGTCAAAATGAGGCACAGGTTGTTAATTTTATGCATGAGATGGATAATACATCTATGCGCCTGTCTTCTTGAAAATACAGCTTAATGTTCATCCTTTCCCTTTTAAGGAGCAAATGCTTTCCAGGCGCCAGTTATCATCATATCCAGATTTGTCATTTAGAAGTTTGGGATGTCTGCCAACTCTCAATCTGTTGGATACATTTTGGTTTTGTGCATTGTTTGTTGTTGCATATGGTTCAGCCCAAGTTGCAGTTAAACAGTACTTCAGAATCTCTCTGTATTTGGAATAAGAGCTGTTTTAATTGCTGGGGAGTGTAATTCAAAAGCTTTCACGCCTGCAGCATTATTTATTTCACTGCAATGTCAGGTCAGCGCTGCAGATGGTCGTAGTATAAAATTCCTTGTCGGCTTTCAACTTAAACATCTGGGTGTTGGAGTAAAATCCACAGCGGCTCTTGCTGACCATATTTTTGTGCAATCACACCATGTACTTTCTCAAATTCATCTTGCCATCTGGAGCAGGCTAGGCAAGGTTAAATCAAAAGCTTCCTGGTAAGTTTGCGTGTAGTCACAAGTGGGAAATAACTTTTCTCACAATCTCCATCTGATGAGACAAAAATCATTGTCAAAATAAATTGGTCTAGGTGGGTGCTACATGTCTAAGTAACATCCACCTGGATGCCAAGTCCAAACGTTTCCCAGCAGAACATTATATTGTCACAAGATGGTCAGCGTTATTCACTCCTCCTGTCAGTGGTTTTAATGTTGTGGTTGCATGTCTGGTAATGTCAGCCTATGAAAAATACAAATTGGGGTGGAAAACTTCCAAATGACATGAGCCACAGATGGGAATCTGTGTGTGTCATAGCTCGTTTTATGAAAACTAACCTCGTATGGATTAACTGCTTAGGAACATACTGAAGACCTTTTTAAATGTGAATGAGAGTCTTGAGGTATATGGAAAAGTCTTCTTTTGCAACCTTGTGGGTTTTCTGAGACTTTCTGTCTAGCTATGAGTTTTGGATTTTAATACATGTGACAACTAAGACAGCATAGCCAACCTGGAAACCCCCTGACTATCATCTGGTGTCTAAAGCCCTAGGTACAGAGTAGCTCTGGAACCTACACTGTAGCCTACAAAGTAGCCTGACGTGCAAGTTTCCCGGAAGTCGTTGAAGTGGTGTTCTTCGCAACTGAAATCTATTTCCAC
Source organism: Planiliza haematocheilus (assembly GCA_005024645.1). Taxonomy (NCBI): domain Eukaryota; kingdom Metazoa; phylum Chordata; class Actinopteri; order Mugiliformes; family Mugilidae; genus Planiliza; species Planiliza haematocheilus. Next base: position 1,580,748 of record SRSE01000255.1, read on the forward strand.
AGTACAAGTAACTGTTGTTCAGCATTAATTTGCTCAAACTCCAACTTGAGGTGCTCAAAACAGCTGACTTGCTCTTTCATAGCCTGATAACAGAACATTGCAGACACACAAGGGCACGTGACAAAAGAAAGCCCTGTCTAACATGTTGATCGAAATCTCAGTCACAGTTTGGTGACTGTGAAGGTCACAGCAGTCTCTGTGTACTCTTTTCTATTTTATTAATGTTATGAGCTTAGAGCTCAGGTCTGTTTTGTGTTTGTTGGTGCTAGCAATGAGGACGGTGTAACTGATGGAAACTTCGAGAGACTCTGGTCAGAAGTCAAATAGGTTTCTTTAATCAGCGATTAACAGAGAGTCTAATTACAGGTTCTCTCTGGAGAGAAGCTCCTCTGGCTATCTCCCCTACACATACAGCTTTTATCCAGGTAATCTTGGTATGCGGTTTCCATGGTAAAAGAAGTGCTATCGGTCCCTTATCACTCGTTGCTTGCAATGACCTTGTGAACGAAGAAGAACAGGTGAGAAAACATTGTATGTCCAACCATAAAGATGTTAAATAAAGGGTCATGCAAAGGTTATGCATTTAGTTGTGTCATTGTTATACAAACCTGTAGTTGAAGGTAAGGTGAGCACAGAGCACAATCAATGATACAGTAAGTATTTTTCTGTCAGTAACCCTAACAGCTTGTGGCAAAACTGAGCAGCTCCTTCCTCTTATTCAGGGTTATCTCACTCCCTTACTGTGCTTTGCACTTTAGTTCAATCAGTTGATCCTGAATGCTATCAAATGGATTTTTTTCCCTACCCTAAATTAGCAGCAGTTAATGTAAACATGACTGAGCCCACTGTTGGAAACCTTCAGATGCAGAAGATACTGCAGCAAATTTCGCACGAAGTAAAACTTGTTATTGCTTTTGCCATAAAGGAGTCATGAAGAAATTTAAAGTAGTTTCTTTGATTTGAGTGTTATTAAATATTTTATCAGCTCCTTAACCTCCCCCTTCTCTTCCTCTTTTTTTTTTTTTTATATATCTGCTTCATGCTTAAATTCATGACAGCGATGATAGCCCCGCAGCACATGCATCTTGTCCCTTTTGATGTCTGTGACATTTCTGAGGCCATGTCAGAATAGCCTAAACGTGGCAGGGAGCGCTGCAGTGTCGGGGTGTGAAGAAAGGCTTTGGCAGCTCTCCTTGTTTTATGATTGATTCGGCTCTTCTGGCCAAACTGATATAGGTCAAAACGCCGGTGGGATGGTCAAGAAGAGCGGGCCGCTCAAAGTGATGGTTGAGCGGATGAGACGTTTTCCTCAAATGTAGGAGTATTAAGAGTATTGTGACCTTCGTGGCAGTTCAGACGGTGACGCTTTTTTAGAAGGTCTCGAGGGATCAGATTGACAGATTGACAGATGCCACTGTCTTAATAACGTTTAGCCTCCAGGTACTTCAAATAAAAGTTGATCCAGACGAGTATTTCAGCCTTTTTCTTTATTATTATTGCTCAAACATGTTGAGAGATTCAGTCTTCAGAAAATAACAGTGCATCCGGTAAATTACTCTTCATTTCAAATGGCATTTCAAGCTGAGACAATGTGAAGTGTCTGACTAGCACCTCTTTTATTGCAGAGATCTGTTACATCTGATGCGGCAGCATATAATTACTGCCCCATATGCTGCATATAGGACTCAGATTACAGAGTCGTTCGCTGCTGATGACGTGTAAACCGGAACCCGCTGCCACATTAGTAGTATATATATAGCACGTTTGCGCGTGCATGTGAAAATGCGCGTGCACGTGAGCGCGCGTGCACGTAGGGTGTTACGCGCAAAAGTTTGAGCCGTTGCGCCACTAGATGGCGCCAGTGGTCTTGTTTTGAAAGAGATTAAAGAAAATAAAGGTAATTAAAATAAAAGTAAAGAAAATAAACGTAATTAAAGAAAGTAAACGTAATTAAAGAAACTAAATGTAATTAAACAATGTAAATAAAAATAAAAGTTAAATTAAAGAAAGGAATTTGTGCGTTTTACTTCCGTGAGTGTGGCGCAATAGTTTTTTAGGGAAATTAAAAAAAGATAAACGTGATTAAATAAGGTTATATTAAAGTAAAGAAAGGAATCTGGGTTTGTTTCTCCTTTTCCCCCATCTTCCTCCCGTGCATGAGGGTGTTACGCGCAAAAGTTTGAGCCCCCTTTGACACATACGGAGCCCCCACCTCCCTGGTTTTTAATTGCTCTGTGACACCTCCCAGTAGGTGTATATAAGAGGTGGAAGACGTCCACTCTTTCCGACAGCCTTTTAAAGCATTCGTCTTTGAGGGACATCATGCCAGCCTCCGGTCGTAACGTTCTCGTCAGCATGGATTCGTCTTTAGGTATGTCTGACTCTAGCGTGACGCCTGGTGTGGACGTGGACGGACCCCGTATAAAAAATAACAGGCGTGTAGACAGCGAGCTTGCACCCGAGTTTGAGAGGGTTATCGCGGGCGTGAATGGGTACGTGTATAATGTAAAATATTGTGACGGAAAAGTTAGGATGTGTGTATACACTAGTCCGGGTTATCCCTGGGGCGTGGGTGAATCACACAGTATGTCTATTGACGACTGGATGGTGTTTCGCAATGTGGTATGCGCCGAATTGAACTGTTCTGGTTACCCGTCTCCTCTGTATGAGGCGCAGTGGATCAGCCATACAGGTCCTGAAATGTATCGGGTTGAGGCAAATCGGTTAGACAGGCCTGCGGACGAGTACATTTTTATCACTGTTTGTGCGGATAGAGAAAGTGCAATAGCTGCCAGAGGTCTCGATGAATGGCTAATGTATCCTTACCCTCTCACTTTCGACGAACACATGACGTGGTTTGCAAACTTGTTTGCGATTCAGTGGTGCGACTGGCCAGCTCTGCAGCAAGTGTTTAGCGAGGTTGACCAAGTCATCAGCAGGGACCAGGTCAGCCTTACTTTTAGGCGTATTAGAAAACACATTGTTTTTGACGATTTGGCGAATGGTTCAGCGGACCGTCTCGTGTCTTGGGCTCCGGGGTACACCCTCTTCTGATTGGTGGGTAGTGTGTGTGTGCATAACTTAATAATAATAATAATAACAATAATAATGTTGATAATAAATGTTTAACCGGCGTTATATTTCACAGACGATAGCTGCTACAGTTCATGCTCGGAAACGCTATACCCTTCATCATCGCCATCTTCCCGTGCATCATCATCATCATCATCCTCCCCTCCTCCATCACCATCCGCTCCATCCTCGCCAGCCCTCCTAGCCGTGAAATCATCCCCGCCTCGCTCATCTGCTGCGGGGGCGACCCCGGACGTTTCCCCGATTTCTGCGGCGCCTGAAAACTGGTCTGACGATGAGGTATCGGTACATCCCCAGGAGGAGCTCTCTAGAAAGTTTGTGGAGGGCGTTAAAATGGCCATTGTACATATACTAAACGGAGTGTTGCACAAGTACTGGGCTGAACAATGCAACGGCTGCCGGATCAGCCACCCCAGTCAGAGGCAGCACGAGTGTATGTTGGAAATTCCCGGATACTATTTCTGCAGCCACTACGACAAGATCGTAAAGAGGGTCTGGACAGACCGCTTTCTGCCGGCAGTGGACCGTTACCTCCGCGCAAACGGAATCTTCGGAGAGGAGGCCCGAATCCGAGGAGCTGCAGAGACAATTTTGCAAGAGCTGAAAGAGGCCGACAACATTTTTGAGAAAATTAGCCAAACCTACGACGCTCTGGTGGATAACGACTTTGTCAAAGTGTCACAGCTACGCCTGCTGTCAATGACCTGGGGTAGCGAGTGATCAATGCGTGAAAAAAACAAAATGTTGCTTCACAACTGATTTTGTATTAGCGTGCGTGTGTTTTATTGTCTACTTTTTTTTTTATATTAGCGTGACTGTTTTTTTCTATTATCTAAGATAAGGCTATTATATAGGCTATATTAACGTGAGTTTTTTTTATATAAAACACTTTTTATAACTGTTTGTTTGATTGTGTGAAATATAATAAAGCGTGTTTTAAAGACAACTGAATCATTTGTATCTGGTGTCTTATCATGGAAGGTACTTTGCATAAGGTTTATTATGATCCGGCTAACCCCGGCAGTCTGGGAGGTGTAAATAAGCTTCGCAGCGCCGTGAAGAAGTCTACAGGGGTGTCGCCTTCTTTATCTGATGTAAAGAGTTTTCTTTTGAAGCAGGATGCTTATACGCTCCATGCCAAAGCCGCTAAACACTTTCCCCGGAACAGAGTTCTAGTTAGCGGTATTGACAAACAATTCCAGGCCGATTTGGTTGATATGAGTGAATACTCTGCCGACAATGATGACGTGAGATACTTGCTGACGTGTATCGACGTGTTTTCTAAATACGCATGGGTGAGATGTCTCCGCACCAAGTCCGGAGCATCTGTCACACAGGCCTTTAAGGACATTCTGAGCGAGGGTCGCGTGCCGGTGAAACTTCAAACGGATGCAGGAACAGAGTTTTACAATAAGCATTTTCAAAAGCTCTTGGGCGAGTATAAAATCACACATTTCTCCACGTCTAACGAGACCAAAGCGAGTGTGGTGGAGCGCTTTAACAGAACCTTCAAGACCCGGATGTGGCGTTATTTAACGTCTGTAAATTCGCGCCGATATGTCGAGGTTGTCCAGGAGCTTGTGGACGCTTACAACAAATCGTTTCACAGCTCTATAAAGATGGCGCCTGCGCAGGTAAACAAGGGAAATGAGAAGACCGTCTTTGAGACGTTATTCAAAGGGAAAGGTCGGAAGGCAGCGGTTTTTAAATTTAAAGAGGGGGACACGGTGAGAATATCAAAATGGCGCGGAGTCTTTAGAAAGGGCTACGAACAAAGTTACACAGACGAGTTTTTCACCGTCAAGGAGCGGATAGCCAGAGACCCTCCCGTGTACAGACTAGTTGATTTGGCAGGAGAGGCGGTGAAAGGGACGTTTTACGAGCCGGAGATGCAGCGAGTCATCGTCGATAAGAACAAGATTTTTAAAGTGGAAAAAATACTGGAAAAAAGAAAATCGGGGCGTAAAAAGCTAGTTCTGGTGAAGTGGCTGGGGTGGCCCGAGAAGTTTAACTCGTGGGTTTTAGAGAAGGACTTGGTGGACCTGAAATAAAAGCAGCGTGCGCGCGGTCTGTAAATTCACTTTTAGAAACGACGCGTGTGAAAGATGAACAAGAAAAACGGATTCTATGTGACGCTGCCCAGTAATGCGTCGTCTCACGTTTACCCCAACAACAAAATATGGCGGTACAGGACAAAACTGGTGAGGCCTATAGTTTTGGAGGAGCCTTATGAAGTGGGGGTAATAGAGCTCCAGTACCCGCGGATATGGACAAGTTTTCCCGAGTCTGACGCCAAAGTGTCCGTGTACGACTCTAAATCAAAGCAGACGGTATCTGTGGACTTGTCTGTCGGTTTTTACGACTCTGTGCCGAGGATCTTAAAAGAATTCAATTCAAAATGCATCTACCACCAGGTCACGACCCGCATAAACCTGCAGTACAACAACATTACCAACCGCGTTTATGTAAGCGGGGCGGAAGGAACAACTTTAACGTTCAAAGGCCGTTTAGGTGAAATACTCGGATTTGACCCCGGGGTCCCGTTTGAAATCCCGAGCACGAGCGTCTTTAAAAAACAAACGTCTGCGCCGCATCCGGCGGACATTCACGGAGGGAGGTATAATATATTTATTTACAGCGACATTGTGGATTATCAGCTGGTGGGCGACAGCTACGTGCCTCTCCTGCGCTGTATAAATGTCTCTGACGAGACCCGTCACATGCCCACTCTGCTTTTCGACAAGCCACACTACACATCTCTCTCAAAATCTGTGGTGGACGACATTGAGATATCCCTGAGAAACGACCAAAACCAACACATACCCTTCATATACGGAAAAGTGGTGGTGAAACTACACTTCAGACCCGTGAAGCAGTATTTTTAAGAAAATGACCCGTACACCGTACCAGCGCGATGACGCCAGGTACATGGCCTACTACATGAACCAGGCAGGGGGAGAGCTGCCGGGGTTTATCGGAGCCAGCACGCAGTATGGTAACGGGCTGGGGGCATATTTCGCAGCTTGTTTAGAATGGCCGTACCGCTGTTTAAAAGAGGTTTCAGTATAGCCAGGCCTCATTTGAAAACGGCCGTGGCAAACATAGCCGGAGACGTGGTGTCAAATATCGCGAGATCTGCCGCGGGTGGAAAGCAGGAGGGAAACGGTTTGGTCGTGTATGCGAGGAGACCCAGAAAAAGGCCACCGTTCGGGCATGCGCGCAAAACACACCTCTCTAAAAAACGTAAAAAGCCTGCTAAAGCTCCCGCACGAGCCAGAAAGAGGAAGGTCACCAAAGGAAGCAGATCACGCATCAAACGCTCTTTGGTGAAAGACATATTCTGAGCAGGCATGGCCCTCATACATAACCATTCCAGCGAGTGTGCAAAAACCGAGCTGGATCTGTTTACCGTACCGTTCACACAGACGTCAATTGAAAAGTCCACATTTGTTGAAATACCCCCGGTTTCTGCGATAACTGAAACGGGTCCTCTAGAGTTTTACATTTCGGCCAGCGGCGAGGACTACCTGGATCTGAACGACAGCTATCTGTTTGCAAGAGTCCGAATCACCAATGCAGACGGAACGAACCTGCCGAATGACGCCGATGTGGGGTTCGTCAACTACCCGGGGTGCACTCTATTTTCACAGGTCGACATAATGCTGGGGGACAGACTCATTACACAATCCTCCAACACATACCCCTACCGAGGCATAATCGAATGTCTGATCAACTACGGGAAGGACACGCTGGACACACAGTTCAGCACGGGCCTGTTCTGCAAAGATACAAGCAGTCACATGGACAGCGCGTCCATAGAGGGAAACAATGCGGGGCTGGTGGCCAGGGGCAGATTCACGGGGAACAGCAGAATTGTGGAGCTGATTGCTCCGATCCATGCCGACTTGTTTTTTCAAGAGAAACTATTGCTCAACGGTGTGGACATGTCCCTGAAATTTATGAGGTCCAAAGATGAATTCTCCCTGATGACTACGGCAAACGCCCAATACCGCGTGAAGATCATGTCGGCCAGCCTGTTTGTTAAAAAAGTGTCAGTCGCCCCCACGGTCAGGCTGGCGCACAGCAAAGCCCTGCAGCACACAAATGCTAAATACTCTATAGACAGAGTGGCCTTAAAAACATTCTCCATCCCGGCTGGGACAAGAGTTTGCAACCAGGAAAACCTGTACATCGGGCAGATTCCCAAATTTGTCATTGTGGGGTTTGTTGATAACGAGGGATACACGGGGAGTTATACGCGCAACCCCTTCAACTTTGAAAACTACGACACCGAATTCATCAGCCTGTACGCGGATGGGCAGACCTATCCGGGAAAGCCATTTCAGCCGCACTTTCAGAGAGGTCAATACGCCCGGGAGTTTTATCAGCTGATACAGACAACCGGCAGACATTTGAAAGACAGGTCGTTGGCCATAACCCGCGAGGACTTTGGGAACGGATACACGCTGTTCTGTTTCAACCTGGAGCCCGACGAGGGTTGCTCGGGGAACGTGTCTCTGATCAAAACAGGCAACGTCAGGCTGGAAGCCCGGTTCAGAATACCCCTGCCACGCACCGTTAATCTGATATGTTACTCTGTTTTTGACTCAGTTATCGAAATCTCAAACAGAAGACAGGTGCTCCTGGACTACTACTAAAAAAAAAAAAAACAACAACAACGCTATGAATACTATAGAGCTGACCAGCGTGATAAAGAGAAAAATCACCAAGGGCACAAATTTTCTGGGGGTCTTGGCATGCGACGAACTTCGGCAGCAGTACGTCGCTAAATATCCGGCTATGGCGATTGTGAACACAGACCCGTCTTTCTTACCAGGGGAACACTGGGTGGCCGTCTACATCACCGAGGACAAGCGCGGGTGTTTCTTTGACAGTTTTGGCAACCCACCAGAGTTTGAATCTTTTCCCCGGGAGTTTGCTGATTTCCTGTGGAAAAACTGCACAGATGTATCTTTTTCTGCAAGACAGGTCCAGAGTCATCTAACCACCACCTGCGGCCAACACTGCGTGTTTTTTCTGTGTCAAATACAAAACGTGTGCCCTTTACAGGGGTGCTTAAAATGTACGGGGATAATCTTGAGTGTAATGATGCCATGGTTTGCAGATTTGTAAACAAAATACACCCTGTTGCTGTGTGTCGTGATTACGAATATTCATGCGTACAATGCGGATATTGATGATTTCAGAAAAAATAAAAAAAGAGAACACGATTTACTGTTTCAAGCGTATTTTCTTTTTATTTACACAATCAAGAAAAAAAATACATTCATGGTGAGGAGATAAAAAATACATTCATCAAGACAAAAATACATTCATGGTGAGGAGATAAAAAATACATTCATCAAGACAAAAAGCACATAAAAAATACATTCCTGAAAATTAAAAAAAACAAACAAAAAAAAACAAACAGGCATGTCTAAAAGTCTAACCACGAAGCCACGTCTGTCCTAAGAGACCTCCTCTGAGTACCACGTCGTGGGGTTTTGAACAACTGGGGTTTCCTGACAGAATATGAATACTCATCATCTGTACCGACGGCAGCGTCACTACCCCCCATGTACCCAGCAATAGTTTTGCGTACTTGTGTGTTGGGGACTGCAGACAGTGGGATATTCATGTGTGAGAGTGTTTTTAAAAACAACGACCACCCCGTAGGCCTTGAAGAATCTGAAACATTGTGGACGGCTGTGACACTTTTTACCAGATCGTACAAGTGAGAGCCTCTGATCGGCCTCTTGTTAATGATAACCTCCCCGCGGCTAGTCCACGAAATCACGTCCGAGGCCCTAGTCAAAGCGGACAAGAGGTGCTCCGCGTTTCTCCTGCTTCTTTTTGGCAAGTGTTTCAAAACCTCCTCCACCACCAGGCCACCACCACCATTATCAGCATCAACAACAACTGCGCTGTCTGGCGCCTGACTCGCAGGGCCCCCTTCAGAGGCCGGCAGCGATAGCGTCAGCACCCCTTTCTCACGCTCGTCCTGCCTCACCAGCGACAGGTATCTTTGGACAGACGTGGCTTCGTGGTTAGACTTTTAGACATGCCTGTTTTTTTTTTTTGTTTGTTTTTTAATTTTCAGGAATGTATTTTTTATGTGCTTTTTGTCTTGATGAATGTATTTTTTATCTCCTCACCATGAATGTATTTTTGTCTTGATGAATGTATTTTTTATCTCCTCACCATGAATGTATTTTTTCTTGATTGTGTAAATAAAAAGAAAATACGCTTGAAACAGTAAATCGTGTTCTCTTTTTTTATTTTTTCTGAAATCATCAATATCCGCATTGTACGCATGAATATTCGTAATCACGACACACAGCAACAGGGTGTATTTTGTTTACAAATCTGCAAACCATGGCATCATTACACTCAAGATTATCCCCGTACATTTTAAGCACCCCTGTAAAGGGCACACGTTTTTGTATTTGACACAGAAAAAACACGCAGTGTTGGCCGCAGGTGGTGGTTAGATGACTCTGGACCTGTCTTGCAGAAAAAGATACATCTGTGCAGTTTTTCCACAGGAAATCAGCAAACTCCCGGGGAAAAGATTCAAACTCTGGTGGGTTGCCAAAACTGTCAAAGAAACACCCGCGCTTGTCCTCGGTGATGTAGACGGCCACCCAGTGTTCCCCTGGTAAGAAAGACGGGTCTGTGTTCACAATCGCCATAGCCGGATATTTAGCGACGTACTGCTGCGGAAGTTCGTCGCATGCCAAGACCCCCAGAAAATTTGTGCCCTTGGTGATTTTTCTCTTTATCACGCTGGTCAGCTCTATAGTATTCATAGCGTTGTTGTTGTTGTTTTTTTTTAGTAGTAGTCCAGGAGCACCTGTCTTCTGTTTGAGATTTCGATAACTGAGTCAAAAACAGAGTAACATATCAGATTAACGGTGCGTGGCAGGGGTATTCTGAACCGGGCTTCCAGCCTGACGTTGCCTGTTTTGATCAGAGACACGTTCCCCGAGCAACCCTCGTCGGGCTCCAGGTTGAAACAGAACAGCGTGTATCCGTTCCCAAAGTCCTCGCGGGTTATGGCCAGCGACCTGTCTTTCAAATGTCTGCCGGTTGTCTGTATCAGCTGATAAAACTCCCGGGCGTATTGACCTCTCTGAAAGTGCGGCTGAAATGGCTTTCCCGGATAGGTCTGCCCATCCGCGTACAGGCTGATGAATTCGGCGTCGTAGTTTTCAAAGTTGAAGGGGTTGCGCGTATAACTCCCCGTGTATCCCTCGTTATCAACAAACCCCACAATGACAAATTTGGGAATCTGCCCGATGTACAGGTTTTCCTGGTTGCAAACTCTTGTCCCAGCCGGGATGGAGAATGTTTTTAAGGCCACTCTGTCTATAGAGTATTTAGCATTTGTGTGCTGCAGGGCTTTGCTGTGCGCCAGCCTGACCGTGGGGGCGACTGACACTTTTTAACAAACAGGCTGGCCGACATGATCTTCACGCGGTATTGGGCGTTTGCCGTAGTCATCAGGGAGAATTCATCTTTGGACCTCATAAATTTCAGGGACATGTCCACACCGTTGAGCAATAGTTTCTCTTGAAAAAACAAGTCGGCATGGATCGGAGCAATCAGCTCCACAATTCTGTGTTCCCCGTGAATCTGCCCCTGGCCACCAGCCCCGCATTGTTTCCCTCTATGGACGCGCTGTCCATGTGACTGCTTGTATCTTTGCAGAACAGGCCCGTGCTGAACTGTGTGTCCAGCGTGTCCTTCCCGTAGTTGATCAGACATTCGATTATGCCTCGGTAGGGGTATGTGTTGGAGGATTGTGTAATGAGTCTGTCCCCCAGCATTATGTCGACCTGTGAAATAGAGTGCACCCCGGGTAGTTGACGAACCCCACATCGGCGTCATTCGGCAGGTTCGTTCCGTCTGCATTGGTGATTCGGACTCTTGCAAACAGATAGCTGTCGTTCAGATCCAGGTAGTCCTCGCCGCTGGCCGAAATGTAAAACTCTAGAGGACCCGTTTCAGTTATCGCAGAAACCGGGGGTATTTCAACAAATGTGGACTTTTCAATTGACGTCTGTGTGAACGGTACGGTAAACAGATCCAGCTCGGTTTTTGCACACTCGCTGGAATGGTTATGTATGAGGGCCATGACTGCTCAGAATATGTCTTTCACCAAAGAGCGTTTGATGCGTGATCTGCTTCCTTTGGTGACCTTCCTCTTTCTGGCTCGTGCGGGAGCTTTAGCAGGCTTTTTACGTTTTTTAGAGAGGTGTGTTTTGCGCGCATGCCCGAACGGTGGCCTTTTTCTGGGTCTCCTCGCATACACGACCAAACCGTTTCCCTCCTGCTTTCCACCCGCGGCAGATCTCGCGATATTTGACACCACGTCTCCGGCTATGTTTGCCACGGCCGTTTTCAAATGAGGCCTGGCTATACTGAAACCTCTTTTAAACAGCGGTACGGCCATTCTAAACAAGCTGCGAAATATGCCCCCAGCCCGTTACCATACTGCGTGCTGGCTCCGATAAACCCCGGCAGCTCTCCCCCTGCCTGGTTCATGTAGTAGGCCATGTACCTGGCGTCATCGCGCTGGTACGGTGTACGGGTCATTTTCTTAAAAATACTGCTTCACGGGTCTGAAGTGTAGTTTCACCACCACTTTTCCGTATATGAAGGGTATGTGTTGGTTTTGGTCGTTTCTCAGGGATATCTCAATGTCGTCCACCACAGATTTTGAGAGAGATGTGTAGTGTGGCTTGTCGAAAAGCAGAGTGGGCATGTGACGGGTCTCGTCAGAGACATTTATACAGCGCAGGAGAGGCACGTAGCTGTCGCCCACCAGCTGATAATCCACAATGTCGCTGTAAATAAATATATTATACCTCCCTCCGTGAATGTCCGCCGGATGCGGCGCAGACGTTTGTTTTTTAAAGACGCTCGTGCTCGGGATCTCAAACGGGACCCCGGGGTCAAATCCGAGTATTTCACCTAAACGGCCTTTGAACGTTAAAGTTGTTCCTTCCGCCCCGCTTACATAAACGCGGTTGGTAATGTTGTTGTACTGCAGGTTTATGCGGGTCGTGACCTGGTGGTAGATGCATTTTGAATTGAATTCTTTTAAGATCCTCGGCACAGAGTCGTAAAAACCGACAGACAAGTCCACAGATACCGTCTGCTTTGATTTAGAGTCGTACACGGACACTTTGGCGTCAGACTCGGGAAAACTTGTCCATATCCGCGGGTACTGGAGCTCTATTACCCCCACTTCATAAGGCTCCTCCAAAACTATAGGCCTCACCAGTTTTGTCCTGTACCGCCATATTTTGTTGTTGGGGTAAACGTGAGACGACGCATTACTGGGCAGCGTCACATAGAATCCGTTTTTCTTGTTCATCTTTCACACGCGTCGTTCTAAAGTGAATTTACAGACCGCGCGCACGCTGCTTTTATTTCAGGTCCACCAAGTCCTTCTCTAAAACCCACGAGTTAAACTTCTCGGGCCACCCCAGCCACTTCACCAGAACTAGCTTTTTACGCCCCGATTTTCTTTTTTCCAGTATTTTTTCCACTTTAAAAATCTTGTTCTTATCGACGATGACTCGCTGCATCTCCGGCTCGTAAAACGTCCCTTTCACCGCCTCTCCTGCCAAATCAACTAGTCTGTACACGGGAGGGTCTCTGGCTATCCGCTCCTTGACGGTGAAAAACTCGTCTGTGTAACTTTGTTCGTAGCCCTTTCTAAAGACTCCGCGCCATTTTGATATTCTCACCGTGTCCCCCTCTTTAAATTTAAAAACCGCTGGCTTCCGACCTTTCCCTTTGAATAACGTCTCAAAGACGGTCTTCTCATTTCCCTTGTTTACCTGCGCAGGCGCCATCTTTATAGAGCTGTGAAACGATTTGTTGTAAGCGTCCACAAGCTCCTGGACAACATCGACATATCGGCGCGAATTTACAGACGTTAAATAACGCCACATCCGGGTCTTGAAGGTTCTGTTAAAGCGCTCCACCACACTCGCTTTGGTCTCGTTAGACGTGGAGAAATGTGTGATTTTATACTCGCCCAAGAGCTTTTGAAAATGCTTATTGTAAAACTCTGTTCCTGCATCCGTTTGAAGTTTCACCGGCACGCGACCCTCGCTCAGAATGTCCTTAAAGGCCTGTGTGACAGATGCTCCGGACTTGGTGCGGAGACATCTCACCCATGCGTATTTAGAAAACACGTCGATACACGTCAGCAAGTATCTCACGTCATCATTGTCGGCAGAGTATTCACTCATATCAACCAAATCGGCCTGGAATTGTTTGTCAATACCGGAGCGTATAAGCATCCTGCTTCAAAAGAAAACTCTTTACATCAGATAAAGAAGGCGACACCCCTGTAGACTTCTTCACGGCGCTGCGAAGCTTATTTACACCTCCCAGACTGCCGGGGTTAGCCGGATCATAATAAACCTTATGCAAAGTACCTTCCATGATAAGACACCAGATACAAATGATTCAGTTGTCTTTAAAACACGCTTTATTATATTTCACACAATCAAACAAACAGTTATAAAAAGTGATTTATATAAAAAACTCACGCTGATATAGCCTATATAAGTAGATAATAGAAAAAACAGTCACGCTAATATAAAAAAAAAAGTAGACAATAAAACACACGCACGCTAATACAAAATCAGTTGTGAAGCAACATTTTGTTTTTTTCACGCATTGATCACTCGCTACCCCAGGTCATTGACAGCAGGCGTAGCTGTGACACTTTGACAAAGTCGTTATCCACCAGAGCGTCGTAGGTTTGGCTAATTTTTCTCAAAAATGTTGTCGGCCTCTTTCAGCTCTTGCAAAATTGTCTCTGCAGCTCCTCGGATTCGGGCCTCCTCTCCGAAGATTCCGTTTGCACGGAGGTAACGGTCCACTGCCGGCAGAAAGCGGTCTGTCCAGACCCTCTTTACGATCTTGTCGTAGTGGCTGCAGAAATAGTATCCGGGAATTTCCAACATACACTCGTGCTGCCTCTGACTGGGGTGGCTGATCCGGCAGCCGTTGCATTGTTCAGCCCAGTACTTGTGCAACACACCGTTTAGTATATGTACAATGGCCATTTTAACGCCCTCCACAAACTTTCTAGAGAGCTCCTCCTGGGGATGTACCGATACCTCATCGTCAGACCAGTTTTCAGGCGCCGCAGAAATCGGGGAAACGTCCGGGGTCGCCCCCGCAGCAGAAGAGCGAGGCGGGGATGATTTCACGGCTAGGAGGGATGGCGAGGATGGAGCGGATGGTGATGGAGGAGGGGAGGATGATGATGATGATGCACGGGAAGATGGCGATGATGAAGGGTATAGCGTTTCCGAGCATGAACTGTAGCAGCTATCGTCTGTGAAATATAACGCCGGTTAAACATTTATTATCAACATTATTATTGTTATTATTATTATTATTATTATTATTAAGTTATGCACACACACACTACCCACCAATCAGAAGAGGGTGTACCCCGGAGCCCAAGACACGAGACGGTCCGCTGAACCATTCGCCAAATCGTCAAAAACAATGTGTTTTCTAATACGCCTAAAAGTAAGGCTGACCTGGTCCCTGCTGATGACTTGGTCAACCTCGCTAAACACTTGCTGCAGAGCTGGCCAGTCGCACCACTGAATCGCAAACAAGTTTGCAAACCACGTCATGTGTTCGTCGAAAGTGAGAGGGTAAGGATACATTAGCCATTCATCGAGACCTCTGGCAGCTATTGCACTTTCTCTATCCGCACAAACAGTGATAAAAATGTACTCGTCCGCAGGCCTGTCTAACCGATTTGCCTCAACCCGATACATTTCAGGACCTGTATGGCTGATCCACTGCGCCTCATACAGAGGAGACGGGTAACCAGAACAGTTCAATTCGGCGCATACCACATTGCGAAACACCATCCAGTCGTCAATAGACATACTGTGTGATTCACCCACGCCCCAGGGATAACCCGGACTAGTGTATACACACATCCTAACTTTTCCGTCACAATATTTTACATTATACACGTACCCATTCACGCCCGCGATAACCCTCTCAAACTCGGGTGCAAGCTCGCTGTCTACACGCCTGTTATTTTTTATACGGGGTCCGTCCACGTCCACACCAGGCGTCACGCTAGAGTCAGACATACCTAAAGACGAATCCATGCTGGCGAGAACGTTACGACCGGAGGCTGCATGATGTCCCTCAAAGACGAATGCTTTAAAAGGCTGTCGGAAAGAGTGGACGTCTTCCACCTCTTATATACACCTACTGGGAGGTGTCACAGAGCAATTAAAAACCAGGGAGGTGGGGGCTCCGTATGTGTCAAAGGGGGGCTCAAACTTTTGCGCGTAACACCCTCATGCACGGGAGGAAGATGGGGGAAAAGGAGAAACAAACCCAGATTCCTTTCTTTACTTTAATATAACCTTATTTAATCACGTTTATCTTTTTTAATTTCCCTAAAATACTATTGCGCCACACTCACGGAAGTAAAACGCACAAATTCCTTCTTTAATTTAACTTTTATTTTTATTTACATTGTTTAATTACATTTAGTTTCTTTAATTACGTTTACTTTCTTTAATTACGTTTATTTTCTTTACTTTTATTTTAATTACCTTTATTTTCTTTAATCTCTTTCAAAACAAGACCACTGGCGCCATCTAGTGGCGCAACGGCTCAAACTTTTGCGCGTAACACCCTACGTGCACGCGCGCTCACGTGCACGCGCATTTTCACATGCACGCGCAAACGTGCTATATATATACTACTCGCATTTCTTTCCAAGATCCACTGTTAATATCTGAGCATCTGGAATGTTTGAGTCTTAATAAAGAAGCCAACGTCAAGATTCCTTAGAGGTCAAGATATATCTCTTATTTGTGTGCTATGTTCCAGCTGGCATTTGAGGGAACAAGATCTGACTCTGGAAATGAGTAAGAAAATAACCAACATTGGTGACAGAGTGTTGCATTCTTAGAGATGACGCGGTGTTTGCTGCTATTCTACTGTGTGGCTCTCCTGTGTGACTGAGAGACTGACGACAACATCAGTCAGATGCCCCAAAATGACACATGCGTCACACAGAACACCGCCTCCTTCATTCCGTTCCTCCAGCATGATCCCCTTTCCTGAACTTTGACAATGAGTTCTTGTAACTACTAATGAAGTATTTGTATTGTCCTAAAATGTTTCCTGGGTTAGGGTTATTTATTTCAACGAATTAGGATGTTATAGAGAGTGCTCACGAAGTAGACTCAGCATTGTATGCGTCTATATTTCTTTCCGACATGTTGTAGGTTAGATCTTGTTATCGTTCGACCTGCCTACAAGCCGTGTCCTCGTTTGGATGTCACATAGCATGGCTTGCAATAACCTTTCAACTGTGCTGAAGTCTTGCAGTCTTTTGGCAGCTTTAGCCAGAAATTTTACCTAAAAACAGTGACACACAGCGACAACTATTTGTCCAAAGTGGCCTTATCTAACTAACCTATTTTCACAACAGAAAGGGAATTGGTGTGTTTGGTCAAATATAGGACAACATGATTTATTTATTTTTCTTTTCTTTTCTGGAAATTAGGTTTGATACTTCAGTGGTCATCTTAGGAGTGGACAATAGCATGCTCAAAGCTGACAGAGAGACTTGAATTATGGGTTGTAGCCTTAATGTTGCCAGGCTTTCAAGTCCAATTACACTGAGTCTTTCAGAGTTGGTCAGCCGTAAAAGGGTTTCATTAGCGCAGTTGAACCTGCAGGAGTTTGTGAAGGTCCTGGACGGGCTTTGCTGCCAGTAAAGACATAAATTGTGTCTCCTGGTGTCTTTACAGAAAGAATTAACGAGGGCGAACATTTGTAATGGAGCCAAGAAATACAGGAAATGCAGGTGACACAGGTGATGATCCAGGTTGGACTGACAGATAAGATACACAGATCGTCTCAAAGTAACCTTCACCAAATGGACTTGTGTTGCTTTGGTCAAAAAAATGTCCAAATCAAGACTGTGCCATACGAAGACAACAAAATAAATGAAGTGCCCTACTGGCAATACTTGGAACTCATTGGTTTATTTATTATTCATTTTTAGAATAAATCTTATCTAAATATTAAGATTGTCAGACCAGGGAGGTCTCTTTCCAGTCCTTGGCATATAATTAGCATATGTTTGGTCAGGGAAATCCCTTAAAATCAAGACATTTAGCACCTAATTGCTACCAGGGGTAATCTTAAAAGACAACATACCAGTATATTGTACCCAGCAGTATTTTAAAGCTACTAGCGGGGGAGGGAACAGTTAGTCATAGTAGCTCCTTAATTTACATTTCCGAGAAGGACAAAGAAAACTTAACATGCTAGAAGCAAAGGTACATTTTCACAAATGTTTAAAATGCTTTGAAATGATTTTGTTCATCTTTTTTTTTCTAGAGTTTAATTCTAGATTCATAATAAATGAAATACTCAAATGTTAATGTAAATCCTGCTCATGTGGAATTCCTGGCGGCAGTTTCCCCATTTGTTACTGCAGATAACCCGCTTGTGAAGAAGACAAACATTTTCTGAGAAACTGCTTACTGAATACAAGCACAAAGCTATCAGACAAACACTGACTTCAGGCAAATGGGATACATACTCACAATGTTTTCACTACCTACATCACACCTCGTCAAACTCAAAAACAATATCAGCTTCTGATTTCGATTTTCCAACTGACACCCATGCAATTCTGGCATTTTCCCTTTAGCAGTGGCGGTCTGACATTTTCTCACAGTCGCTGGCTGCAGGGTAGAGGGATGAATGCTAATCATGTCTACGCCGTGCTGGGGCGGTCTGTGTCTTAGACAAAATGTCGATGCAAAGATGAATTTTAACAGAAAAAAAAAATGGCTGATTCATCCCTACAATGCTCATCTCTTTATAGTAAAAGCTGTTGAGAGGTCTGTGCTCTAATCATTTTACATTGTCTGTCAGGTTGGCTCACATACCTACCGTTGCCATTTTTATTTCTATACTAATTTGTGTGTATGTGTGCGTCAGAGAGCGAGAGAAAGAGTGGGACTCCTTATGAGGATCTACTGGCAGCTTCATAACTCAACCAATTCCACAGTGGGTGGTTGTGTTATGCTATTGTGTTACAACATGACAAATCGCCAACTTACCCCTCACTAATTGTCCTTGAGGCTGGAATGCAAGCGCTTTTGTGAGCTAATTGTCACCCAAAGG